>OU343035.1:10083546-10178546 GCA_910593735.2 Ectemnius lituratus
CTTTATGCCCCCGACAAATGCGACATTAAAGAGGGCTACTTCGCCCCAGCGAGAAGTGCGTAATTCGATTTCTTAATTTGACTTTTTAATCGAGATTTAACGAGCACCGCCGACCCATCGGCTCCAGCTCGAGGGTGTGTTCGAGTGTCGTTAAGGGTGGCTCGACAAGAGCAGCCTCAGAAGTCAGGAAGAACGGAGGCTGCCTTGGTGGTTGCCTGCCTGCCTGCCTGCCTGCCTGCCTGCCTGCCTGCCTGCCTGCTCGGCTAGCTGTCGAGAGAGGAACGGCAAGCCGCGATGGGCACTTGGCCACCGGGGTGGAGTTGGCAATGGGATTACCGTGCGGTGAGTATGCCCGGAAAGGAGGTCAAAGGGGATGGGCGCTGGGAGCTAAGAAGGTCTACGAGCGAGCGGATATAAAATTTCACGATAACTCGGTTATGAAACTACACGTTTCATTTTAACGGCCGTCGCTGCCGCCCGGCGTGGTACGCGAGTAAGAAGCACGCTCGTCTCTTTGATCCCGCCAATGTAATTTCTTGTTTCTACCTGTACCACCCGTCACCACTAAACCGAACGACATTTTTCTCCAAAAACAGCCTACTCGCAGTCGCCATTATAGGCAACGAGTCAATTTTATAGACGGTAAGTTTCTCTCCTTTAATCCATCATATTTGTCACTTCCTTTGGAACTCACTGGCCCAGTTCCATTATCCAAGAAACTAAACGCCACAACAAGCGGACTACCGTAGATCTCGTGTGAGATTCCCATCAACTTCTCTAGCCAAGTAACTTTCGGCTGCATCGAAACTCATTGCAGTATCAGTTAGTAGCAGCTGTTCCGAGTTGTCTCAAGGGCTCGAGCCAAAGAAGGCGAAGTTTGCTACACTGTCCCGCCGAGAAAGTGAACATGTTCCGAAATCCTTACATAACGCTATCGACAGCTTGCAGCCTCTGAATCTCGAGGAATCTCTAATTGGTGAATTGATCGACGCGTTTCAGCCAAGCCACCGGGATTCCGGAGGAAACAAGTAGAGTTGATCACAGAGAGAATTCGGGTGTCCCAGTTCCGACGGACGCGTAGACATTGTGACGTGTCTACAACAGACAGCCTTTGTAACTCCATTAACATGGGCCGAGCTAAGTTTCGCATGGCATTTTCCCATTCATGCAAAGAACGCTAGCGACGACGCCGCCGCCACCGTCGCCCGGTTGAGCACTCGGCGAGAGACAATATCCCGACAATTAATGCAGTTTCTCTGCGGTAGCGGAGCGCTTGCCGCTCTCGAGAGCTTTGGGGCGCGCGCGCGCGCCCGCGCACCGCCGCGTGCTGCGGTTGATCTCGTTAATTATGAAACTTTTGCCCGTTTCTGCCCCATTTTTTCCGGCCGGCCCGAGCACTCTGCTATGGGAATCCATAAGGGTATCATCAACGAGCAATTTACCGAGGAGGAGTGGGAAAAAGCGAGCAAATTTGGCTGGGAAGCGTGGGAATCTGTTGCGGTACATTATTGACGAATGCTGCAGATTAGCAGAGGCTTGCACACCAAGCGCATCTACATTTGCACAGAATTATTAATTGCGTCTTTTGAAAAAAGCTGGAGGAGCTCGTTTGCGGCGCCCGGCGGCGACAGGGGAGTTGCTTTGGCCTCGGCTTGCATATGGATATGGAATCGAGAGAGCAAGGAGGGCTGGTTGCTCGTACTCTGTTTACCAGGGGGAACGTCACGGGAATAAATTGGAGCTTTCGCGGCGGGGTTTTCTGCATGCGGGAATGCTTCTTTTTGGATGCTGCCTCCGCCGACGCCGGCGAAACGCCGGTGGTTTACGTAGTGCAGCGGGCCAGGAACGATGTAGATATGGCGCGCTACCGGGTGAATCAATACCCGGGGTGCCGCTCTGCCGTTTCCAACAAACAGCAACTTTCGCATTAATTGAGGGTAATTGCCGCAGCCGCGATATTGATTGCTCATTTCCCTTCTTCCGATTCTCATTATTGGCGCTCGTCCGCGCGCGCGTCCGCCCGTCCAGGCCTTTTTGTGCTCTCGCCATGCGGAACTGTTTTCCAATTTGTGCGCCGCACTCCGCCGTGATATCGCGCGGCCCACTCGCTGCGATCAATAGGCTCTCTGTCGGATTATAAAATGAGACACGTCCACTTACGAGCGTAAGCGTGCGATCTGATTTACAGCGCCGAGACATTTCTTGGATTGGTGTGGATTCATCGTTATGCAGTTACTCGCGACGGGGTGAAAAGTAAAATTCGCAAGGGTCGGTCACGCGCTTTAATGAGGGAATAGGTAATCATAAATCAGGCCTGATAATAGTGGAGGGTGGCTAATAATTCGGTGGGAGGGGGAGGGGGGGGCGACGATGGGGGTGGGTTGGCAGGAGAAGAAAGAGAGGGAGAGAGAGAGAGAGAGAGAGAGAGAGAGAGAGAGAGAGAGAGAGAGAGAGAGAGAAGGAGAGGGAGAGAGATGGGATGGGATGGGGGGTGGCAGCGTACCTTGCGCAACAGGGGGTGCAACGCTCCCTTCTATGGGCGAAACGGGAAGCTGCATGGTGGTAGGTGATGGCGTGCTCCTTCCACGACCCCAGCTCTCGAAACCTCTGGCAACGCTGCTTATGTACTTGTTGCACAGGGCCTTCTTCACCATATAGCACCGCGGCATCTTGGCTGCTGGTGCTTCTTCCGCTGCTTCGTATAATTCCAAAGATCGGCCGAGTTCTATCCTCTCGTCTGCCGACTACCCCCGGCGATTCAGCGGGAATAGGCTTCGACGACTTCTCTCCGATAGGAAAACTACTTTCCGCTTAATTGGTCGTTTATTGTGTTGCTCGATTCTCGAGCCAGCAGAGTCAGTAAACCTGGCGGGAATAATTGGCCCTGTTGACTCCTCGGCTGCCGATTTTCCTAACGCGTTTCGCGGGAAGTTCGGGATATATATTTTTTTTAGCGGCGGATAACTGGCCCGCTGGAAAAAGCTCCTGCCGTTTTATTGTCGGGCGTATAGTCCGCTCAGGTTACTTCTCCGAGATGGTTGAATAAGTCTTCCTGGTGGTCTCCGCGGAGGCCACCAGGACCGTGGCGCGAGTCAATCTTTCAATCGATTTAGCCTCCTGGCGAAACGAGCTTGCTCTTGAGCATCAAGGGCAACGCAGCATCCCTCCAGAGCGCTCTTCTGCTCTCCAGGGCCCGGACGGATCCAGTTAGTCCACGATCCACTTCTCCCGACCAAACTTTCCGAAATTGATCTGTGCAGTCCGCACGAGAAATAGAGAGGGAGAGAGAGGGAATTAGCCACACTCCACAGATTACTGGTTATCACTCTCGAACTTCTCACTTTCCCTCTCTCTCTGTACTCCGGTCAGACGTCGTAGAAATGAGAGATGTCTTGAAACTGTAATTGCACTGCCACCGCACTTCCGGTAGCTTTTATCCTAAGTGTCGTTGCACCGTCGCGAAGACGAATTCGGCTGGTATACTGTATCCTAATGTATACGTGTGCGTATGTACACGAGTGTCTGGACGTTGGGCTAGCAGCTGTATAGATGAGCCGTGAGCGCGTGCGAGTGAAGAAATTGGAGGCTCGTATTAAAATATCTCTGGGAGCGAAGCGTGTTGACTGGACTAGACTCGGTGGTTTCGAGTGAGCGGCTCGTTGCCACGGGAGACTCGCCGTTGAAAAATGAAGAGTTATTCTCTTTGTATAAAGAATTTCGGGCTCGCAGGCTATTCTTCATGGAATGCGTGCTACGCGCTTCCTATATGCGGCTTGCTTTGCTTTCTTGCGTATTTTACCTTGTTTTAAGTATTGCTTTCGTTGTATCCACGGGTGGAAGATTACATCATTGAGAATGCCGGTGCTCTCTGTATGCGTGTCGCCTACTACGTATCCTCGCGTAAGCCGGTCACAAACATACACCTGTCGATGTTGATCTTCGACTCTGCCCTCGTTGTGTTCTCATTCGAGTTGCTCCCTTCTCTTCTCTCCCATTAATGTACCTTCCTCACTTAGATCTTGGACACTTGGGCTAATTTCTTTATCTTGCTACATCTATGCTTGCCTACTTACGCTAATTATTTTGTTCAGTCCTAATGTTTTGGATTGCGTCTTCCGTTCAAGACCGTCCCTTGACGATTAAACGGTCCTGTTGGATATCCTTGACGCAATTCCAGACTTTGCTCCTTGCTTCTCTATAAGTCTAGTTGCTTTACAGTATTGTACATAAGTCTTTGCCAAGGTTTAAGTCTTTTCGCTCTCATCGGTTCGACCACGCGCGGAGCTTATTCACCCGGTTTACCGAGGCAAGCTTTTATCCTGCCAATGATAACATCCACCTGTACCGTCGTTCTCGGGCGTGTCCGTTCTCGTGACGATGCTGTCATTTCGCCGGCCGTCGACGTCCACGACAGAGCTTTTAATTATTCACTGATCAAGGACATTGGTTCTTGACGATATCAGTCTAGTTGTAAGCGATCCACTCCTGCGAACTTGCCACCAAGCCTTCCACTAGCGATTCACGTAATAAACAGTCGAGCAACTCCTACTCAAATCTTTTCTTCGATTTGAAGTCTCTGGTAAAAGCAGATATCGGAGATTTCTACGGTTGGTTGTTGCACAGGCTCCGGAAGAGCTCGTCGGCAAAGTGCGGGAGAGCTCGGCGGGCTGAGGGAGAAAGAGTCCGAGAAAGAGCAGTGGTGCGAAGCCGGGCGGTATTCGGGTAGGTTGTGTCCCGGCGCGAGCTCGTTATCGAGGTCTGCTTCTCGTTCCTGGCGATGTTGCTCCTTTTTTTTTCTCGAAAACAGTCAGTCTCTTGCTTAGGTGGGCGGGTGTGCCTTTTGCAGGGACGAGCAACAAGTTGGACAACAGGTCCGCGATGTTTGTGTATCCGTATGTGTGCGCTGCCGCCTTACGTGTGTGGTCGATAGCTCCCTCTAGTAAGTCTCTTGCTCTTCCAACCCCCGGCTCGTTCCCTCGCTGACTCGCTCACCCTTCCACCCGGCGACAGGTAGGACCAAGCTCTCTCGCCGCAAGCTCGGGCTTTCGCACGGTGGCTTCGTTCGCTCGGCCGTTCGTCCGCTCGCTTCTCTCACTCGGTTTTACACTACTCTCTCTCGGCAAGCCTGCCGAGGACGGCTTCGGTGGCGAGCGCGTGAAGCTACGACTCTGCCCTCGCGCGGCTATCTTCCACCCCCGAGATCCGGGTCTCCGCCAGGCTCAGTTTCCACCCTCGTACCAGCGCCACGTAGCCAAGTGACGCACCAGCTCGCGTGTATGTATGCCCGCCTGTTGTTGATCGCTGGCAGCTCCCGGGCTAGATTTCTCCTCGAGTGTGGCAGGGAGGTGGTTGCTTTCCCCGGGGGTTGCTCGGCAGGCTGCACTGGCCGAGTGGCGTGATCCGGCGAGCACGGAGGGGTTGTGTTGCTGCTGCCGCCGCGAGACTTACGCGAACGTGGAACGGCACGATGCGCACCCAGCGTAACCACGACGACGTCGGCCACGGCGACGACGACGGGGACGGCGAGGATGGCGTACACTAGCGCGGTGGTGGTAGCGTGCGGTCTGGCCAAGCATAGGCTACTACTACTGCGACCGACTAATACTACTTGCACTACGGAGGAGCGACGGAGAGCGAGAAAGAGAAAGAGACAGTGGTGACTCGTGGTGGACGAGGAGGAGTTACGAGCACCGGGTGGTCGTGTTGGTGGCGGTGCGGTGCGACGACTACGGCGTCGGCGTCGGCGTCGGCGTCGGCGGCAGCAGGCTGCTCGTCCACAGGAGTAGGTACGCGGACAACGAGGCGGCGTCGGCGTCGCCGGCGTTGCTGGTGGCGGCGGCGTCTACGCGGACGAAGATCGAAAACGAAGATGTACCACCTGTGGGCGCAGAAGCAACAATTGTCCGCCGTGTATCGCGGTGGAGGGTAGCCCGACTACATGGCTCGTACCGGGTGTGGCTGGGGTGCAACTGCCAATGCAGCGTCGTCGACGAGCGTTGCCCCGCGTCCTGGGCGCCTGCGTCCTTTCCTCCGCTCTTCGTGCAGCTCCTTCTCGCCTGCCTGCGTGCCAGCCTGCCTGCCTGCCTGCCTGCCTGCCTGCTTGCCTGCCTGCCTGCCAGCCTGCCAGCCTGCTTGTCTGCCCGCCAGCCACCCTCTTTGCCTCGCGAGCTTCCCGCCGCCCTCTCCTTTCCACCCCTTGCTCACCACCCTCGGCCTTTCCCATCCCCCGCGCCGCCCCCCGTGTCCTCTCCCACCCGCCACCTGTATCTGCACGTCCCCGTCTTTGCCTCGACGTAGTCCCACCCCGCTCCTCGCTCCCCGTTATCCGGCGCGGGTCATCCTCCTTCGCCTCTTGCGCCTCTCTCTGTCCGCGCCTCTCCCTCTCGCCCCGTCCACCCGCTGCACCCCCTCCCCCCGCCCGCCGCTCAACCCCTCTCGTCCCTCGAGTCGCTTTGCACCCCCCACCGAGTTGGCGCAGCTAGCAGCGAGCGGCTCGACTACTCTTTCACGATCGAGGGTGCGAGCACTGGAGTCGGCGTCAGGGGTGCGGGAGCAAGAGTAACGGCGAGGGGCCGATCTCTCGGCGGTGGTAGCAGCAGCGGCGGCGGTGGCGGCGGCGGCGGCGGCGGGACTAGTGGACGCCGAGGCAGGGAGGCCCCGGACGCCCGACGCCGCTGTATGCCTCTCTCGCCCATCGATTTTGCACGAGTTCGGGGCCGGAGCAACACCTGTTACCGCGCCGCGGATGAAAGGGGATGAAGCGCGTCGGCGGCGGCGGCGGTGGCGGCGGAGGCAGGGGCGAAGATCGACGGGGCTATCGATAGGGAGGTTGAGGGCTTCCGAGAGCGAGGGAGATCGCAGTCGGCCGCTCTCGCTTGATAAGGGGGGTGAACGTGCTGCCGATGCTGGTCCGAGGGGCCGCAGATAGAAAGAGAGAGAGAGCGAGAGAGAGAGAGAGAGAGAGAGAGAGAGAGAGAGAGAGAGAGAGAGAGAGAGAGAGAGAGCGAGTGAGGAGAAATCGGACTACTAGAGGTCTGCCAGAGAGTGGAACGAAGTATAAGCGATAGCCAGGCACACAAGGGTAGCGCGCGCCCTCCGACAGTGGCAGTGAGCGAGAAAGTGATGCCGTGAGCGGGGGGCAAAGAGAAGCAGAGTAATCCCCGTGCACCGGCGACAGAGACAAACTGTCGGAGCGCCGCGCAGATAGATACACAGTGGAGGCTAGTACGAGAATCGCCGAGAGGGTGAAGCCAGAGATGGGGTGGAATGGAGAGAGTGAGAAAGAGATGGAGAGAGAGAGAGAGCGCGTAGGAGCGCGTCGGCCCTAGAGCTCGGAGCGAGGGAGACAGGCTAGAATGGCGAGAGGGTGAGAGGGAGCGAGAGGGATGCATCGTCGGCTGCAAGCAGATAGCAGCGAGGAGGAAACGCCGACGCCAATCGATAGCGTCGACCCCAGCGTCGTCGTGCCGCGTTTGCCAGCGGGGCGTTCGCGATAGCGCATCGCCCACCCCTCGCTATCCCCTGTCTCTCCTTCCCGCACACTCGCTCACTCCCCCCCGCCCCCCCCCCCTCTCTCTCTCTCTCTCTCTTTCTCTTTCGTCCCTGCGCTGCATCCACCTCCCTTTATATCCCGCTCAGGTCTGGTGTCGGCCTCTCCTTTCTTTGCAAACCGCGTTGCAAGCTCTCCTTTCTATTCACTCGAATGCGAAAAGCTCGCCTCCGCCTTGCGCCTTTCCCTCGCCCGGCTTGTCCTTCTTCTTCGTTGCTCTAGTGAGAGCTTGGTCCACGTGCCTCTGTTACCTGTGTATCAGCAGCAGGCTCGAGGAACGCCGGCGTGTGTCCGTGGCACCACTCTCGCTGGATGCGATGCTTCTCGCGTGTGTGTACCGTCTTATAATCCCGACGCTTATTCCCCCCTCGCGCCGCCACTCTACTCACGGCCCTGACGTCTATCCGGCGCATCGTCCACGTCGTTCGTGATAGCGCATCGTTTACCTCCTCCACTTATTCCATCCCCGTGCACTCTTCCCTTCGCCGCCTCGTCCATCGACCACCCACCCACCCAACCACCGATCCACCTTCGGCTACGTACTCCAAGCTGGACTCCAAGAGAGATCTATTACACCACGCTCCGACCTACTGGTATTTGTTTATAAGCACGAGCCAGTCGAGGATCGCTATAGGATTTCGCGACGATGGGACACCATTCCACCCCCACCCACTTTATCCACCCCCGTTCTGTTTACCCTGTGGAATTCTGCTATCGGGCAGCTTGCTCGCTCGCTCGGCCGGGACCCGCAAGATAAAGAGGCGTGTACTTTTCCTCCCGAGTATCCGCTCGAGGGTGGCATTTTATTAGAGAAGGGGAGTATGCACCAAAGAAAGCGAGAGAGTAAGAGGGGCAGCCAGAGGCTTGTCCCAGCGATAAAAAGCTTTCCGCCATGGGTTAGGCAGTATATCACCGGTTCACGTATGCCCCTGGTATTTGTATCGCCCGAAACACGATCTGATCGTCACTGCGGGGAGGATACCCGTTTCCCATAAAAAGTATTGTCCGTTTAGCGGAGGGCAGCATCGATGAAAAGAAGCCTCGTGGACCGTCAACTCGATGGATTTAGGAGCTCAGGATTAAATGAGTTATATTACAGGGCAGCCCTTTCCTCGACTTCGATATATTTCTCTTCAGGACAGTTAGCGGATTCATTTAATTGCAAAGCACTATTACGCCCGGGAGGATTCTCGCATTAATTTGAGTGGCATGTCTCACCCTCTCTTCCTCTTGCCTGGTAATGTTCTTAGTGATAGCGCCTGTTTCAAGCGGGCAACTTGGCCTGACGACACTGATTAGAATTCAAACGTCAGACTTAGTCCACATAGAGGTTATAGGAAGCCCGATCGGTTAACCGTGTCAGTATTCGATTTTCAATGAGACAAGATCATTAATCCTCACTTACATAACCAGTCATATTACTAAAGGTGTATTTCCATCTGATAAAAGGTATCCGAGTCTTTTGGTATTATAGATACATGTTATGGTACTAACAGGTACAAACATTTATTACAGGATTCGTATATGATTACCAGGAAAGGCAATCGATAGGGTAATAATATTTATGTTTTGCAGTATGTGAGATATTACGGTGGAATCGTGGTAGCACGCGAGGCTCGTACGGTGCGTGAAGCAATTTCGCTCGAGAGCGATCGCCCCTGCCCCGAAATCATGTGCTCGGTTCGAGGCACCTTGTGATTTTCGTGATTCCCGACGGCGCGTACGCGTCGGAATTTCCCCGTTAGCAACTATGTCTATTGGGGCAATGCCCGTGCCGGCGATTCTCTTGCCCGTCCATTTACCCGGGGACTCCTGTTCTCCCCTAATTGCGCATATTCGCCTGGTGGACATCGTCGGTTGCCGGGCAACCTTCGACTGGCGAGGCTCCGTCCATCCTCGGTCCACCGGAATCCCGGGCCTGGAATGACGCCCCTCTGTTCCTGAAGCTGCTATGTAGATCTGCCGCCGCCGATGCTCCCGAGCGACGCCACCAACTTTCTGGATCAGTTTATCGAGTTTGGTTGGACCCCGGTCGCTTTGCGAAACCAATTTTCACCCCTTAAAGACCGCAAGCAACTCTTCCACCACGAGATATTGGAGAACGAACCACTTTTCAGATATAATTAAATCCCCTCCCTCTACTCCACTTCGCCGCCCTTCTCCCTTTCCGTTAGGCGCGTCAGATAAAAAGGCGACCTTTCCGCTTTAAAGGGGTGAAAGCTCGAGCTTGGGTCCACAGCGTCTTCGAGTGGAATAAATGTTTCGGGCCATCATTTAGTGTTAGGCGGTTAGTATTACAGCTTTATCGAGGTAGTTTAGAAGCCCCCGACCGGCACGGCGGCTGCGGTAGAGCTGCGCAGATATACCCGATTGCCGTGGCTGGACTTATTGGATCGGCTTATCGACTCGGTTAACGTAGTTGGTTCGCCAATGCTCGAGATCTGGCCCAAAGACCATAATCATTTTAATCCTCGTTGCGATATTAAACTGCCATCTTAAGAATCTCGAATAAGCTTTCATCCCATGTAATCGACATATTATTGAATGTAAAGGTATTTAATCTTCCTAGAGGTAGATATCGGATGTCCCTTTTACGGGGAAGGTGATAAATTTAGTGTTGTTTATTAATATCGACTATTGAGAAAGAGGCGGCATTGCCAGTGGGGCAATTCACAGCAAGTCCGGGCAAAGGGTTCAAAAGGAAGTGCTCCGTGAAGTGCGAACTCAGTGCGAAGATCGGTGCGCAGCCTGTACACGGCCGGTTAAACATTTCATTTTGCTCGCGCAATTACCTCTGGGGCAGGGTTTACTCCGAGCGAACTTGGCGAGACGGTACACCGAGCAAACTACCGAGCACTGTCAACACGTGCACTTCACCTTAAGCCCTCCGTCCATAGCAGCGAAAGGAAAGTTAACACGATGAACAGTCGTCCCCTTGGCGAAGTGGCCTCCTAAAGACGCGCACTCCAGGAGTCGGGTTTGAACTTCGGGCGAGTTTCCCTAACGCCCCAGTTCGCCTTCCTATTGACTTCGAAAGTCGCATCCTGCACTTTGGCCGCCCCTGCAATGCGATAAAGGCGTCCGCCTCCCCTCGCACTTCTACCCCTCTCTTCTCTTGGAAATGTAAAAATCAGCGTACGCAAAAATTCAATCGTCCAAAGTGGCACGGCTGCGCTGCTACTACTCGAATCTATCATCGATCTCTCTGTGAATCCCACGCTGGATTCAAACGATGTGCGTGACTTATTAGTGAATGCGAGTGCCTCGGCTGCGATTCATCGACGCTCATGCGAGACTAGTTCAATCACCGTGGGTGATCGTTAGACGCATGCCGCGCTACGAAAATTGCCGATCAATTAAGGTTGCTTGCTTGATCCACTGGCTTACGAGCAGCCGGTACTCGAGCGGCGGGGCGCCGTCTTCTTAAATCAAAGGATTATTCTTGGATTACGCCAGCGAATGAAATGGGTAAGGGCGCTGGCATATCCACGATTATAGGGCCACTTATGCGAGTGCCGGAATTCTCGATCGATCGTGAAATCTCCTAGCCAAATAATGCCCTTCAAGCGCGTTACTAGAAGATCCAGCCTCACTAGCACCGCACGTCTCCCACTTAGAATTACCCACAGCCCTCGTAGGAGCTATTCGTAATTCCCGCTGACTCTCCAAGCCATTTTATTTAGTACGAAATCCCCACTGAATATCCTCGTAGATAGGATGTTCATTATGACGGGATGTTCATGAAGTCAGAGAGGAACTCTATCCTTGAATTACTTTCCAACGAGAAGAAACGGTTACCTACAGTTCAAGTAAACTAGAAAATAAAATGAAAATATTAGTGAAACTAATAAAATACAAATAATAAAAATACAAATTTGCCGAGATTGCGATTTATGGTGTAGATGAGAGTGATGTCGAGGCCAAGGTCTGTCTGATTGACTCGCTTAAGTGGAATAGGTAAAGCTATGGGTCGAGCTCGAGCGTGAGCGTCTTGATGAGAATGGTTCTCGGGGAAAATACATGAAGAAAAGCAGACGATTAATCGCTAGGGAAATCGATCTTACGGCTCCCTTTCACTGTCACTCTGTCGTCGCTCGTCTCGCTACCTTGATCGTTTTTCTCCAAAGGTTAGACGCGTCTCTAGTGTTCCCTCCGATGTTCTAAGCTCTCTCGCACTTGTTAGTCATCACCTTCGGCTGTACGGGAAGGTCTGTTGTACTGCGGATCGTTTTACACTCTTTAACTCCCCCCGAGCAACAGTTCTCAACCTTTTCCATCACGGATCGACATTGAGCGAGGAACCTTCATTTTTCTCCGACTTCTTTCGCAAGGGAGCGAGGAGAAACCCTTGAACGGCACTTCTCCCGTGACGCGTGCGGGCTGCTCGTTAGCTGCCTTGACATTTCTATCTGATCGGTACTATGCGCGAAGTCTCGGCTTGCTGACGTCGCAGTTACCGCAGCAACACGTCCAATTAATAGAGAGAAAGGGAGATGAAAAAGGAAAGGAGGTTCGACAGAGAGAAAGGGAGAGTGTGTCGGAGTGGTGAGCAATCCGTGATTCGAAACTGGCCGCGTTACGAGCCTGTGGCTGACTGTCGATGCACAGAGGGATGATTCAGCCCGAGAGCCTGCTGAATCAGGGATGACAGAATTTCAGACACCCGGAAATCATCCCTCGCAATATATCATGCGAGATACTTCCTACTTCTGGCATAGTTACACTCACTGTAACATCAATCTAAGTCGTGGTGGTCCGACTTTGCTATAGTGTAATAAAGCGGACGATAGCCAAAGAATGACTTGTTAAAATTTCATTTATTTCCTGGCCAACTTTTCGACAGGGAACTTGGTAGCCGTGAAGTATTTCCGAAAGTTAATTATCCAAGGGGTGATTCCAGTGTGGGGAAAGAATGATTCGAGCTATTTATACTGAAAGTAATACCATGGCCGGCTGCTTAATATCATCGGGCAATCCGGGCGCTCATCTTCATTTCGTTTGGTAATCCGGCCGGGTCCCACTTTCTTTTTCATTACATCAGGAGGATTCTTTTATGCCGGCTCGGCCGTTCCTTTCATCCACGGGGTATTCTTCGTCCTGGCACCATCAATTCCTCAGACCCTCGGAACTCCATTCGCCCCCGAGCCTCATCGATCTCTCTGGTGGCGGCGGTCGGTCCTCCTTCGAAGTTCCTCATCGCGTTTTTCGGTGTTACAAGTAAATCTCCGTCGATTAACAGAGGAGAAGAGCTGCTCTCCAGGGGCGATGATAGGGCGAACCGAGAGGAAGGGCACCAGTGGGAGTGCCGGAATGGCTCGAACAATAGACTGGACGGAAGAGAGTGTCGACGGGAAAGCTCGCGAGAGAGCTTACGTTACCATGGCGCTCGAGCATCGCCATACGGGGGATGATATACTCGCGTACCAAGTATCATGGAATACTTCAAGCACAGAGACACTGGAAACCGTCCTCGCTCGCATTGTGTTGCACTCCCACGGCCAGGCGCACCCACGTCCATGTGTCTCTGTCGGCTTGGTGCGTGTACGAAAGCAACCCCTGATATTTCGTGTACTTATTTCACTCGACAATGGAATTACGCGACACGTCGGCGAATGTTATGACACAGCAAGCAATTCGGGCTACACCCTCTTGCGAATTGCGTACACCCTTCCCACCCCCTTCTATATCTCGTAGCACCGATCTTTCCTGAATATTTTCCTCCCTTTCTCACTCCGCCATTAGTCTGGCGCCAAGTGGGAACGAATTTTCAGCCAAGCTTATTTTCGGTCGCGTGGCTCGCGTGACAGCCTGCTACTTAGCTGGTGTCAAGAGGGCTTGAATATTTTGTAAGTTAATAAGATAATGGCACGCTTTGCCGTGCGCGGCTCTTACTGCGTGAGGCTCTCGAACCTGTTGTTACTGGAAATTACGTCGCATTAATGAGCGCCCGATAGTCTGGAAATCACAAGTACGCTCTTCGTGTTCTTTCATCATTAGTCTTTTGCCGCCGGTTGCCTGCGAGTCAAAGTGCGTCTTTCAAACTTTGTGCCTGCAGCTTCGCTCGCTCGGAGTACTTGTTGCCTCTTGGCTCCTCGTCCATCCTCCATGCTTAAGTCCTCTCTTCCCTTTATAAAAACACCGCTGCATTATGGATAAGTTTACACGGAATATTGGAGGTAACACTGTACCGATGCTGCCCTCAGAGAGCTTACACTTCCCCCCCCCCCTCTCTCTCTCTCTCTCTCTCTCTCTCTCTCTCTCTCTCGCTTTACTTAGTGCGAGCTAATTTACCCTCAAGACATAGGAAGGCTTTCCTATAAGCGAGACCCCTCGTCCAGGATTAGCGCTGGATACCTTAGTGCTAATTTTATAGTTTTGCGAGAGCTCCTCGCGAACGACTTTTCTATTATCGCCCTAAACATTCTCGAAGCTACTATTTATTGTTATGATCAATTAATATTACTATTTGCACTCGACAGATTCCTGTATGTTGATTTCGTTCTCTCGAATTAAATTGCTGTAAATAATGTCTAGCTGACGCTTTGAAAAGCTCCAAGGCAGAGTGGACCCGTTTTTCCACATCATAAGCACTATTCATTTAATCTTAACCGTAATCGACTTTCGGATTTAGTCCGATCCACTTGTAATTAATTTTGAAAATGTAAGAGCGGACAGTATGAAAGGAAAAAGCAGGATGCCGCACAAACAAGACGAGCCTTTCATCATTTAACCTAAAGTTAATATACATACATTAATCTTAGAGTTCGACTCATTTTAAATCACATCGATTCTTGGGGATTATCATATTATCTTATACATCATCCCCCTTAAATCGAGGATTTATAATATTAGTTGATAAAACTGGAATCCTTTGAAGAAGCGTAGAAAGGTGCTATGAGGTTCAGAATATGGCGCATCCGAGTGAAAAATGGTAAAGCAAGAATCAAACTGCGCAGGCCAACAATCCCGGGTTGCAGGGCGAGGAACATCAAAGGGAAATAATCTTGTGCGAGCGGTTAACTTGTGGAGCTCATGGGGATGAGATACAAAATGTGTGTTTGGTTGAGTGTGCAGCCGGTGGCGGCGAAGGCTTGCGCCACTCGGCCTGACAGGAATACGTTTCTGGCATTGCCTTGGCACATCTCAAAGAGTGCAATCCCTCCTACTTTAATCCGACCTTGGCTACTTCATCCATAAAGCTTGACTCACATCGCACGATCATGACAATGATGGACCTAGTTCAACATTAAACCCCTGACCTCTATTTTCTGTTAATGCAGCGATTTATTTCCCAACCCTCTTTTGCTAATTCACAATATTGCATTCTGTTTTTTAGCATTATACTATAAAAGACGATTTCAAGGAGTCGCGTCATTGTTTTTTCTTCAGTGTTTCTACATCTACGTAGTTCAAAGAATCATGCAATTCCAGCCACATTATTCTTTTAATAATAATCTCAATTTTTAAACAGTGGGTTAAGTTTGAAATAGTAAGAAAGGTCTTAAGGGATGAATAAAATGAAGAACGGCTGGAATAAGATACTCAGGATCCACGTTTCTACTTCCGTGAAAGAGACCTACGACCTTTCGGGCACGGGATTGATCGTGCTCTCTCGGTGGCCCTTTTCCATCTCCGGCTGCACTCGGTGTAGCTCATGTTGGGTTACCAAGCGGAAGCCGAAATATTCGGCGAATGTCGCTCGAATGTTGGAAATATTGGCGCTACGCTGGAATTCACATACGTACGTTTGTCCCGCGCGTCCTCCCTACATGGAATTTCGCGGTGCCGCACTCCCAACTCTTCTTTTTCTCGCGACGAAACCCAGCCAGGTTGAATTATGCTTCATAAACTCCTGATTTGCGTTGGCTGAGCCGCTCGCAGTAGCAACTCTGCACGACAGCTTGCAAATTTTTGTCCACCCACGCTAGAAGGAAAAAAGAGCAGCGAATTCCTGTGAATCGAGAGAATGATAATCAATACATGGTTTATACATTGCGAAGCAATAAGAACGTTATGTCTCGTTCACACCAGCCGAGTAACCCGTGCAGAGATTCTCAATGTTATGCTGTTATTTAGTTGACTTATTCCTTTAAGCTCCTTTCCAGCTTCAAGTGAAGCACAGCTTAATCCAATATTTTTTTTAACTTAAAAATAATCTGAACAAGCGTACATGATAGTAAATACGTAAAATTGCTTGTATTGAAACGGTTTGAAATTGACTAGCCACTTGATTCACTTGACTAATCTGAACGACGCTTTATACAAGCAAGCAAGGGTATTTCGGGAGCCCAGGAAAGTGCGGTGCGAGAGAGCTTGCGCGAAGATTTAAAGGTGAAAGAGAGATTACGGACAATTGGGAGCTCCCGGAGATCCGGTAATGAGTCTCCGGAAAGCGAGAGCACGAATACAGGGGCACAGTGAGAGCTGAGGAATATTTAGCGGGCAATAATAAATCCAGTCACCTTTATCTTTGAACACATCAGAATGCGTTCTCTTCTATCTCCCATTTTGTCATTCCGTATTCTGAGAGCTTTTGCTCAATAACTTCTGACATTTTTATACTAAAAGCGGGACTATTACAGGTGGTTGGCAATGCAATCGACTTCTGCAGGACGAGCAGCCAAGATCCCAATGTGGAACTTCGACGTTATATAAGGTCACCTGTTCTTAAAGCAGTATCGCAGTGCGTTACGATAAGAGTTCAGTAAATGAGAAACGATAACAATAGTAACGATGACGTCGCCGGAGCTACGACAGCAGGCGGTCCTATATTACTTACTATTATTGCTTGGCATTTGCACAAGCAACGCCCTGCTGTGGGATAACGGTTATGTGAAATCGTTATTAATTACACGTAGTTAGAGCTTATCGTAAAATATCGGGGTCACCGGACGCTGGCGGCTTGAATTATTTCTATGGACGACACTGGCCTCATTCGCTCTACTAGGCTATTTAGCCCCCTGAAAAGGTAGTACACAATGCCACGGCGAATCGTCGATCCCCAATGATCTACTGCTGAATTTCCGCAGACGCCAAGTGCTTTTGCTCCACTTTGGAATACTGAAAAACTGCTGATTCCCGGTTGGCTTTCACGCTGGTTTGCCTTGAACTCGAGAAAGAAGTGGAAAGATTTGACTTGCCACGAGAGAAACAGAGTTCGGGTCTTCTTTATTACATGAGAGCGAGACACGCGATTCGTTGGGGAGATTGGAGTCTCGCCTAATCGCAAGAGTGATGAAAATATTTCGAGATCATGGGTGATTGGACAATGTCAAGTACTATTTGTGTTTTGGATTGCCGGGAATAGAAGTCCAACAGACGTGACGCAGTCTGAGATCAATATTTCGAGAATGGAATTGCCAGCTGGCAAGATAGGGAGTTCGTGTTCTCTAAGAAATAGCTTGAGACCGAGGCGGACGTAACACTAGTTCTGTTCCGTACTCCGTCACTGTGGTCGCGCGAGAATGAAGATCGATCAGGATTATCACCGGCGACCTATCTCACACCCGTCCACTTTGTCGAGTTAGGTGATGTCGCTTCAGATTAGCCTAATTTTAATCCCACTCTCTTCCCGTCGCCTCCTTATCGTGGTAATTAAGATCGATCATGATTATGGCAAGTCCCTGCGACCATTTACGGTGAGTTTCGTATATCTCTCTTTGCACACCGCTGGATGACCCGATTATCGTTCATCTCGCTTGGAATAAATATTATACATGGATAATGTGATTCTTCCACTTGCCATACTGGCATTCCTATTTCTTTGTGGATCCTAAATGTTCAGCAGTTTACAGGTAGGAGCTTAAGGTACGGCCTTTCTCGTATTGATGTATGCTGGTGAATATCAACCGAAGCAGCTGAGATTGCCACTTTGATCAATTATTTCCGTCCACGTCGCGCCAGTTAAGATCGAGGAAGACGTATACGCGTGTGCCGAATAATTTACGGTAGAGCGGCAAATGCGAGCGAGAGAGAGAGAGAGAGAGAGAGAGAGAGAGAGAGAGAGAGAGAGAGAGAGAGAGAGAGAGAGAGAGAGAGAACGAGCTAGTCGATTTAGGTCCCGATTCCGGTGGCCGCTCGGCGGGACACCGAGGCAACATCGTGGATCGCCGGGATGAAATTAGCTCGGCCTGACTGTTATCCAGAGCACTCCGATATGAATCGCCAGCGACACGCTATTCGCCCCCGTGTCTCCTAATCTGTCTTGGAGATCACGAAGGACGCTGAATTGCTCGGGCACCGAGAGATAAACAAGCACGGCGGGGCAACCCCTCCACTAAGAGAAGGGTTCCTTTTTCCCTGGTGTCGTCAGCGCCTCGATAAGAAGCCACCGAAGAATATTTCAAAGCCAACCCTCCCGCTGCTTGACCGCCCACCAGTCTTATTAATTTACACCGCTTACTTCCGCCGGAAACTCGTTTGGCATCGTGGACTACTCAATTAGTTGAAACTCTCCCTTCGAAATGACAACGAGGCCGAGCCGACGCCTATCTAATTCTGGATTCAGCACTTTCCAAGTTTCGGATCTTTATCTTAACGCCTGTCGAGTCCTTGAAAAATGTTCGAATACTACCAACAGTAAGGAATAACTTCCCCTATTATGAGGTTAGAATTTCGCTTTCTTGGTGGACTGTACTCTCATCGCATTCAACGATTTCCCTTTCTTGTTTTTCCTCCACTTAAGTTTACTCGTAATTAAATTTCTCGTATGTATCGGTATTGGAATTTTCTAATCTAATTGTGAATTTACAGTAGAAAGTCAGGCTGCTGCTGAAAAGGAGAGAATAAAGTGGCGAAGAATGGTAGAAGCTCGCTGCACTTGCCAACGGTTGGTGACGCAAGGCAGCCGCGAAACGAAGTTACAAGAATTCGATTAATTGCGTAATGGCTGTCGGTAGCGAAGGAAATGAAATTCGCCGTTTATTGAAACCTTATCGCGCATAATTGGCAAGAGGACGGCGGCGGTGGGCGCCGCGGCGACTCACTTAAGTTGCATCCACAGGTAGTTGATTCCACTGGCCGCGTTTTGCAGGCTCACCCAGCGCAGAACAGATGGCAACTGGTGGCCGAAGCCTGTTCCACACAGAAATAGACAGGGAGAAAAGGGGGGCGGGCGACCAAGAGAGATCTCAAAAAAGTGTCGAATCTCTGAGCGCCCGACAGCTTTAATTGGGTTCGTTGGTGAGACCCTTCTGCCGATTCCGATAATATTTGTCTCCTGCCGCCACTTTGCCTTCTTTCTCATTCAGACGGCGATATTACGAATTCCAGTTGTTGCACTGTCAAAGTCAGCCGATGTAATTCAAGTGGCATCCTCCTCGAATTTGCACAGTGCGCCAAATTCAGATTGGTATCTACTTTACCTGGATAACTGTGAATAACTGTGAAGGAACAACAGAAATTGACTATAGAAGAAAACTATAGAAATTGATACGATTTAACTAGGTGCAAGAAAGGCTCGTCCTATTAATGCTAACTTAACGCACCGTACTAACCCTACACCGATTAAGTAGAGTAGCTCTCATTAGTCAGACAAGCTGATTCGCGCCGACTCTAGTAGCTCTACCGCTCGGATTAGTCAGAGTTACTCTAGAAATTAGAGCTCTCTCTGGAGCTTGAGCCCTTCTCTACCGAGAATAAAAGGATTGAAAAGTGCTTGCAAATCTGGAAGCCAGGGTGCATCCAGGATATATGAGGGTTCGAGGGAAGCTGGGTAAAGGCGTTGGACGAAACAAGAGCCGGACTGATTAACGAAGAGGAGTTTCGATAGATTTATCGGCACGGACGACGCAATCCTTGCATTGACCTTCCGCGAGGGCCGTCCATTCAAATCGGCCCAAGCAATATATCACGCTGGGCAAATCCATTTGAGCGTGTACACATTAGTTGCGCCCGTACGACATATTTATGTTTCGGTGCGCCTGAATTATTATGCCCAGCGCGGGAGCCCGTTGAGCCAACATCGTATTTCCAGAGCTCCTCGCTCTTTGTGAGTCTGGACCGCGTTGTTAGCAGTCCCTTTTTGCCAGGCTCCACTTAGCGTCGCATCCTAACAAGAGTACGCTGCACCGGCGAGACTAGCCAAGTGCCCAGTACAAACATATTTCTGTGAGAATTCCGCTCCTGAATCACTGGCTCGTGGAGCAAACAGGTCTTACTTAGGTCTTACCCATTGTAAGTAGAGATTACGTGCCATTCGGAAGTATAAGTCTCGTTACGCTTGGATTAGGCGGCCGGCACAAAGTGCATTATTGTAATGCAATTATTCGAATGCGTCCTCAGGGTGACGAAGAGCGTTTCGGCATTAGTCCGCCGACCCTCGGCTATAGCAGTAATTCCGTGCGCGTCACCCCGCATGAAGGCTCCAGTTTCTGGAATCTCCTCCTCCTCCTCCTCCTCCTCCTTCTCCTTCTCCTCTTCCTCCTCCTCCGCATTGATCCACTTGCCAAATTTCCGCTGGGATTCGGCGGAGACAGCGGCGACTCCTCCGAGTTGACAAGAATTTTCCAAGAGCACGCAGTGGCCGACATAGCGCTCTGACCTCTATCTTGAGGATGCACTCGTGAGAAAATAGAAACTATGCCGAGTGAAACAATGCTTGGTTCTGTTTCTACCTTCCTTCAGGGTGCGCCCCTTTCTCCTTATGCCAGCAATTTCTACTCTTGTTTCCAATTAAAGTTGAATCAGCCTACCAGAATTTGTATACCGCATTGTTTCTTGCCTATTATAGAAGTAGAAGGTACTTGGACTACTGAAATGCTTTCTATCATATTACGATGAATGATCTAACACATCGGAGGTAAGAAGGAATGAAGCGGCTGTAAATTCGCCAAGAGAAAATCAAGTACGAGAGTTCTTTGGCCAGTGGTTTGCGAATGAAGAAGTTGGGCCGATTTCCCTGGAGAATCGGAATCCGACGGGGAATATTCGGGCGTTTTCGTATGGAGAACACGATTTCACTCGTAGATCCTACGATGGCTGACAATTCCCTTGCATTGGGAGAAAAGGATCAAGGGAGTAACGTGATTTAAGGTGTGGTACGTGCGTCCCAGTAATTGACTCTTTTCCCTTCGCCCTTCGCTTCTTCGCCGAGTTACACTCGATTCTACTTGGCCCAGCTTACTCCCCAAAATCAGCTTTCACTCTTTTGGTATACACATACATATAAACATCACTACTTTATGTCGGAATTTTCCATTGCCATATGTTCTAGTAGATACTACGCCTCCGAGCTAATTTCAGAACCGAAGCGACGGATAGCGAAATTAGGGCACGTCAAGGAAGAGATTAATAGGAAGTCGATCGTGCAGTGATCCAGTTATAAGTTCAGCCTTTCGAGCCATTACTTCGCTGTCAGACCTTCAAGTCCAACTAAATTTTACTTTAAAAAGTCTGCCTGCTCAGTTGTTTAAAAATCGATCACCAGGCTGGGTCGATTGGCCGTGCCGTTGAACTCGCACGACTCGCGTGATTTCAATCTCCAAGTACTCGAGGTGCATATGCGACACAACGGTGCTGTCAGATGATCGAAAGAATGTAGGGGAGGTCCGTGTTTGACTCAAGCTTCACCCATTAAAATGGGAGCTGTAGTCCCGTAGAAAAGTGTAGCGAAATCGTGTATTCTCGTCCAAGTATCTCGACGCGAATGAGGCATTGCGCCCCCATTACTGGGTCGTTCGCAACGAATGGGTCCTTTGCTCCTCGCAGAACGCTCGGAATGTTTGATAGCTTCGAAACGAGTTTACTTCCCCGACTGTTATCGGGGCCAAGATCAAACGGCCTCATCTCATACGGAGAATTACGGGCGAGCCTTGTGATTTATCGTCGTCCTCTGCCGTGCCTCCACCTCCTTCACAATCTTCCCTCCCCTAAAACAATGTCAGAAGGGATGGCTGTGCTCGACACGCGTGTGTACCTCCTTCCTTTTATCGTTCTCGTCTCGAGCAGATTCAATTAGGCCAAACAGCAGACGGGAACGGGTTGTATTCTGGCAGGTTCGATCGTCGACGGTGGAATTTCTAAAACAAGATCACAGAGTTCCGTTGACGGGCGTCTTCACGGGCCGCTTTGCTCTCCCACATATTTTCCATTCGATTTTTCCGATCGCTTCTTTCGTTCTTCCGCTTCTTCCCGGTCCTATCTCAATACCCAGCATCGTCTCCGCTTTCCCGCGCCAAGCGACTGCCTTTTCCGACACGTGACTGACATACAAATATTTGCCGTACACCCTCGTGACGTATCCCTCGTCTCCTCTCCATCTCGTTGGATCGGGCTGCAGTTCCTCGTAACAAGGGCACGCGCGTACTTCCTGGCAATTTCTTTCGCTCTCGTCGATCTCGAAATGTGAGCTCGCACGCCGGGGAACTTTGGCCCGGTTTCCGGCACTCAATTTCGAATGGGACTAACCCCAACGGGAGGGCGCATCAAAGCACCGTCATCACCCGAAGCGGGCGACATAGGTGGGCGTGCATTAATCCAGTTCTCATTTCGTGCGACTTCCTCCGAGATAACTACTAGACCGAGAGCGATTGCATGCAAGGCTGGCAGTCATTGAAGAGCTCGGCCCTTCATCCCTGCCGTGTTGGTGTCCCATTGAGCCACTCGCAGCACAGATTCCTTTGGAATTATTTAGCGCGACCTTTTCTCCTTTTTTGCAAAGCAGCGCACCTTCTATCGCAGAGCCAAAGAGCCGGTAATAAAACAGTCTGATTTACCCGGTGCTTCCTGGGCGCTCGCCCGACGCTCGCACTGCTGAAACGAGGCTGCAAATGGCACATACAGGGTTCAAGGGGGGGAAAGGAAGGAAGGAAAGGTGAGGGATAGAGCGAGAGTGTAAAAGAGATGGCGACGAAAGGGAGAGGACTCGGGGTGAGTAAGGGAGGGTCGTCGAAAGTTCAAACCTTGTTGATCGATCGATCAGGAAGGGCATAAATTAATGGCTTCCTCCTGCGGCGGTGCCGCAGCCGTCGTGGAAATCAAGGATGACAGAGGGGAGTAGTCCGGATACGCCGACTTTTGTGAGCCACCCTGAAACCCCTGGCCCATTAAAGGAGAGAGCGAAAGAAGGAAAGAGAGCACACCACACCGCCCCACCCGAGGAAGAAAAGAGGAGGTGAGTCATTATAGGAAACTTGACGCATCTCGCCACTGTGAGCATTAACTTCGCACACTGTGATTCTACACCACGAATAAATACTTCCACCATCAACCCGTCAGCCTCAGGAGAGTTGCTCTCTTTCTGCTTCGTCTCTAAAGAAACAATTTTTCTCAAGAGCTTCGACTCGAAATCGACGCTTCGCTGAGCGGATTGAAGAGGGTTCTTGTAATCGATGTACTTTTTCGCTACCGTTACGTCCATTTCACAATTATTTATATACTAGTTTAAACGCTCGTTCTACCGCAGAACCTTACTGTTTCAGTTTCATTTTGAACTTTAACACACACGTGAAGTTAGTAAAATCTTCCGCTTTTCAAAAAGTTTCTTATCTATTCACAGATTATAATACGACTTATTCATAGAAATAATAGCAATCATTCAACAAGTTTGTAGTTCAGATGGCTCTCTTTAAAACAATTAAGAATCACATTTATTTTATAGCCGAAATTGCTGTCTGCCGTTTGGAAAATTGTCTCCGTAACTTAGCCTTCTCTCCAATTGTCCCAGGCTTTCGTGGAAAATCCGTTTCGCTCGGAGGTTCCGAGTAGGATCAGAGTTCTTTCTGTACAGGGACAAAGATTTATGCTCGGCATAACAGATTATCACGGGCCGAAAATTATCTTCCGAAAGTGGGGTGCCGTGCTCCGTCACGGCACGGTCACGTCTCCCCATGCCTCACCCGAATCCTTCTACCATGTCCATTGGACTACGGCTGTATCTGTGTGTGTGTGTGTGTGTGTGTGTGTGTATTCAAGCGCGTGCCAACTGTTCGAGGGGTGGCACTAGTCAGGGGAGAGGGGCTTCTAAAACAATAGGAACACCATGCTGACGTATCTGCTGTACTCGATCGTGATACCACCCGCCCCGGCCAGATTTACGGCCCCTGATCCGCCACTCGGCAGGCTCGCGATTGAGATTTCCTTGGGTGCTCGAAGCCCCAAAAAATGTTGGGGGACACCCTACTGATTAATGATACTTTCCTAGCTAGCAATATATTAACATGTTGCTGACTGGCTTTTATGGAAAATTACTTTATGGAAAATCTGATGGCTGTCTTCGACTACTCACATTTTCTTGATGAAATACGAAGGGTGTGAGTTAGTTGTATATTGAATGTAATTATTGTAAGTTATTATTTTAGTTAGATCCTTTCTAAGTAAGTCTAAGTTAATTGAGGTACCAAGTTATAATGGTTCACTCGCGTTTAATGAGGATAGTAACAATGAGCTTAGAAAAAAGTAATGGACGTGCGAGGAGATTATCGAATGTTCCCGCACAATGCAGTCGTTCGCTTGCTCGGGTTCTATCATCGACGGCAAGGATTGCAGCGCGCCAAAGGGCAGAATGCCAAGAATCCCTCCAGAAAGATGTGGCAAAGTGCCCCCCAACCAGAGCTCCATCCACGTAACGCCTCGCGTTCCGTGTTTGATCCAGCGAATTCCAAAATTCCTTCGAGCCATCGGCCACATTAATCGAACTTATCTACCAGCAACACATTTCCAGCATTGCCTGAACAACAGCAAAAAAGCTTCGGGAAATATTACTCACCAGTCACGCTGGGCGAGCGTTACTTCGTGACAGTGATTGATTATTGACACTCCTTATCAGGGCAATGTAAATCGGAGCGTGTTCCATCTGAATTTCTAAAGGCGTGTCGCCAATTAAATCGCTATTCCGCATGATTGTAGAGCGACCCTCGGAATAATGCGGACGTAGACTCCAAGTGCAAATAAAGGGAAATCCTACTGGACTACTTGGTGTTCTATTAAAAACCTAAGCCATCACGATACTCTAATGGTAACTCCTTTCGCAATAGCACTCGTAGTATGTTCCACGATATCACAAGCGTTAACTTATTTTCTGCTGTATAATTCAAATCTAAATCCAATGAAATCTGAATGACAATACTACAACAAGCACGTGGAGAATTCTGGATTGTAATAACTGTATAAGTCGATGCACGCAAACCAAGAGTAGTCGCAGTCGCTCAACAATGTGTTAACAGGCCGTGCTCGTGCAGAGCCGCAGTCTGTCTTCCGAAGTGCGAATACCGCAATTTCCTTTAATGGCAACGTCTTCGTCGACCAAGACCAAAGCACGAGACACGAATTAACAGAGGTACCTATAAAGGCAGGTCAGAAATATGTTGAGAGGGTTGTTTAAAGGTTGGCATTGGGTGGGAAAGGAGTAGTAGGTGCAAATCGGGAAAATGAAGCTCGGTCGGTGGGTCAATAAAGGAGATTAGATTGTCCAGGGAGAATTGCATGCGCGTGCACGTAGAAGCAGCGAGCTATCTGTTAGTCTGTGAGATGCACGAGGGAGGCACGGTGCCAAGGATGCATATGCAGGGGAGCGAGGGCACCGTCGGATAAATCACCGGCAGGCGCTGAATCTGTAATAAGAGCTGGCTCGCGCTGCTCGCGAACGCTCGGCGTTTAATTAGCGATTGATTAGATACGACAGAGAGATGAATGCTTGGCATGATAGCGAAGCGCGCCGGCTAGATCCGACGCGAAGTGTTACGGCCCTCCTATCCTAATCAGAGTTAACGGCGTCTCGTAGCTCGGCTGCTCGCTAAATTAAATCGGCGAGGATCCGGATTCTTTTGACGATTAAGTCCAGCCCTTTATCAACCACCCACGACGGAGCTTGTGCCTTCTGGCACTCCGTAATTACGGACGGTAACGAGTTCAGCAGAATTCTTTCCACGATCTCGCTTGGTTTAATCCACCTCTTAATCCACTCTGGCTTGGTGCTCTTTGGGAATCAGCACGAAACACCCTCCATACTTCAGGCTTTTCCGAAAGCTCGAATTACAAACTTTTCCTAATCCTTCATTCATCGTCGAACACGGGATAGAAGAGTTTCAATTGGTCTTTCATCATCAGGTATCACTAGGCGGGAAAGTAACGATTCACAGGGTGAATGCTTTTGATTCATAGATGTATGCGCGGCTACTAAGGAAGTGGCAGCTGTTGCCACGGCTATAAGTTGCAGAAGTGGCTATGTGCACGTACTCGTCGTGTATTTAGTGGATAATGGCACTCTCCGCTGCGGATGGGAATCAATGCGAGCCTCTGTCTTTCATCGGGTTGCACAATGGACGCGCACTGCACACTTCGCAATGGCGAACTTCGAAAGTGCACACTGCTAACAGAGAGTGCGATTTCACTCGTGTGGGAAAACGTGTTGCTTTTATACTCGCTCTAGTAGCAGCCACCGTTAGTAACGGTGGCTCATTCAACGATTGATGCGTGCACCACACGATCGATTCATGAATCGTGAACCCCCCACAGTGGAATCAGCTGTTGCAGGCAGCCGTGTGTCATATGGCGCGGACGACGATTACAGCAGCAGCGTCGGCACGACAACGCTGCGAACGGGAAAGTACACGCCCAGTGCTAGAGAAAGAGTGAGGGAGGGAGAGAGAGAGAGTGTGTGTGTGTGTGTGTGTGAGAGAGAGAGAGAGAGAGAGAGAGAGAGAACCAAGAAGGAGAGGAAACTACTCTTTCACTGTAAATAGGACACGTTCAGCACAACGCGTTTTTTGGCATTCGTCGCATCTGGCCGGCCTCGATTGCACCAATCTCCTCTATGCTGCAATTGCTCCCGAGAGACGATCTCTCCTACTTTCCTACTTTCGCCTTTCCTCCCGACTACTTCGAGCACCTACAAGTGTTCGTATAAGAATAAATTCGTTCTGCTAAGACTTGCAGTAACAATTTTCAACTCTGAAGTACATTCACGAACTTGACGATGGAGAGAAAAAGGGAGATGGAGGTTTCAGGGTATAACGGTAAGATGAAGTGGACGGCACTGAGAGTGTGCGTGCTTGTATGCGCGCGGAGAGTACGAGCAGGTAATTCGATTAGCAGTAGCAATGAACCACCACCTGTCTCTGGCGGGCGAATGCTGCTTATGTAACTCGCCCGGTGCGACAAATCGATGCGCGCGAGAGCGGCAGTGGCGTGCGGCTTGGAAGGAAAGGTAAAGAACGCGCGCCACGGGAGCAGCGAGGGTCCCATCGGGAGGGGCTAGGAGGGCCGAGCGATGAAAGACATCGTTGCCGTGGGTCAGTAGACGAGACACGGGAAGGCCACTAGGATATTCGATAGGGTGGCCGGGAGAGAAAGAGAGGGTGACGGGGAGAGCGAGGAGGGTTCGCGTTCGTACGGGGTGGTTGCTGGTGCCAGGCGAGCGTGGCACGTGGGGCGCTACCAGGTGTTGCCTAGACATCGGGTCGATGCTGATCGCTCGCGCATGTGCGACCTAAACCACCTCGCCTCCCCACTCCTCCTGCCACCAGCTACCCTTAAAGGCCCATGCACACGCCGGCTTTTCGAACGCCCTTTCGACTCGCGTCTCGAATCTACAGGTCAGCAATGATACAATCATTGTTCCGCTTATCCTCGATCCGAGAATAGTAGAAATTCTTAGCTAGAAATGGTAAAACAAAATCGCACCTCTACGGATGTCGAATTGATGAGACGTTGGAGCGGATGTTTGAGCTCGGTTTGTTGTGAATTGACAGCTAAAAGTGAATGTCCCGAATACTGGCCATCTGTTGCGAGATGCTGCGGAATCGAGATAGGAGCTCCCCGGCTGAGAGGAAGCACGATCTCGGGAAGTACAAGGGACGACAAACTGCAATGTGTGCGGAAGACTTAAGGGACCTTTGGCCCCGCGTCCCCCTCGCCGTCGCAGTATTCCCACTTCTGGCTTCTCCACCCTCGACTTTCCCCTTTCTGCGCGAGGGGAGACAGAGTGCTCTCCCCTCGGTTTCACCCCAGCGTGTGCCACCCTTGCATCACCGCCGCTACCACCACCACCACCACCACCACCACCACCACCACTACTGTCACCGTTAGCAGGAGGCACTACAACGAGCGCTACCAACAAGTTCGCGTGGCGTATCGTCGACGCGACACTACCATGCAGCCAATCTTCTATAGGAATTACCATTGCCCACGGCCTCCCTTGCCCCAAAGTTTACACACTCAGTTCGTATAGCTGCGAACAGCAAAACGAGGCGCCCGTGGCACCCCAACCAGCTGTTCTCTCTTCCGCTCTTCCCTTTCTCCCTCTAAGATGTCTACATTCGACTATGGCACGCGGAATCTAATGGTTCCCCGGTGGCGAGTGTCATTAAGGGTCTCAAAATTGGAATGCGCGCCCTTCAAAAATGATGGCACCATTTGGCACCGGGAAATGGGAAGTATCTCGGGCAAGGCTGGCTCGTGTTTGTCTATGTATATGCATGCGTCCTCGAAAATGGCAGGCGCAACAAGAGGTAGCAGTGGCGGAAAGTAGCAAGCGGTCCCGAAAAGCGAGACGCTTCGTTAGGCAGAGCGGTATCCCTTTAGCCGAGACTCTTTTTCGCCGGCTGGTCTAGACAATCCACTCGGGAGTAGCGCTCCGCGCGTCGCATCCCAAACACACAATTCCCGTGGAAGAGAGGAGTACCATAAATCCGAGTTGCTGCAGAGTACACGACTACATTCGCTTAGCCTCGTGTCGGTATACGTCGGTGACGAGAGGGAGAGGAGAAACCACCCTCCAGCAGTGTACTCTCGTTGTCGCTATGCAATGGTGCGGCGACTTAGGGACAATCAACCCCCTCCTTCCTACACCGGTGACCCAGGAGGCGTCAAGTTCAGGAGCGAGAAGCTCGCCGCATCTGTGAGCTTGTAGCGGCTGGAATTGGATATCCAGCGCCGTGAACGAATCCCGATGGTCGGCCCCCCAATTTCCCGAGCTTTTCGGGAAGGATCTCGGGGGAGCTTTTAGGGCGGCTCGGGGTGGCGGTGCGTCGAGGTTGTGCTTGTTGAATCGGGGCTTACGCCACTGCCCTCGACGAACACCCCTCTCTCGCGCAGAGTGTGTCGGGGGCCAGTGCGCACGGGCCGGAGCGAGGAGGAGAGTGAGAAGCCTGCAGAAATCGAGAGCCACCATCGGCAGGCTCGAGGGGTTGCGCAGCCGACGGGGCAACCCCCGTTCACGGAGCATAAAGCATTGACGACGGCGCGCAGAGCGCTGGCAAGCACAGCAGCGCCGTGCCAGTGGTAGCAGCCGCAACGGTGCGACAACGGGGGTGGCAGTTGATCGGAGAAAGAGGCTCGGCTTTCCTCGCTGGTCTGACAAAGTCGGCGAGCATCGCGGGGCCGAATGGTGGGGCGGGAGCAGTCGAGCGGCAGCGCCACCGACTAAACAGTCGCACCCCGTCGTCGTCGTCGTATTCGAGGCCACCCCCTGTCACTGGCGACAGCGACGGGGAGCGTCCGCAAGAATAACGGACGGACGCCCGGGCGGACGGTCACTTAATTTGTAAGTCGCTCCACTCCCTTGCCACGCGCCGCGAACATCGAACAGAACACCGCGAGCGCAAGCCGCTTCAACAATTCTACGAACACGACAACAACTCAAGGAAGACTCGCAACGGGATCAGCAAGAGCGAGGCAACCGGTAGTAGATCGTAGACCGTAGATATTAGCCGCCCCGGTGCCGTGATATATCCCGAGTTGTTCCCGGAGGGTGAACCCACGAGAGGAGCGCGCCGAGGAGCAGCGCCAGGCTGAACCTCATCGAACAGAAAGAGAGAGAGACAGAGAGAGAAATACCACCGGGAAGGGTGAGAGTAAAGAGGAGAGCGATCGAGGAAGAGGAAGAGAAGTAGAGCGAACGAGAGCACGCAGAAGGTGAAGTGAAACGGGGGAGAGAAGGAAGGAAGGAAGGAAGGGCGAGGGAGTAAGGGAGCGCGAGAGCGGGCGAGAGAGAAAGAGCGAGAGAGAGGGAGAGAAAGTGTGAGAGAGTGAAAGAGAGAGCGAGAGTACGAGAGAGTGAGAGCGAGGGGGAGCGAGAGGGAGCGAGGGAGAATTAGACATATAGAGAAAGAGAGAGAGAGGGAGGGGGAGAGAGAGGGAGAGAGAGAGGGGGGGAGAGAGAGAGAGAGCGAGAGAGAGCGAGAGAGAGCGAGCAGGGAAGAGTCGAGGGTTTCGGTGCGAGCGGGCTGGCATGGTGGCGGTGCATCCGTTGAAGGAGCTGCCCTCGCCGTGCCGATGACGAGGCTGCAGATCACGCCCGATCGTAAGCCAGGAAGGACGACGAGGAAGCCGGAGCGTGCTGCCAGCGGGGCGAAGTTCGTCCGGGAGGTTGATAGGCTGCAGCGTGTTACGGCGCTGGGCGACGGACGGGCGCGACGGAGGCGGCGGCGCCGCGGCGACATCGACGACCACGTCGTCGGCGGCTGGGATAGCGAGGACCACCGCGCGACTACTACCGGTTGCAGCGGAGGTGGCGGCGACGACGGCGGTGGCGACGGTGGTACCGGTGCCCCGATAGACCACGGGAACACCGATCGGTACGGTGGTGCGTTTCGTGCGGTTGGTGAGGGTGTCGGTGATGGTGCAGTACTAATCGGCACGACAACAAGCTTCCTCGTAGGGAAAGAGCCAGAGGCTCGAGTGCCTACGAGTGGTGCCGAGAACCAACAGAACGACGACAACGACAACGACGACGACGAGGTCGAGGTCGAGGATACACTACTCTCCGTCAGTGAGGGCAAAGGAATCGCACGGCAACACCATGCCACGTTGCCTGATGGCCAAGAAGTGGAAGGCCTACCCGTGGCCGGATCGTGTGGACGATCCGCAAGAGGAACAAACCGACTCCGGGACATTGGTGCAGGAGCACGCGCCGAGCCATGCCATCCAGCAAACTCCTGGACCATTGGAAAAGCGTGCACACAGGCATGAGCCGGAAGAAGAGGAGATCGACGTTGTCGGCGACACCGATAGCCGGCAGGTCGACCACCAGCAGACCTGTTGGGGACCCCATAGTCCCACCGCCGGTGCTACAGCGCCGAGTCCGCCACCCCTCAACGCTTCCGGTGCTCTTTACTACCATGGTGAGTATACACCACTCTCTCTGTACATTCCCCCCCCCCCCCCGCCCCTCCCCCTCTAACCAATCCCCTCCAACCCCTTCGTATTATACTCGGGCAGACCGAGGCTTTGACTGGTTTCGAGTGGCGCTAGCCCAGCTCAAATCTCCGTCGGACTGAAGTGCTCCGCGGGGCCCTCTTTCACTTGTCAGAGTAATCGGTGACCCCACCTACTTAGATAGGGGAGTTCGCTCCAAGGCAATGGCTAATGACACGAGAGCGTGGCTCGCCCTTAATGATCTGCCTCTGCCATCCGCTCTCTCGCGTGCCGTGCGCCACGCCCTACTTTGCCGAGAGATTGTGCCGCGTGATTCAGCTTGACTGTGGGGCCGAAAAAGGGAGAATCGTATACGCAGAGCCTGGTGGACTCCTCCTGGCTTGGATCTCCCTAGCTCTCGGCGTGGCCGAGATCCGGCTGATGGAGTCCGACCATGCGTCGAGCACAGGGTGACACACCCGCCGATTGGCCGATCGCATATATGCTATAGAGACATTGCGGCACTCGCTTCACCCAGTCATCGCACCAAATCGTAATCCTAGGGAGACTTTATCTCGAGAATGTCCTTGTACTGGTCAGCCTCTCCTAGAATTCATCCCCTTTGCTTTTCTCTATCGAGCTATCTAGTCTGAAATTTCTTCATGTATGCGTGGCATGCACGCACGCCTCGCGACACACCCGTTTGGACAATCGTTCATTCTACTGCGGATCTTCGGCCCTGATCAAACTCCAAAAGCCTTAATGACTATTTCAGTGCCACCTTCCTACTTTGTCCGAATGTTCCAAGGAAACTCTGCCATCACCTTGAACTCGTTTTCACCGAAGGAGGCGCGGGAGCTCGGCAACGAAGCTTCAGTGCTTTCGCTCCTCATATCTCTCATGCTTAGGAACATTTTGACACACTTGCAATCTCTGCTAGCGTAGGGCCAAGAGCGTACGCGTTAGTAGGCCGTCCCATTTGCAGAGCGAGTGCTCCGAGCGTGGCGTACGTGTTGAATATACTCTACAAGTTGATTTATCTCGGGCGCACACACGCCGCGCTTGCCTCTCGCTACACTATGAAAACCACCACCGAGCGGAGAAGCAAGCAACACTTGCACACACCCAGCAAGCGAGTCGATCTTTCTTTCTTGACCTTTGCATTTCTCCTAATCAAGCTTTATTCTTGCTGGCTGGTACCATTCCAATTTCCTCCAGCTTCATACAGACATGATGAACTCTCGCTCAATGAAACCTGTGGTGTTTCACCTGCGCGCGATTCAGCCGCAATGGCAGTCCGGCAATCCGGCTGGTCCACATTTTTAAGCGAGTTTCTCGCTATTGATTTTACCACATGATGGGCACGATAGGACTCTGTAACATGGCGCGAACCTATTATGTAACACGTGCCCACCTTCCACGCGGCGTACAGCGCTCTTCGGGACAACTTAATCGGCTGCCTCCGAAAGGGCAAGTGCCACTTTGCTGTTGTCAAGATAAATGTAGATTTCATCATATAGTCTAATTGGTTGCTTGCAACTTTTAATGAAATTGGGAATGAACTTATATTATTTGTCGTACATTAAACGATAATATGAGACTCCGGAAAGTGTATTACAGGCGTAAATACATTCAATTTAATTTACGGAACGTAAACATCTCGGTGAATTCATCCGTCGCTAGGAAACAGTAACCGTGCAGTTGGCTTTATTTACATCCTGGGAATTTATGGAGGTCACGGGATCATACATTATAGGGATGATAAGTGGTCGTCGTGACACCGATGTCACTGGAGTCCGCAGAGAGCGGGGACAGCCGAGGACCTGTCGCAATAATTTAGCGGCATGTGTCTGGTCAGCTTAGGATTAATACTTCAGAAGGTCAGGCGAAGATGGAATTTCAGCTGGAAATATGTAACGGCCACGCGTCCGTGCCGATTAAGGCTTCCCTGCGTTATAATTCCCCAGGGCATGAATAACGAATTGTATATCGCGTTGCTCGTTGGTGGTCACGTAATACTTTATTCTAGGGCCTCTCTCAGCCTGTGGTGTCGTTGATCGCCTCGGTTGAACACTTCTCCCTCGCCGATGAGATGGAGAGAGCAAACGATGCGAACAGCGAACGATTTTGAGCATTGCGCCAATTGGTCGCCTTCGTAATAACGAAGTCTCTTAAGCGGGATCGACCGTAATATTCCACATTGCAAAGTCAACATCTGATACCACACGCTCACTTTTCGTCTTTTCATCTCTAATCCTCCCTTAGAGTTGCATCAAATTCTTATAAAGTTTAGTTTTCAATCGTTGCATTCTGTTTGAAATGTGGTGCTTTCAATTCCTGGTTGCTTCGGCAGAGTGGTTTGTTCGTTCTCGGCTGATGCGTGTGGCTAACGAATTCCATAAATAATGGATCAAAGGTATCGATAAGCCATTACCCGCGAAAAACGATCTCGTCATCGTCGGGTGGACGAAGGGTGGTGCGCACGGACATGAGCGAACGATGAAGGGCTCGGCAGTGAGTGCGAGCGGGAACGACGCGTGTTGTAAATATCACACCGGCGGACACTTAGCGCGATCGTTAGCAGTAACAATAGGAAAAGGAGGCTTCATCGCCCCCTTGAAAAGCTAGAATCAACAGACTTGTGGGAGCGTGCGGAGCGTTCATTCGACATTATTGATTCCCACCCTCTCCCACTTTCCTCTCACTCATTCTCTCTCTCACTCTCTCTTGTCCTTTGGCAGACTATCTGCCTCTGTTCTTACCCTTTCCAACCATCTCTCGTGCTCGTTTCGTAGTTCTCTCTCTCCCCTCCCCCCCCCCCTCTCACTCTCTCTCTCCCTCTCTCTCCGCCCCTCTTTCTCACTCTATTCGAGTCTTCCTCCATTCGGGGTACTTCTTTGTTGCTCGTGCTCGCCGTTGATGAAATGCACTCCCAGACAGGGCCACTCTCTTTCACTCCTCTCCCTTCCGTGTTGACTTCCTTTTATTCCAGCCAATAATAGATGCGCACCGGTTGATCGATCGCCCAGCACAGTTTTCTGATTTATTGCCGTCACGCGGCCACCACCACCACCACCGCCACCACCACCACCACCACCACCACCGCCGCCACTACCACCAGTGCCGCCGCCGTCGCCGCCACCGCCATTCTACCCACCCTATTCCACCCCCGCGCGTGATCCTCTTCAACAGCCCCTCCGCCCTCTCTTTCTCTCTCCATCCGCCGCGGAGAAAATAGCTTCGCGTACAGTGATTTATCAAAGGCAGCCCACAACGATTTTTTTCTCTCCCGCCCTCCTCGCCCCGCACATCCAATGCGCGCCCCCACCCAACCACCCCCTTTACAGTACCACGGCAGGAAAGCAACGAGGCCCGGCCTCGAAATCGAGTCATCAGTTTGGCACGGCAATTTCCAGAATGTCGGAAAGTTTAATCGGCTCCGGAGCCGTCATGGGCAAAGCGGAAGCCCGGCGGAGCGGGATGAAACTTGTTATTACAGTTTTGTTTCTACTTGGAGGTGGAGTCGTGTTACGTGGGAATTCGGTTTTCACTTCATTCGACGGTACCAGGTGCTAGTAATCAATGAAAGCTGATTACCTAGAGCTCGAACATGATATGATACAGTAATTAAGGCAGCTTATGCGAAGCATCGAGTCCCTCGTGTCTTGTAACATCGTCGACTCTGGCAGAATATTAAATGGAAAGGAAGTACGAGTATGTTTCTGAGATAGTAGTAACCGACGTACGCTTTTATGCAAGATCTGAATCGTACTTGTTGTCCCACGCAAAGTATGAAGAGGCAGCGTGCGTGGCAGTACGGTTTCTATATATTGGGGTTGAGTATGGGCGGACTTGATAGAGAGATCTACAGGAGGGATTGGTGCTCGGTGACACACTGGTTGCACGTGTCCCGTGACACTGGCACGGCTTTCGGAGGAATAATGCGAATATCGCGTTACATTGTCGCAAAGGCTACTATCGATTCACCCGAACACTTTGTCGAAGGTTGCCCTGGTCGCGTGTCCTATCGCATGGACAGTAGCAATAAAAAAAAAGGGAGCTTGTCCTGTGACATTCTCGTCACTGCGTGTAGGATCCCCTGCCTCGATAGTAGATTGCCATTTGGTGCGGAACATCGTTTAATTACTGAGATTATGCTCCTAACGACTTATTCGTCAAAGCCCGGATGCCCAGGTCATTTTGGAAGAGTTCCGGAGTCAAACAGAAATTACAATCCAATCTCGAAGCAATTGCCGATTAATTGAGGTGGAATTGAACGCACGACCGTTTCGAATGCCCTGTCCGAGACCGGATGCAGCCGCGCGATATGCTCCGCTGGAGTCCAGGGTGTCTCATACTCCCTGCTATTTGCTCTTTTTGAGGGCTGCCAGCCTGTTACATTCGGGCTGCGGTGGCACATGCCGGATGAACCAGCTGGCGCGGCTTCGCTCTCCAGGAAATGAAACGCCGCGCTCTAGCTGAGAGTGATTCACGGATTCAAATATTCATGGCTCAGGCAGGAGCTCGGCGTACAGGACCCCCGATTTACAGACAACACCGGCCGTGACGCTAAAGGGAGAAATACTCGAAAATATTCTATTATAGGACCACTTTAATTCACGTTGCCGCCCGTTTTCATTCAAGGAAGTTCTCAACACCGAGTTTCGACCCGTTCACTTCCAAGTGCATTAGGAAAATGAAATTTCGACTTTAGTTTTCTATTCTCGTGCAGCACCAATATTTCAGGGAATAAAATAGCAGTTCTAGCATTTTCAAGATCGTCCGGACACTGAACTCATAGAGACCCTAGCTCTTCGGCGAAGCGTGGTACAATTCTACTAATTCTACTCAGGCTGACCTGGAGTGAATTTCCACAACATTAGCTATTATTTGAAGCTGCAAATTCTTAATGTTTCTGTTTCGAAGTGATATATCTGTTTAATTATAGTGAATGGTACGCGTGTTTCAGGCTACACGCACGAGTCGTGGATCAACCACGAGGAGCCGCCAAAATATGCGACATTACGTTCAGCGGCGGAGTTGGCGCGACCTGTGGCGCCGTCTCCACCGCCGCCACCGGCACCCTCGGCCCCTCAGGAGATGTCCGTCGTCGTAACGGGGTCCACGCTGCATCAGCCACACCCCGCCTCGACGACGACCACGTCTTCTTCGACGGTGAGCCTTCCACCCCGGAAGAGTTTCTCGATGTGCTTTACGAGCACTGGCACGGCGCTCTCATTACCACCGAAGAAGAAGGATATCTACCGACCGTACAGCCTCCAGCCAACCACGGAGATTCGCACTTCCGCCGAGGAAGATCTCTCAGCCGCGCAAGCGATCCTCGACCTAAGTGCATCTCCGGCTGCGCCAACGCATTCTGTCTTTATCCATACGCTATCGCCACCTCCCCCGCCACCGCCGCCGCCGCCACCCCCGCCGCCTCCGCCACAAGCACAGCAGCCGGCACCCACTGTCACCCAGCTCCAATCTACTCAACCGATTCCGGTCTCGGTGCTGGTTCCAGTGCCGAGCTCGCAGAGCGGACAGCTTCGACAGCAGGAGCAAACTCCACCGCAGCCCCAGTCCCCGGCAACTGCCGAGCCCGCTGGCAATAGCTGCGCCGCTAGCAGGGGTGGGTGAGTATCGAGTGTCCCTCGACCCTTCGGAATTCGACTAGTAGTATAGGTCGCCACATTTATTTTCAGCGTCGAAGGGTAGTGCAGATCACTTTTTAAATTTGAAAGTAGTAAAAGCATTTTTTCGTACGCGGATCAAATATCTTCCGTATCTTTTACTAAGGTTATGATATTTAAAAGTATAGAACCCAGTGGAAGTAAAGTTTTCAGAGGATAAAGTTCAAATGAGAACTATACTACTTGGATGTAACCGCAGTTAGTACCTACCCTTCGAGGCTCTAGTTTAAATGAAACTGTCTGCATCATAATATCGTGGAGAAGGATGAGGAAAAAGAAATTATGCTCGGATCAAAATTGACATTGCAACTAGCTGGAGCTACTTGTTGCCGAGAACCCGTTGAAACTTGTTCAAAGAAGTTAATACTTAAAGAGAAATCGGATTATCCTCGTGACTCGTAGTTGCCGGCGGCAGCGCATATTATACCCTTCACCCAATTGCAGCCCCCTTTTACAAGATCCATAATAGATGCGGCTCGTTATTACATCGGGTAAAATAGCTGACCGAGCAAGGCGGCACACTATCGCACCGGAAGTTTAAGGCTTCGCGAAGCAGCGCCAGCACTTTCGAGTGTTAGCGCGGGGGCTTCCCGCCGCAAAGTTAGCTCTTCACGCAAAGTTGACCTGTTGCCCCGTTTATCAAGGCAACTTCCAACGATCCATTGCGCGAGTATATTCCCCGGAGGCGTTTGCCTACCTAGATGAGCGATTCTATCGAGTTCGATGCTTACTTTAGAGAAAAGTCACCGCACACAAGGAGGTCGAACAACCTGATTACACTTTTCTTCCAAGAAACTAGTTTATTATGCGTACGTGATGCTTATTGGTTTCTCGAGCATTTTGCCTAGCACATCGATAAATTATCAGCAGGGCGATCTATTTCCTCGAAGGCCCTCGCGCTCACTTTGCAACTGGGCGCAATTAAACAAGGTATTACTATAATTGGCCAACAGTAACAGCAGTAGCAGCAAGACGGTAGCGTACACCTACGAGGCCTTCTTCGTCTCGGACGGGCGTTCGAAGCGGCGTGCTAGCAGCAGCAGTACAGCCGGGGCAGCGGTGCCGGAGAAGGAAGCTACACAGCCGGACCGGCCCAAGTTCACCTGCACCGAGTGCGGCAAGCAATACGCCACCTCGTCGAACCTTTCCCGGCACAAGCAGACCCATCGCAGCCTGGACAGTCAGTCGGCGAAGAAGTGTATCCATTGCGGCAAGGCGTACGTAAGCATGCCCGCCCTCGCGATGCACGTGCTCACGCACAAGCTCGCACACAGCTGCGGCGTTTGCGGCAAGATGTTCTCTCGGCCTTGGCTCCTGCAGGGCCACCTGCGAAGTCACACAGGCGAGAAGCCCTATGGTTGCGCCCATTGCGGCAAAGCCTTCGCCGATCGTTCCAACCTGCGTGCTCACATGCAGACCCACTCGGCCGACAAGAACTACGAGTGCTCGAGGTGCCACAAGACCTTCGCCCTCAAGTCCTACCTGAACAAGCACCTCGAGTCCGCCTGTCTGCGCGACGAGGAGATGCAGCAGCAGCAAGGTGGCAATGCCGCCAGCTCCGCCCAGCATCAGCAGAGCAATAATCGCGGCTTGTAGCAGCGTTGCGGGAAAGCGACGGGAGACGACGAGCCCCATGGGACCGTCGACCCGGCCAAAGAGAGCTAGCGGTCCATCCCAGTAGTGCCGGCCGGTTAATCCCGCCGATCCGGCCGATCTCACATCGACACCACCAGCCGATCTACGTACGGATGTAAAAGGTTTGCCGTAGGTTTTAAGTAGAAAAGTGCCAGTAGTGTGAAAGGGAGAGAATTGTAGCGGCTGATGACGCTGGTATATATACATGCACGCAGAATGGCGACGGAACAAGAGAGAAAGGGTGAACAAGAGAGAGAGCGAGAGCGAGAGAGAGAGAGAGAGAGAGAGAGAGAGAGAGAGAGAGAGAGAGAGAGAGAAAGAGCGCGCGCGAGAGAGAGAAAGAGAGAGAGAACGAGCGAGAGAGAGAGAGAGAGAGTGAGAGAAAGGTATGAGAGCGTCGGTATAATTAATAATGTCTAACATTAATAAAAACGTCCAGTAATGTTAAGGTCTTAAAAAGGAGGAGAGAAACACGTCGAACGGTGACGTCCACACTGCAGTCTAGTCACTCTAGTCGATTATACCTATTACATCATGATATTATATTATATTATATGATTATTATTATTATTATATATATAGTATATTTACTAGCGCGTACCGTTCTAGTCGCGAGCCCGTTACGGAGACACACTATTTATTGATACTTAGCTGCCTAAACTAAAGCGGAAGCTGCGAAGGGAACGCGACAGCGCGCGCGATCGATTCGCGCCGCGATAATACACACTCCAGGCACGAGTGCATGTGTGCAGAGACTGCGGAGCCAGCCATAAACGACGCGTTGCTTCCCGGCCGATTTCGATTCTCGGCTGTATACTTGCATAGGAAACTCGGCGTTCCAGGCATTCCAAGGGGAAATCGAAATCCGACCGGAAGGACCGACGGTCGCTTCATCTTACGAGACACACAATTACGGCTCCAAGAATTCCTTGGTGCGGAAGCTTTCACTTTCAGGCATAGGCATTCAAGACATCTTTTATGTTTTTATGATTAGTAGCTGCTCTTATCGATTCTAGTCGCGTTTCATGGGAGTAAACCTGTCAAGGTCATAGAGACACTTGTGAATTACTCTCTGCTCGTAACGAAAGCAATACCTCGGTTTATGGAGTACCGCTGGATTCAATACGCTTTGTTGGAGGGTAGTTTAAATTGAAGTGGCAGTTTAGGGCTTACAAGCAGCTGGAATTCATGGACCGGTTTTGTGCGTCCCCGTGGAAAAGGAAGGACACACTCAGTCACACAGGGACTCGTGGAAGCCAACGAGACATGTACACCCGACATACACGCAGACACATGTACACACATATTCAGTGCATACATTAACCGAGTCTCAGCCGAGTAGCCAGGCGCATTTAGAGCGAATTCGAGTATAATAGGACGCGTAACCTTGTTATAAACATATTTTCTAGAAGCAATATAAGAAAACTGACGACACGTGCGGTCAAAAAAGCAATGTTTCGACACAACGAATTAAATGATATATATACATAAATATATATATATACACATATACGTATATAGAGGCGATCATCGAACGATGCTAGCGCGAAGGCAAGCGCGACGCTTTGCTTCGGTAATAAGAGTATCACTTGATCGTCTTACCGCTCGTGCACGACGCCTTTACGCAGAACTTCTCCCTTCGAGAATGATCACGCGCGCGCGCGCGCGCGCGTGGGGTGTCAGTGTTGACGTGAACTCTCGGATTATAGTGTCTCTGCCTTTCAAAGTCCGACCACGGCGACGGGATTTTGCTTGACGATCGACGGACCACCGCCCCATAGAACCGCGAGTAAATCGGATTAGACGCTCGCAGTTCCCGATCAAGCCTTGAGATGCCTTGTAAAGTTCTGATTCAACCTGAAACACTGGCCTATTCAAAAGAACACGGCCTCAGCAATACCAACGATTTTCAAAGCTTTACTGGTGAACTAGAACGAGGCATACAAACGACACAAATAAATTGACTTGTGTCTTTTATGGGGGTTCGCATATGCTGACTTAACATTGTGAGCGTCGTCTCACCCAGATATGGATGACACGTATGTTCGCTAATGAAAAACACGTGCAATAATCTTGTTTGGTTAAAGAAATGTAATATTGGCGGATATTTCTTAATAGGAAAGAGTGACATATATTACTGAAAGTACAAGTCGATTCTTCTTTTGCGTACAACGCGATTGGCATAAGAAAATATGGTCCAGGAGGGTTTCTTACAAATTGGATTTGATAGACAAAGTGTTAAAGAGTGGGAGACCCTAAGCCCCACTGTTTTTTTAGCCCCGTTGAAAGGCCGAGACAGTCGGTTTCACGTATATGCGCCCGTCGATATCGCACGCTTTCCAAGCGAAACCCAGAGTATCGATGAGCATTGTCTGTGGGAGGAAGTTCGTAAGGGCGGAAGGGCGTGTGTGTGCGAGCGCGCTCGCTGGCGCACGGTCGCGACCAAGGCCTCCTTTTCGGCGCCGATCGACCGCGAAAAGCTCAGCGAGACGGTCCAACGAATCTTTTCTATATGATAGTCTCACCATCGAGAGGTAATATTGCGTTGCATGTACAGTAGAGCCGACCCCCCCCAAAAGAGGAGGAGTGAGATGATATTTTCGCATAGCACGTTGCGACCTCCGACGTCCTCGGGGAGTCAAAGCGAGATGATGGGGACGACGGGGCTCAACGCTTCAGTATGGGGACCCCGAGAAATGTCACTACTTCCAAAAACAAGAGCCATTTACACCAAAGAAACCCATGCGGACACCGATGGCTCCATTGAAAACTGGGCCCTTAACGTTAAACCGTAGTTAGCAAAGCAATAATTAGGTAGATAATGAACAAAATCAGCATAGTGCATTGCTGACGGGCTATTCTATAGAAAGACTAATGCAACTAACTAGCTACTAATAGAATAATTCTCAAGTCTAGATAAATATCAATACCTTAATTTGCACATTTATTTTACGTCACAGTTCGATACATGTGCAAACCCAAATATACCACTAGCCGGTTGGCAATGTGTTAATGCATTAATATTTGGAAGTACTTTGGATTTGCCTTCGATGACCACAGACTCGCACCAATTTTTCCCGACAACTGGTGTACTGTCAGGGGGTAAGTGACTTTTTCTCGAGGAGCCCCGTAGCTTTCTAGTCCTGCCTACGTCGGTAAGAGCCGCGATGACCCCGCAAGTCATCAGTCCCCGCGAGAGACTCCTTCTCTCTCGCGTTTACGAACTTAGAGCAATAATCACGTGAGCAATACTAAGTAAGTATAGCTAAGTAGTCGATTGATTCGGGTAGCAGGTAAACGTAGAAAGGCGCACAGTGTTCCGTGCGACGAAAGAGAGTGCGATCGAGCGAGTGCTTTGACACGAGCAGGAAGGATCGCGAACTTAAACACGTTCCATTGTCCCTCCTTTCGCCCGATTTACCTATGGCATGTGTACACAGCCGTAAGGTTTATTTTTCGTAACTGTTGTCAGTATTAATGATTACTCTGGCGCTGAAAGCAGCACCCATTGACGCAGCCGTATTTATTATTAGTATTTATTATTGTCACGAGCATTATATTTATTATATTTATTATGATTATTATTATTATCATCGAATGTGTTCTTTATTTATCCTTATCTTTGGTGAAGCCTATTATCTCTTCCGTTCCGGCAAGCACACTCCAGAAAGCTCGGCAACGGCATTGCGCGTGGAGATTTAATTGGTTGGTGATATGATAGAACGATTGAAGTCGTTCTACTGATTTACTGGTGCAAGGAAGTCCGTGGAAAAAATTGCGAGCGAACGATATCTTCCGCCTTCCGGGCTCCACGGAAGTATACCGATTATTAGATTAGTTTGCACCATGCTAATCCCTTCCATCTACAGTTACTAGCCCCTGTAATTGAACTTTCAGAATCTGCATATATTCTCCCATTTCCAGACACGATTAAACGCGGAAGGCTCCATTGAGAATGTGGCGCGAAGTAGAGAGAGCGTGAGAAAGGATTAGGCACCTAAGCGATTACTCTCTGGAACACTGCGACTCATTTCATTCGTGTCTTCCACATGAACTTACTGCGGTTGTTAACCTTGGCTGCATATTCTCATAATTGAGTAAAATAATTGGCAGAAATAGGAAAGAAATTTTGATCACTGTAATGGTACATAATTTATTTTTATTGCATACTTACATTATGGAATACTACAACGTGACAACTTCTAAAATATTGTACTTTAGTAATTACATAAGTCGACGCAGGTGAAACTGCGGGAATATTCGTCGTGTTAATTAGTCAAAGTGAGAGTTATCGTGAGAGTTTAGTGAGAGTCTGAAGTTACAGGTGGCGGAATACCAATGAAATATTCGCAGGGGATAAAAGAGACAAGTGATCGGTGGTGTGGCCGATTGGCTGCTGCCAGGGATCACAGTTCGTTACCAGGCAGAGACTGGCACGCAGCTTCGTTAGGGAGAGACTCACGGTCAATTAAAGTATTTTAATTGACGGTCCGTCGGGAGAGCCGCCTTCCGCGCTTACGGCAACTTCGCGCCCTTATTAACGGACCAGCTGAAACCCGTTTCCGCTTTCCAATTTGTGAACTAATTAAGAGTTATCCTTGTTCCTCCGCTTCTTTTTTCATTCGCTTACCCAGCGAATTTCGCGCAACCCTTGTTTTCGTCACGGCGAGGACTTACTCGGACGGATAAAAATTCAATTAGGGACGACTTCTTTTTCGACGCCAGCACTTCCCTGCTTCCCTTTCACATAAACTCGACGCAGTTCCAACTAATTCCGAAAAGTTGGAGCTTCCATGAAATATTTTGCAAATCCTGTGCTCAAGCAAGAATGTACAAATGTGTGAGACATCGAATGTTTGGTCGCTTTGGACAACGAATAGGAATAGTCGTGTCTAACATATGTTTCTTCGATATTGCAAAGAGATGGGGACAACGCTTTATTATATAGATATATTTCTGCATTACAGTGTCGTCCATCAAACGAAGAAAAATTGGTTTCCGTTTACATCGACATAAATTGCGGTGGACTTATCTTGGCTCGAATATTAAATTGCCTGTTGAATGAATGATATTCGGTAATGAATTCGTATCGCTGGATTCCCACGGATTAATAACTTGGATCCGGCTGTACCAATTACCGGAAACATTGGTGGATTTGCAATACTTTACACGACGCCAATTCAACGGAATTAAAATTTCAACTAAAACTTCTCGTTTTCGAGTTCACTGATTGCTCGATCGATGACTCTCGATCGATTGTTCGAAATTGAACTTATGATCCTACGGTATTTAAGACGGAATGGACAGTTCTCTCTTTGCGCCTGTGTAATTTACCTGCATCAGTTATTTATCTATTTCCAGAGATACGCGCGTCGTACGTAAGGATAGCAATACGACTAGATAAAGGAGTAAAGTGTCCTGCCTTGTATATATATTTACAACGGCGTGACAACTCTCATATTAACCTATAACTTATATTCTAATCTGATCTTCTTCTATAATACCTAAGCGGTTCTATCTTATCCGATCACTCGCTTAACTACTCTTCTCTCCTTCGACACTTGCGGCTCGTTTTTCGCCTCAGATCGAAGCCGCGTTCTCCACTTACCGAGATGCCAGCAACTTGCTGTCCCGCATTTACCAACAATAAAGTAGTCGAGCACTTGTCCAGACTAGTACAAATATCGGATTGCAAAGGATTCATTGTTCCATTGTCAACAAACACGGTACAACTGTTGCTGTTTTTAACCCTCGTGTCTGGCCAAGCTCCGCTCCACAGCGGAGCTCTTTCTCCTCGAAATCTCAAGTGCACCTCGGCACTTTCGTTCTTTCGAGCCGAGCGCCTCCAGCTCGAAATGGCTCCTTCTAGATCTTCGTCCCAGTTTTTCTCCCCTAAAACCGCTATTACACCTGAAGTAGTTCAGGCCACATACTTATTCGTCTGCAGTGAAAACATCACCAGTCTGCAATGAATTCCAAAGGTCACCGAGCTTGGTCGAACAATTACCGATAGCAAAAACATTCAATATGAAAAAATCGGGCGGGAGACTTGATCATTCGGGTTGGCAATATTATCGGGAATACTCGCTTTATTCAGTCATCAAACGTTATTTTCATCACGATGATCGTCACAGGAGAACCCCGCGTCTCGTAATTACAAGCGCATCGTCAGGAACGCACATTTATTGGCAGTTCCACTATCATCATTACGGGCCTGGGAATTCTCCCTTTGTTCGCATTTGTCATTTTATCGGGAGACTGCGTTCTCGCTTACGCGGTCGGCCGCTTAATCCGATTGGAAAAAGCACGAGCGGGCCAGCGAGGCGATGCGATGCGAAAGGCACGTTAACCGCGAGATTTTCCACCCCGTTCGACAATTGCGACCACACACATATATACAGATATAGACCAGTTGTGCTGGAAGCTTGCAATTTTCGGGAATATCGGCCCAATTAATTGTAATTGCCGGGCGACCTAACGCCGACCGGCTCGGTGAGCTTGTCCCATTTGGTGGAAATGCGCAGAACTCCGCTCGCTTTCAACTCTCAAACTCACAGCAGCTCTCCCGGCTCTTCGCTTCTCTTTCCATTTCATCAAAATGGGATCACTCATGATTCGCCATGCCCTTCTATATGCCTCTCTAATTATCAATCGGTCGAAATCGCAAGATTTGACTGAGGAAATGAAGAATCTGACGAATCTTTTGAGCTCGAACTAGTACAGAGTCTTATAGTAGAACCGAGCACTCGAGGGCGAGTGTTCTTGATCCTGGATGCAATAGTGGATCACGGCGCTGGTCCTCATAGAGTTTTGTAATCCTTCCAACGAGAGCCTTGACAGTTTTTTAACTATTCGTATTAGTTGCCTTAGTGCGCGGATGAGGAGCACGAGAGTGCGAGATACGGTGGTTCGGTCCAATGATTGAGTGAAAAAGCCCATAGCACCGCGCTGCTCCGTCAATCGTGGCAATCATTGCAAAAATAGTAGACTTCGATGCTACTTGGCCGATTACATGCGATGGGTTCACTGATGCCGAATGTATCTTGGATGCGGTCGATGATAGGCTGTGTCCGTTTGAAACACCACTACACTCGTTTGGCGAACTCGATGTGTTCAGGACCTAGTTCTAGCTAGTTAAGTACCCACGTACATACAATGGACACTGGCTTAATGAAGCTGGGTGAGCGTGCATTCGCCGCCACTTCATTAGCCAGCCCACCCTTTTCATTAGGCTTTCACCCGTTTGATCCCACGTCGAGAGATTTTTTCGCTGACCGACGTATCGTTCGTTCTGCACGCTGGGGAGACGTGCTCTTTTCGGCTGCAATTCACCGGGGAGAATGACGATTGCGGGAAATCGCAGTCTCATCTCTAGTGTGAAAATGGGAAATCCCCGATTAATTTATAGGGGTCGAGTAGACGCAATACGAGGGAAGTGCGCACAGCCGTTTGTACTCGACGGTCGAGATAGTTTGCCTCCTGGGAGCGGTATAACGCGATCCGGGTGAATATCAGATCCTTATCAGGACTTCGTGTTAAGTTACTTACTTACATAGAGGCGCGTACGGGCCGAGTGCTAGTTGCGTGGTTATGTAAGCCACCTTATCGAACTTGTAACTCTCGGGCGGGTTAAACTGATTGCGAGTTCTCGCCAAGAGGGAACTCCATCGATCGAGGTCTCAATGTAAAAGCGTCTAAATTGGCAAGCATTCATTCAATTACTTTATCCAGAAATTCTCGTACTTACTTGACATTTGGTAGAAGAAGATTACTCAAAATCTCTAAGAAACAAAATATACGAAACGATACGTCGGCAGCAGACATATAAATTATATTCTGGTCAGAGCTAACAACGAAGACGAAGTCATAGGATAATGAATACGATTACGTGGAGTTAAGGGGAAGCTCTCGGAGGCGCGGTAGAGCAGGACGCAGCTTTGAACGAGGTAGAGATAGCCAGGTGGCAATTAGCAATTAGTGCTTTAAACGAAGGACTTATTTTCCGAAAAAACCAATACCAGGTCGGTTGCGCGTATCCGATCGCTTACGCACACTTACCGCATAAGCATAATCTACGTATTATAGAGAGCTACTATATTATATACATGACTACTCGCATAAGAGGAGGATTCAGGAGCCAACGCACTAATATATATATACACCATATATATATATAAATAATATATTATACCGTGAATGATCACCGGTTAGCACCGGTGGAAATACTCGATTTCTCTTCACGCGCGATTCAATATAACAAACCTATCTTTACTGCCACGGTGAGTTTCGGCCCCGAGATCGGTTCGTTCGTTTGCGCGTTACGCCCTCCGTTGACCCGCAAACTATTCGGTGTAAGTAGCGGCGTAATTAGTGCAGAGTAAGCACCAGGAGACGAGTAACAGGCGAGTGTAAAGAGTAGTAACAGTAGCGGTAGAATGAGAGAGAAAGAGAGAGGGAGAGAGAGGGAGAGAGGGAAGTAAACCCAGAAGCCTTCGGGGCGATCTAATTAATCTAAGGGCGATAGCGCAGCGTGGTAATCACTTTAAATTTAAGTAAAGTTATATACTGGCGAGAGCTGGGCCACCACTCGGGCCAATATTCCATAAATATCGGCGTGAACCACCTTTCTTTCCCGTTTGCGCTCGGTCCAGTGATCGGTCGCGTTGCTTTTCAAGGAGCAGCCGGCTATCGTGCATAACATTGCTCGCATTTCGTCGGTCGCAAGAGCTCCCCGCGTTTCTTTCCCGTGTCTTCGAATCCTTTTCCTCGTAGGTCCTGAATTCTTCCGCCGCGCACCAGCGCATTCCTTAGATTCACCGCCCTCAAATACTAGGCATTGGCATGTGGGATATGAAACTCCTTGCGCGTCTCGAATGGTTGCAGTGTAACCGCAAAGGACACTTGTTGCCGGTTGGGAGCAAGCTTTCTATCCAGAAGGCGTCGCAATGAGATTTCAATATAAAATTGACAGAAATGCTTGGAAAGATCTCGAATCCCTATGGGATCGTCCCGTGGCGGCGGGGAGGACTCTGGACCGTCGAAATCCGAGGAGATCCGGTGACACACACCCCCTTTAGAATCTCGACCGTGACAGGCGTCCAAGTGTCACGGTGTTGAAGCAATACTTAAATTTAACCTAGAACCATCTAGTTAGAATCGCGCCTTTCTAAAGGATTTAGAATCAGGAAACCAAAAGCAATACTTGCGTCAACGCCTCCCGCCAATATGCGGGGGTACGGAACACCATATGTTATAGGTACTATCGAGGAGATATCTTTTCCTTTGGTATAGTCTCGAGATCGTTCGTCGTGGTAGCAGACGCCAAATCGTCCGTCTTTAGAAAGACAAGTGAGGAAAAGTCGCGTCTGTTAAGTTTAGCGCTCGGCGTCTTTCAGGGGACCCAAATCCCATGGGAATCGGAAACCTGATTTTGGCAAGCAATAATCGCTCAAGCGTCAGGATTTAGTGGATTTATTGGTGTTTAATACCTCGTGGAACCAAGTGGTTGCACGCCATTTGTGCTATATGAAGAAAAGATGAAATTTGGGGCGGGTAACATTCATAGTAGTATAATACTTACCGCGGTATGATACTTATCATCGTTCTCACTACTGGACCACCCGGTTCACCAAGACCAAGTCTCATTATCAATAATTGTCCCATTGAAATACGTCAGATGGATAACTGTCATCACTCGAATTCGAGTGGCACAGCGGCTAAAAGATCGGAGTGCAATCCAACTGGCGTTCGACGGACGTGATTGTGAGTCTTTTCGATTCCGGTCGGATAAAAAGCAATACTAGATGTACCGTAATATCACTTAGTACCCGAGAGAGAATGTACAAATACAAGAACACCATATAAGTTGCGGGAGTACCACGGAACCATACCCGATAATTCGGTTACTAATTATAAGTCGAGGCCGAAAAGTAGCTCAATCGCACGTTCTCGCCAAGACGATCGAGTTTTAGACCTAGCGTTAGGCTCAATACTAAAGTATCATAACAAAAAAAGCTTCACGAATGCTCAACGTCGACCGGTAGTTGTAGAAAAGAATTCCAGCGATGCTTCTCGAGGGCTGCGATTGAGCCGGGCTCGCCGAGTAATTAATTTAAAGCAATAATTATCGAAGTCAATGAGATTGGAAGTGGAATGGAGAGAGTGGTCGCCACGAGACACGGTCGGCTTTGCTCAAGCGGCGAGAAAATCAAGTCAATAACCGAGTCAATAAAGCCAAGGGTCTCGTTTGATTTAAGGATAAGAGCGTGGTAATCGCGGGTTACCGGTGATACTAAGTACAAAAGCGTGACGGCCGTGTCAATATCTTGCTCCATTAGATCGCATCTCGTGCTATATTCCCGGCCGCGTTGCCGATCGCGACCACTCAAGATTTCCTCTTAAGCTGAACCACGCAAAAACTTTCTTCTCTCCATGGAACACCACTTTTTTCACTAAACCAGCCTCGACCATGAATTTTCGTCCAAATTCGCGCAGTCATTTACAAATTCAGCAATTAAAACAAGGAAGAAAAAAGATGGCGGTGCTAGAGGCAGTTGAATAACAACTCTTACAGTATATTTGTGTTCCATGGACGATGGTTTGGCAATCCAAATGATCAACGATCACCAAATCATAGTAAAACGCCGGAGGGCGAATGTAATGAAAGCAATAAACAAACTTGCGATGCTACTAAACAGCAAGCCAAGCCGCAATCTTTCGCACGCAATTCTACGCGTTCGCAATTTTCGACATTCTTTGATTGCGAGATTATCTATTAATGAGAACTGAAACGTCTAATTCGAACGGAATAAAGATATTCGAAGATATTCGGGCGGGGCGCTTTTGGGTTTCAAGCACAAGTATTGTCGCTTGAAATTCTCCTATCTATCTCTATACGTCGGTGATTTGCAATCCTGACTTCTTCTTCTTGCCCTCCTCGGTGCTCGTGGACCTTTCATTAAGAACATGAAAAACTAGGGACCTAACAAAAACACATCCGTAATTCAAACCCATTGGAACCCAAGAATTGAAATGAAAATGGTTTACGATCTCGGTAAAAATGAAATGGATCGTACGAGTACGAGACTGAGAAAGGCCACGAGCGATTGAGGACTGAGAACTTTCAATTCTTACTTCACTTTCCGACTGCTCGACGACCTTCTAATAATCAGCGAGAGTCCCTCTGGGAATTCGCCAACGGATTAAAGTCAATCGGTTCTGGTCACGCAACGCAACGACCAAATGTAGAGCGCCACGTGATTCTAGGCGCTATGAGAAGTGAGAGGAGCAAGAGAAATGACAGGAACTCGCTGGTGAGAAGGTCGTAGGAGTATGGGCGGACTCTTTCCCTATCCAGGTCTTCCCTGTCGATTCAGAGTCCCGATTCACAGATTGACACGAGTGATTCCTAGCGTTAAGAGGAGCCGATAGGAGAGGGAGGCGAATTGGAGCTGTGACTTTTCCATTGTCCGAAGAAAGGAAGGAGAGAAAGAGCGTATCGTGCGGGAGCGAATGGGAACAAGGGTATGAGAGAGAGGGAGAGAGTGAGAGAGGAGCACGATGGAGAATAGGAATGGAGAAAAAGTGCCTATACATACACACACTCGAACACACTGACACCAATAAGTTACTCTTAAGCGTGTGAATAATGAGACCGAACAACAATGAATACGGCGTCAATAATGCGTACCGAGAAGCGAAAGCAGTGATCGAAGACGAGCAATATAACACACAGACAGGAAAAAAGAATGAGCGCTAGGATTCGATAGGGTGCGCTCGCCAAGTGCACGGAAAAATGCCGAGAGCACAAAACGACTGCGACGACGACGACGACGGCGACGGCGACGAAAACGATTTGTGAACAGCGAATATGAACTACTCTCATTATTATTGTTATTATTGATTGCGAGACTACAAATAATGAGCTAATCGCCGCGCGATGTGCCACCGTCCAATAGCCGGAACCAAGTTCGCTCCAACTCACTGAAATCGAATTGGTAAAAATGGAACTTCCACGCCCCGAGAACAAAATAGTCTAGACAACTAAAAATCGTGATCTACAAAACTGATCGATGGGCAGAAGATTTCTCATAATTATTAGCAGTAGTAAGTCGAGTTTGCGATCCGGCGTTAGGCGCGCGAACGCGAGCGGCGCTTTAGGGACGGATGTGATATGAAGGTGAACCTTAACTTAGCCCGAGCGAAGCGCAATATAGATATCGATATTGTACTTGCATTGTGATAGTACCCCATCCGAGAAAAGCATCCAGCGAGAACGATCGTACGATCCCGTCCCACCTGCCCCCTTCCCGATTGCCCGGCCACCCCCGTCACCAACAACCACCACCCCCCTCATTCACCCTCCGAGCCCCTCACCCCTCACCCCCCGCCCCTCTTCCCCCGCCCCATGTGAAGGTGCGACTGATATTTACAGGATATTGTTCCAATGTGGATGCTCCCGAGGAAGCCGGGGTATTCAAAAGCAATAAAACCGTAGGTGCGGTCGCGCAGCCACCCCTGCCAAGGCGGTCACGCGGCGCGGCCGATTAATCATAATCTAGTTAAGGATAAGCGAACGAGTGTGCGAACGTATGAGCGAGAGAATGCGAGAGAGGATTAGGATCGAGGCGTGTCTCGGCATCCCGACGGAATACTAGGCGTAAGTACGGCTTAGAAGCAACGCAGATTAAGCGTGAACACTAAGCATTCACCCAAACACACGTACACGACACGACACTTTGCATGATAGAAAAGCGCTATGCGCTATGAGACAAGAATGTGAGCGTGGGAATGTATGTGAGAATGAGAGAGGAAGAGAGTTGCTTGGTACACTTGTGCATTAAAGACAGAGAAAATGGAAGGGATGATAAACGCATAGAATTACACGAATTCAACGACACACTAGGAAGCATAGTTCACCGATTTAGGTGGGAGTGTATTGTAATTATTGAGGCAGATGAACTAGGGACGGTTTTTATAAGGCGACGAAGACCGATGTAACGCTACCGAGGCGCACCACTGGTTACATAAATCTATTATAAAAAATATATATATTATATACATAAAGAATATTATATATATTATTATAATTATTATTATTGTGTCGGACTTTAGTTCGAGAACGACAAAGAAAGAGACGAAGGAGACACGACTACGGCGTGACGAAACCGTAGGCGAGACGGCTCCGTCGATTCCAGTGAGAATGGAAATGCTTCGAATGTAAATGCGAGAGGCATGCGATTATTAGGAGGAAAAAAAAACGAGAAGTAAATAGAAAGAGGCCGCGCAGCTATATGCATATTTTATAGCTTTTACTTAAGAGTGCAGTACACGCAGAATACGAAGTTAACTATATTTATAGAGAGAAGATATGTGAAGATATGATATACACACACACACCCCACCACACGTACACGGTTGCAGATTGCATTACGGAGGAAGTTACACGTCGAACTTTAGAGCCTCGTACTCCGAAATGTAAGACGGGAAGATAAACGAGAGAGCGGAAGCTACGTGGCACTCTCCCTCTGCAATGCGAGAGGGTGGAGCTACCATCGATTTCTGATCGAACGTGGTAGACGCTCTCGATCGATCGCCGTGTACTCTATTCTACTAAAGTCCCATTGGGGCGCGTCATTCCTCTTAAAACGATTGTATTTACGGTTTACGAGTAAGGGCGAAGGCATACCAAGTAAAGGAACAAAAAAAAAAGAGATAAGATAACGAAACGTAACGATGATAAACTCACTATACCTTGCATGAATTACGTAGGGCTATACTGCCGCCGAAGCAATACAAAGAGCAATATAGAGTTATAATTGCAACAAAGGTAATCTAACGAAGTAAAAACGGTATTAAAGGTAAACGATTACTTGACACTCCGCGATACTGGAACACCGTAGGCGCATACCGACACGCCAACACTCATCCAAAAACACTCGACACTCTCTTTTACAGAAAGCACAAGTACACTGGCGCTCAGACACCATCGCACACGGAACAAATACGCAGAGGAGAGAAACATAGGACAAGCACACACGTATATACACACATTGTCGAGTGACAACACTATGTATGGTCATTAACTTATTCTGACCGTAGTGCTAATTGTATTTAGCATTTACGTAGATGAAACACTAATTGCCTAGGTCGACCGGGCGAGTCCGGTGCACCGAGCGCTGCGGCCCACAGAGCTGCTCCTCCTGTAATGCGTAGGGGAATACTTGTATTATGCAGGAGGACTCGGATCCAGCGGGATGCCGTGGGTGTGCAGCGTGTGGGTTGCACCGAGGCAGCCGAATTTCGCCTACTAAGGGTAGTGATATAGAGTTACCGTAGAGTCGCTAATGTATTTCACTCGGTGCCTGTGACAGCTAAGCTCGCACTCTGCTGAAGGAGACGAAACGATTGACAATACATTATTGAGTAGAGAGTGACCGATACCTCGGCCTACCCCAATTTCTCTCTATCATTCTTCTCCTTCACCCTCCACTCCCCCCCCCCCCCCCTCTCTCTCTCTCTCTCTCTCTCTCTCTCTCTCTCTCTCTCTCTCTCTCTCTCTCTCTCTCTCTCTCGCTCGCTCGCTTTCCCTTTTCCGGCCCACTTCTCCCAATCTCTCTATTCCTCTGTCTACCTGTCATCGACCAATTTCTTTCCCCCGTGTACCCGGACCTCGAAATCTTTCCCCTTTCTCCTAATTGACTGGTTTTCCATGTCTCGTTTCTCATGATAGCCATCGCGGTCAACCGCCGCTCTTCGACACGGTGACATAGTATGTATATGCGGTGCGAGGAAACGGCGGCTGGCTTGATTTTGAGTTCATGATCTCTGATTCTATCTCAACTTCGGTCGACTTTACTTCGTCGCTGCGACGAGCGCGACGAGCAAGCAACACGCGGCTGTTCACGGGTACCACCTGGAACACGTAGGTATTTCTTAGCATGGTGTGGCAAAAAAAAAGTAAAACGACTAGTGACGCTAGATGAATTAGCCGTAAGCTTCTTTCTCGCTCTAAACGAGGGAACCTATTATTACGATATAACGAATATTTACATACATTTGTATTATTTGTAAACTAGCGCTAATACAAAACTCCAATTGTGCGAATCGAGAGAAGCATGCGCGCGCGTGGTGACGCGCGCGCGCGGGCGTTTTGCGCGACAAAGCGATGAGCCTCCTGTCCCTTTGAGTGGCCGAGTCCGATTGTCCGCATGCGGCTTTTCCTGGACCGCTGCGGTCCGAGCGAGAGTGAAAGCCTCGGTCTCGGGCCCGCCGGCACCACCCTTTTGTAACACCAGTTTCATTTCTCTATACTTTCGGTGATCTGTAATTCTGCTCTATAACGTCTCGTCTGTATATCTCTCTGTGTATCGGGCCTTCTCCTCCAAATGAACGCGAACAAACGAAAGAAAGAAAGAGAGAAATAAAAAGACGCGAAACAAACACGGGAAAAACAAGCGAAAAAAGCGGAATAAACGAGAACACGCGAAAATACTTTACCGATCCCGACATTGCTTCTCATAGTGTTGGAATGGTAACGTTGACAAGACAAAAGGGAAAAAAAGCGTTAATTGAGCATTGTTATCTATGTAATACAACATAGGATGTTTTGTATTATATTTTCATAATAAATAGAAACGTAGAAAAAGACGTATTAACCAGACCAGTGTCACCCTCTATATCTGTTTCTCGACCTTCTCACCCTGCACCCTCTGTCCTTCGATTAACTGTTATGTCGTAATGCCGTATCTACTAGAACCCGATTCGTGCATTTGCATAATTACTTGTTCTCTCATTTTGCCGCTCGGTGAGATATTTTCGAAACGAAGGAAAAATCGGGCGAACAAAAGGGCTTAGAAGCGGCCACGCGACGCTAGGTGTGCGAAGTGTTTTTGCCTTTGAAGGCTGGCATGCGTTGAATGTAACAAGGGAGCGTGGATTGCTCGCATGCATGCGGCTGTGCTGGCAGTCTCAAGGGTCGCGATCGATTTTGTAATTTCAAGTTGATGACAAGCTCTCGCAGTGACGGACGATCGAAGGAGCCAGTAGAATGAAAAACAGCTGCGAGCTGTCGGAATAAATCCATCAAGGCTGCGTGTTTCCTCGAGTAATTAGGCTGACGAACACTGCTTCTAATGGACTACGAACTGGTATTCACCGCCTACTTGATTCTTCGCTACAGAATCATTGTGAACGAATATTCCCTCGAATATTGCCAAATATCTTATTCATTCTACCGCCCTTGGGACTCCTGGGATAATCACCGTCGAACTTCTTGTTACTCGGCGGTATCTGGGCTGAAATTGGCCCGAAATCGGAATATTCGAACGTTCGTACAAATTTTCCTATATTCGAACATTCTCCATGGAAGGCAGAATTTTAGCTGGAACGGTAAGACGTGCTCGCAAAAGGGAGTATGAACAATCGGCAGAGTGATATAGTAAGGGTGGGTGCTGAAGCACGTATCGGCTATTGGCTTGAGTCGCCACTGCACGAGCTCGAGGACTGATGGAGAACCTATAGAACCGGTCACGTATCGGCTCTTCCATTATAAAGCAACAACTTCTCTACGTACCCTTTACTGCTCGATGAACAATGAGGCCGCGGCATGCACGTGTTGAGTTCGAGTTCACTCACTGCGGAGGCCGGCCCCTCTGGACTCCATCAAATTCGCCCCATTCACAGCTATAGCTAATTCAAATTCTCATTTTTATTAAGATAGACTTGTATAATAAATCCTCGTCATTTTGAAGAACTCATCTTTTCTCTGGTACCTGTTTTTCTACCGTGACCCTCCAAAGCGTGAAATGGCATTTATTTTGCTCCACTTTCTTTTCAGTGAGCACTACTACATGAGGATTCAGTTTACTCTCCTATCTGCCGTTCACTCAATGTAATATGCTAATTAGCCGAGCCTCGTCCGACACAGATGCGCGCTTTATCGATTTCAACGAGGCGGCCATGAAATTTCAAAAGGCATGCCAGCGAATACGCGGGCTTCCCCGGAGGATGTGTATCGACTTCTTGATTGCAGGCTTGCGATCGCAGTATGGGTGCTTCTACATATTTACTCGTACGTGTACCTCAACACAGGATGTACCACTGACCGGAATCAGTGCTGGAAGAAGCCTAACGTAATATCTTGTATTGTGATATTACGTGGACGGAAGTTAGCTTTCTATCAAATTATAATTAATTGCCCATTTTTTCACCAGTCGTTTGACACGACTGGAAACAGGACTAGAATGAAATTGTAAGAGTTTCATTGAGAAACCATACATCAAATCAAATTAATGAAAGAAGCGTCAACCCGCATTGTATTTCAGATTGAAAGACAATCATTATAACCTTTTGCGTAAACGAACATGTCATATCAAGCAATGAACAAATGCTACATTATCAGCATTATCGGTTATAGCAATATTCGAAGAAACGTGACTGCAAAATACAACTGGAATAAAAACTCCAAGTTGTGATACGTCGAGTCTACTTCGATAAGAGTGAGCTTCCGAGTGTGAATTTCTTAGAACCTAGGAAAAACATTTGTCGAGAGAGGGGAGGCTCGATTGCGCAATCTGGATAAACAGCGGTTTAGCTGCCTCAGGTGACTTCTAAGTTAGTCACTAAATCGGATTTTTAATTGACAATCAAAGGCTTATCGAGCGCAAACAGGTACATATTGATTCAATTGTTCTTGAAAATCCCACGTGCGCAGAGATTAAGTGCATTCTATACTCGTCCTTCGCACCATATTGCAAAACTGATAGTCATCGCGAAATCAGCCAATTTTATAAACGAATCGTGCTGCTTCGATCGTTGCTGTATCAGTAGCACGTCGGGAACTTTGAGGAGCGTGATTAGTCGGACGATATTTAGCCGAGCGCTCGGCAATTTCGGTCGAGGATTCAAGCGAGAGGAAAATGAGTTGCTGGGTGAAGAATGGACTGGTGCCTCTCGGCATTGTCCTCTTGGCATGTTCGATACAGTGTCGGGCACTGCAACTCGCTGAGATCGTCCAAACGCACTCCGGCCCTGTGCAAGGAGAGATTATCAAAACATTGTGGAAGTCTAAACAGTGTGCCGCTTTTAGAGGGATCCCTTTTGCCGCTCCGCCTGTCGGCGCCCTTAGATTTAAGGTAGAGTAAACTGCTGCCGAATTAAAAACGGAAAATCAATAGATTACTCTTTCTTTGCTGAGGTGCTACAATTCACGTATAATTACATAAGAATTTTTCCTATAATTCCATTTAGCCTCCAGTAGAGCCACAATCATGGAAGGCGGTAAGAGCCGCTGTGGACGAGGGCAGTATGTGTATACAAGAAGGTGGAGGACCGCGTAATGCGTCCGGCAGCGAGGACTGTCTTTTTATTAATGTCTTCACACCACATGTAAATTCTTCTACAAAATTCGAACCTTAATTACAAACTGTTCCACATTTTGACCTGATTCCATTCTTTTCGTTTTCTCAGACACGTTTTGGGTCCAGTAACGTGGAAAAGAAACCCGTAATGGTGTGGATTTACGGTGGAGCTTTCAGCGGTGGTTATAGCAATGACTCTGTGTACGGGCCGGACTTTTTCCTCGAGGATGATGTTGTTTTTGTTAGCTTCAATTATCGACTGGGTGCATTCGGTAAGACATAGACAACGGAACACAATGCAGAGAGGAATATTATTTAATCGATGGACTAGTCTTATTTAATCAATATTTCAGGATTCCTGTCGGCGAATCATCCGGATGCCTTAGGCAACAGTGGCCTCAAAGATCAATCGTTCGCGCTCAAGTGGGTGCAAAAGAACATCGCAAATTTCGGCGGAAACCCAAATCAAGTAACAATCTTTGGCGAGAGCGCCGGTGCATCGTCTGTGGAATTCCATATGCTGTCAGAGATGTCGAAGGGTACCAACATCAATACTAAGACTGAGCGTTGATATTCCTTTATAACTAGAGTCTTGAATAAATTTCTCCATGTTTAGGCCTTTTCCACCGAGCAATCAGTATGAGTGGCACACCGCTCGCTCCTTGGAGTCACGAAAATCCTACGATAGCTACGCAGGTGGCTTTCGATCTTGCAGAAGAACTGGGACACAAGGCTACTGATAAGGACGACTTGGTCCGTTTCTTGTTGACTGTCCCGGCCGATGATATAATCATGGCTACTAAAGCCATCACTGAGGTAGGATTGTTTTAAAGTTGTCGGGGATTAGAACATGGATGAAGAACAAAAAGTAATGTCTTAAATTGTACAGATGCCTCTTCTTAATCTGGTATTTAAACCAACGACCGAGAATGCCGCCATCGGAAAGCCAGGCGACCACTTTCTCACCGAATGTCCTATGAAGAAATTGCGCAATGGAAATTATACCAAGGTGGATCGTATGATGGGATTCACCAAGGACGAAGCCCTCTTGTTCGTTAATAGTAATGTGTAACATTTCTGCATTTACTGCTACTCAAGGATTTTTATGGCATGTTCTAATAATTCGATATGTTTTCCTAAGGAGTTGAAATGCTAGCCCAAATGATTCATTACACTCAAAGCGTTCTCCGCGATATAATGCGAGCTCTCACGGATTACAGTCACAAGCTTGGAGACTGGTTGAAAATCCTGTCCGAAAATAGCAAAGATAAACTGACAAAGGTTTCTGAATTTTTATATTTTTTTCCTCATCTTTACTGTTTTTACTTATGTTATTCACGCATAATTCCATAGGTATTTTCGTCTGTCCTTTTCAATGGTCCGATTGATCTGACACAAAGAATGGTTTCTGGTCATAATGCAGGGAAACCGGTCTTTTACTACCGTCTCTCATACGAGAGTGAGTTTGCTCTGCACAACATGGGTTCTCCTAATATAACAAATGGTAAATCAATTTATCTTCGAAAGAGATGCCCCGAATAGGAATCGACTCTTAAATGATCTATTTTCGAAGGCACGGCCCACGGAGACGACATAGGCTACTTGTTCAACGTGAAGGCACTGAAGACTCCGACTTCTCCCGACCACCCGTTCAATCAATTCCGGCAGAGGTTTGTGAAGCTGTGGACGAACTTTGCGAAATACGGGTAAGCAATACCGCTATAAAAGCTAAAAAAATAACTAAATCAGAAGCTCGTTCTGGGCAAATACAGAATTAAAGTAATACGAAGGAACCGTCGGGGAGTGTCACTCGTATTGAAATAGGTAGGCCGCTCATCCAGTGACCCCTTTAACTGTGAATTGGGGTTGTGAGTGCCGGGCAAGGTAGATATATAGAGCTTCCAACTCCAAGTGTATAGTCGCTCTGTAAATCGATCCACCCTCGCCCCGTATACATTACGACACTCAACCCTCTATAAGAAGGCTCACGTGAGCCGGAACACGTGGGTCGCTCCTTCTCCCTCCTGCTCTGCTCTGCAATATCCACAACCTTTTCAGAAATCCCACGCCACAGCTGAGTGGTGAGAATGGCCAGCTGGGCAATCTGCTCTGGCAGGACTCGGGTAGCGCCGGAGTACAGTTGGATATCGACGAGAATTTTGAGCAGAAACCACGAATGGTCGACCACGCTACCGAAATCTACGAGCTCGTGTGGTTCCTGGCAAACCCCATTATCCTAGGCTGCAAGTCAGCTCTGGACTCTGTCATCGGCGGACTCTGACACACTGACACGGCGTCAGTACCACGCGCTCACACTTATCACTCCTGTTTAGTGTAGTAAACAAACGGATCGGTGCGCTAAAAATAAAGATAACTTTCAAAAACCCTGTTGCTCTTTTGATTATAAGTGATAACATGCGCCTTGCAAAGTCAAGCATTATTTGGCCTTTAATGCGGCGAACTGGATTGCCGACTATTACGATACACGTGACATAATTAATTCCTTGTCCCACTCCGAACTTGCTTTGTGTTTCACTAATGAGACAAGTCAGCAGCAAGTATTGACATTACTTGTAACGTTAAACGAAAAGTGACTTTATGGACAAGATTTCCGAAGTCTACCTTTGAACTCGTTATACTAATTTTTTATGAAATTTTTGTTCCTCAGGGTAGATTGTAATACACTTCACCACACTATTATTATTCAAACTAGGTGGTTATAGTGATAACGTCTTTATGGTTTCGATAACGCTATGCACAAGGGGCCATTAACCATCCATAATATCCTAACAAATGGATGCAAAAACTTTGACCTATGACGTTCTTCTACGCATAACTGCCATTTTTTAAGTACCTGACAGTCAATACGTCTTTAAGAGCCAAAGTTTCAATGGTTTTAAACATATGTTAAGGAAACTACTTTACCACAATGTTGGTTATTTTAATGTATGCGCGTCGCAGCTATGCGGAACTCTGCAATTCGTGGGTACTACGGCAAGGACATTCAACAGCGATTGCTTCTCAATGAGTGGATAGGTAGAATAATTAGACAGTTCAGTACACAGGCGAGCGGCGATAATTTACGAAGATAATTGCTCATTGTCCTGCAACACATCGAAAAATGACCAACCAACCAGTACCATTCGAAGCCGCAGTAGCAAATTGTTAGTGGGGAATTCGTTTGGCACTTTTTAAAACACGTTCATCCACTTTGCGGCGTCTAGTGTCTCTTAAACTTTACTTCCACCGTTTGTTGTAAAAATGCCGAGTATTATTGTATGGCTGGTATTCTCGTGTTCCGTCGTAGAACTAGTCAACTGCGAATGTACTAATGTGGTGAAGACAAACTACGGTCTAGTGCGAGGTAAAACTGAAAAGACTCGCTTGCGGAACGAGACCTTCTTAATGTATCTCGGAATACCCTTTGCCAAGCCACCCGTTGAGAAGCTTCGATTTCGAGTAAGAATACAACTTTTCCGATAGTAAACTCTCAACAATACTCAGGTTCAACAATGTATCGAATTAGGCATCCCAACCACCCGAAAGCTGGTCAGGTGTACTTAATGCAACGGAGGAACGCAGTGTGTGTCCGCAGTTTGACTATTTCAATAAGTACCATGGTGATGAAGACTGCCTCTACTTGAACGTTTACAGCCCTATAGTTAGTCCATAAAAAATCATCCTTACTCGATGAAGGTGATATAGTGTGATTACTCCTGATACGAGACTTTCACTATTGTAGATCCACACGAAGAGACCCAAGTTGTTGTCAGTTGCTGTTTACATATACGGAGGTGCATTTGTTGGTGGATCGAAAGACAGAGACCTATACGGACCAGATTATATGATAGAACAAGGGATACTCGTCGTTGTGCCTAACTATCGTCTAGGAGCGTTAGGTATTTAGAATGAATGCTTTCAAAAATTATAGTACTATTATTCTGCAAGTACATCTCGTGTATTGCTTGTCGCAGGGTTCATATGCACTCCAGGGCTCGAATGCAATTGTGGTCTCAAGGATCAGAACCTCGCGCTCAAGTGGGTTCAAAAAAACATCCGCTACTTTGGTGGCAATCCTAATGACGTGACTTTGATTGGACAAAGTGCTGGTGGTATATCAGCACAATTACAAATGCTCTCACCTATGGGCAAAGGTGGAATTGTTCTTTTCAAGAAGTAGACTATTTCCGCAATGACGTATATCAATCAAAACTGACGTTTTAGGTTTATTTCATCGAGTCATGATTCAAAGTGGTTCGTCTTTATGCGTATGGGGTTATCAGTCTCCTAATGAGGCAGAGTCGTACGCACAGAAATTGGCGGATAACATTGCCGGGTATCCCGTTCCAAAGTCAAAAATAGCTGCCGTATTAAATTCAGCAACCGCTAAGGAGTTGGTCGTGGGAACTCGTGAAACATCAGTACGATAGAGAATTTTTATACATATCGAATAATTACCGACCTGAGTAGCTTTCACTGGATCCGATTGATTTCTAGACATTTACCCCGCACTTTAGACCGACGCGCGAAGTAAGGAATGAAGGCAATGAGATATTCCTTCCAGATTGTCCTCTTAATATCATGACAAGTGGGAGATTTCAACGGAGGCCGGTCATAATGGGCTTTACTAAGGACGAAGCAATTTCTTTTGCAGATGGTAGGTAATTTATTAGTGGTAATACGCTAGAGTAAAATGTATTTACTACGAAGACCCTCTGTTACAGGAATTACTATACTAGAAGACTATTTAGATGCCGTCACCCACAACCTCACTGATAGCTCGAATGTAATTTCGAGGATTGCAGGCAACGTCGTGCAAAAGATAACCGATCATATCAGTAACTTTACGACCGAGGAACTCGTGAATGTAAGCTACTCCCCTGTTGTGTGTATTCATATTTAATAATTACTAATGATGTCTGAAACCTAATAACATATTCCTGCAGCTGGCCACCGACTTGCTTTTTGTATCGTGTATAGACCTCACCCAGAGAATTTTTACCAAGATCCTCAACGAAAATGTATACTATTACTACTTTGATTACGCCGGGCCTCTAAACGTCCATCGTGATGTATATGGGGTTAACCTGAACGGTAACAGAATTACTGCTTGCTCTTTGCAAAGGGGCAAAGGATTATGTAAATATTTTGATTCAGGTGTCGGGCATGGGGATGACATTGGAGTAGAGTTCTACGTGAAACCTCTACATCCATTTCCGGAGAATGAAAGTCTATCCTCTCAAATGAATCAGGTCGCTTATAATTTCACGTGCTTAATCACTAACTTTGTAAAAACTGGGTAAGTGTAATTGGGTTCGAACTCGTTGACTACCATTTCATGCGGTACTGTTTAAATTCGCGCCAATGACGTCAAATTTCTTATAGGAATCCAACTCCGCCTCACCGGATGTGTTCTGAAGACGAATGGCCGGATTCAAGAGAACATGGAAATATGATGAACATAAGCACGTCACTGACCGTTGTACCACGCCAAGTTAATGAAACAGCAGAGAGAAACGAGCGTTTGCTTTATACGTACTTGAAATATTTTAATGGTTGTTCGTGTTAATCAAATTAAAAATGATCTTTAACAACCGATAAACAAACAGAAAATAATATGGATGCCTGTTGCTTTAAAACATGTAGTTGATGATAATAATAGCTTGTGTTAGTAACATACCAGTTCCGATTCGTCAATGGCCTGACAACAGGTTAATGAGAAACAGTCACATTTCCATATCACAAATTTCTCCTGTCTTTCGACACGTAAAAAAATGTATATTATTAGGAAAGTGGCCTTGTCAGGACTTTTGACTGCCTGTTATTATTATGCTTAATACAGTAGATAGTAGTATCAGTCCTGCTGCCGATACACTAAACTACTTTACAGCTCTTCCATGTAACTGTCACACAAAGTCGTAAAAATAACAGTGATACCGAAGCTAATTTACTGACTGTTTCGACGTCAACCTAGGTCGTTATTTACTTTAGACACTGACGACTTAAACTCACTCGAGATGCCGTCTATCTTGTAATACACATGCTTAAAGCCGTACGCGCAGATCGTTGATTGCACTTCTTACATCCTTGCTCGCTTGATACCCATCCTCCGCACCCATATTTCGTATGGTAGCCACTAACTCACACCTTGATTTAATTGCACTAAAATCGTGTGATATTTGCTGCAATTTAGAATGGTTCTCTTGGTCATTAATTTAGCAATTCTCGTGCTAATTGCGGAAACCTGTTATGTGCAACAAGATCTAATCGTGAATACGGACAGAAGAGCGATCAGAGACATGCTTCGGCAGGCGGTCTGGCAGGGGAAGAACCTTATCTCCTTCAATGGAATCCCGTATAACAAGGCACCCGTCGGACAGCTCAGGTTCAAGGTAATAGAAATACACAGCGAAGTGAAAATAACAAATGAAACATGTTATGTGGACTAACTGACCGCTTGGTAAAAAGTGTCAATAATCGTCAGGGAATTAAGAAGCCTCTGCTCTTCGAACGCCTGAGAATGTAGAGGCATAGAATGCTAAATCAAGCAGCATTTATTTGGTTGACAATATTTGTCTTCTGATGGGCGTCGCAAGTGGGAAAGTCTCTGGAGATAAAGATTTTCTGACTCTGAACGTCTACATTCCCCTAGTATATTTCTTCAGTGCTTTTAATGATTTGGATATTTTAAGCTTGAATGTGTCTTAAGATTTTATATACTTCTAATACTTTATATTACTTCATGTTGTAGATCGATTTAACAAATCAGCAAGCCTGATTTTTATTCACGGTGGTGAATTCAGACGCGGATCCAAGGGTAGCACTTTCTATGGATCAAACTTTCTAATCCAGCAGAGGTTGATTATGGTTACCTGGAACGAACCAATGATTGACTGTACTGGGTATAAACCAGACTTCAAGTTTCATGCGGTATTAAAGCGGTCACTAATAGGAAATATTTTAATGAAGCACTGAAAGGTCAGAATCTGGCTTTGCATTGAATAAATCGAAATATAAAAGGCTCGACGGTGATCCTAATCATATCACTCTATCAGGAGAAAGATCTGGTTCCATATGATGCCCGAAATGTCAAAGGGTATTTTCATTAACTGTACAAAAACGATTGATGCCATAGGTATAAATTATTCCTAATATTATTTAATCATTTTAAAATATAAGTATATATAAATATATTCAATGTATTTGATATAATTATTTTTAAAGTCTATCATTTGGACCTCCATCGATTAAACGACAGAAGAATTATATTTATTCTGAACAATTTAATTATTGTTCAGATGTCGGGCATGCGGACGAATCGTCAATGGGTAGCTCATATTCTAACCTGCTACTGGGGCAGATTTGTAAAAACACGGTGGATACAAGCGCGTATCAAAAAACTCGCGAACAATAATCACTTAATCTGTGAAAGAATTCTATTTCCGCCACTTATCGGAAGCCTGGCTCTTCTAATCGACTATATGTATTTATTTATAGGAATCCCATACCACCTGAAGCAACAGGCGTGTGCTCCGCCACGAAATTGGAGGACTCCAAATTGCAAGGCCGAATGATGAACATAACAAGCATACCGTACGTGATAAATCGGCAGAGTGACACCGAGACCGAGTTATTCGTGGTTTACACCAAAATCTCCACTTATCTCACCACAAGATGTTCATCAGTCTGCACGACTCCATCTTAGCGCGTTATAGAATTGCATAGACCCTTCAATCGATATTATTAAACGAAAACTGTGTATATATGTATAATATAATTAAATGACCAACAAGTTCAGTTTTCTTACCTACCACCTTTTCACTACATTGCAGATAAACCGTGCTAAACCAGAAGCTTCCTACTTCACTCGAGGCATAAGAAACGCACTATGTATGCAATGATTACTAATTACTCGGGTTTTGCGATCGAGTAAGCTTGACCTTAACGCAGTTGACGGAGTTAAGGTCAAGTTAAGTAATTAATTCCAAACACAAGAAATACTCGCGGAACTAATCACCATAATCGTTAGTTCACTATTGTTAAACCGATAAAACGTTGACGACTTTGTTACGTCTGGCAGACAAACATGCGTCAGACATGAGTTTCACTCGTCCGGTTTGCGGGCTCGGTGAGAATGCTACCCGATGATCCTTGACGAATGTAATAATAACAACAAAGTCATCATTTTATTTACCCCCTTTTTCCCGCTTTCTGATGTCATACTATTATAATACACATATCAGTTTACTGTCGGATTAAAATCGGTTCAGTAATTTTCGCGTCAAGTCGGAATAAACATACATACAGAAAACGCCAACAGACTTATATATGTAGAGAAGAGATCTCAGTAGTGTTAAAAAGAATGAGTTCTCTTTCTGTCAACTGAAACGTTACTGAAAATGTATCCGGGCTGACGGCAGTCGCACCACAGTTCGGCGTTTGTTTTTAGCTTTCTTCGTCTACGCGCTTCCTTCTCTCGCACTCGTATGCTTCGGAACACGGCCGACTTTACCTGATACCAGCTGATGCCGACCGATAAATACCCACGTAGTTCATACAGAACAAATTTCATTGTTTTACATGCAGCGTTATAATACACTCCCCAGTTTACTACCAAGACCTTCTGTTTTTAAACAGTTCAAATCTCGTTGAAATCAGTTCGGTAGTTTTTGGTCCAAATCAGAACAAATATACATACAGAAAACGCCTATAGATTTATATACGTGTATGTAGAGAGAGAAGAGATTTATATATGTAGAGATTTGCGAAAGAAGTCATTCCTTACAACCTCGGAACCGGCCCTAGATCACAATAATTACGGTGCCCATGCTAGCGAATATTATTGTTACCTGCAAACAGTATCACTGACCCAGCTAGACCGAAGGCGACCCAGATTAGCCAGGACCCTTCCCCGACTATCGTTGCCATGACCATTACTGTATTACCCTAAAACTGTATAAGTTATCATGTAAGAGGGCTCAGACCTCACTAGAGTTTCAGTTCTTCACAAAATAATTCGATACAATTGAAACACAATCCCTAGTTCCGAACCAGGTTTCCACTTGATAGCTAAAAACAGGGGGCTTCTAGCCTTTCGATAGTGGAATCTGGTGAGATGCAAGTTATTGCTGGCGCAGATAGAGGGAGGAACACGACACTGTCTGTCTAATGACAGACAAGTATGCCGGAATCGGGCGCACTTGACCTCGCAGCAGCTTCAAGTTGTGAAGCAGCACTACGTAATGACTGCCACCTTATATATGAGGAGTTATCTCGCTAGATAAGGAATGCGCAAATAATATGTCAGTGGGGGTAACCGGGTGTGTACACTTGGTTGGCAAAGCGTACCGGCGGATCCGTTTGTGCCCAGAGGCAATAACAGGGCTGCTGTGCTGTTTACTAGCATGCCACGTACGACTCTGTTTGCGATCTCGCAATGCCGCTCTTTTATGTGGCATACAAGATCGGCTCGCGATTGGTTGGCCTCTCGAGCCGACCACTTTCTCGTAGAACAGCGAATTCCGCTGGAATTCCGAGTATCGATAGACTTGGAGTGCAATATGTAGTGTCAGCAATTAAGTCAGAACTTGATACACTGGTATTAATCGAGATGAATTTCAGATAAGGAAAAATTGCAGTACTCCATGTCATTGAGAATTCCTATGCAATTTCCTGCAAGATCTACGCATGAGTTTTATTCATTTGCTACTTTGACTACTCGTTTTGACAGCCTCCCATTTTTCATGTATTCAAAAGACTGCCAGTTGGACTTCCTGATAAGGTAAGAGAATGATACTCGGAAGAATGAAATGAGATGGAAATGATACTTGATGAATATGTGTAGCAAAGATATTCTGAGTTCATGATCCCCTGACATTCCACGTGTCCAGTAACTTTCTTTACGATGTCCTTGAACTTCTCGTTTGTAGAACACTCCCTCGAAGTGATTCAACAGCATGGACATTTGCGCCTCCTCCCAAGAGAGAAACGATAATATTTTCTGTGCTTACTTGCTCATCAAATAGTTGGCCCTGGTATATAGATACGGTGCTCGAGGCAACGGAGGCTGAATCGCGGAACATCGCATAGAAAGAGAGATGAGAGATTCATCCTCCAACATCTTTCTCTCTCTATTCCTCGAATCCTCTTAAGATATGATATTTCGACACTTAGACTCGGCATGCGCTGTTTTCCGCAAATTGTTCATTAGTGCCGCCAATTAACCGGCACATTCTGTAGAGTTCACTGATATCACGTCGGAAACAGAACATATCTCATTTTCACGAACATTGGCGCCGTTGTACCAATCAGTTATCAGAATATCGGAAATTCTCGTCGAAATAACGATATTCAAGTTATCTGTCACTGGGTGGCTGACGATGTGAACCTTTGTTAATCGAGGTGATTAATTGCGGCAATATTTCGGTGGCAACCGGCACCCACGAGGCGCTCGTAATCGCATTAAGCCACCGACGGCAACGCGAGAGGAAAACGTAACGAAATCTCGTGCTCTCGCGCGGCTCTCTGTCGCAATGTTGTTTGCCATTCGCAGATCTCTCAAGATCAAGTGAAATCTGACCGATATTCATTGTTCCCTGCTACCAAGAGTGAGAGCATTAGTCGAGAGTTGAATCGCGAGCGCAACACTTGCGCCCATTCTCGGTAGCTCTATTTTTGCGATTTTTTGACTCCCCAATTCGATCGATCTCTATCTGAACTCGAAACTCTACCAAAGTGAATAATTAACGTTATAATTGAAACTGCAATTTAAGTAATTTAAAACATAGATTTACAGAAATCAATTGAAGTTATTTCGGAAAGTTGCAAAAGGTGAAGTGATGCTGCGACACTACTAAAATTTATCAAATGTCATCACTGAAGGATTTATTAATCACTGAAGACTATTAAGTGTCTGATAGTTGAACTGCAACAAATTAGAAGCTGTTTTTATCAACGCCATTAGTAGGTCGCGACGCTATTTACAGACGGTCGCACGCTTTCCTACAATTTTTCTACTAGTGAAGCTATTGCTCTGATACCAGTGGAAACCAGATTTAAGGAGCGTGTATAGACGTAGCACTAAGCAGCCAGTGAGTACCGCATGCCGCTCTTCTGTCTTAACATTTTTTAAACGACGAGATAAGCATAGATCGCTATAATGAATGCAATTACGATTCGCGGCAATTCTACGGGAAAGATACTACTTACGAGCCAATTCGATAATCAGGAGTACACGGAAATTTTCGACAAGAATATAAAAAATTTCCAATGTGTACCCCTAACGTTCCGAATGTTCACGCGCGCGCGGGCGCGTGTACCGCAAACCAAATCCGAGTAGGCCGATCAAAGGGGATCGAAACGAGCTTATCTATTTCTTCCATTGAGATTTGCAAGCAGCAAATATTTTCTATATCCCGCCTTCTTATCCTTGGAGTGATATTTGGCGACCAATTGTTTTATTAAGAGGGGCGAGCCCACCAGTGCTGTGCTCATGACAGACAGCCGTTTGGGAATCTTCCAGAGGCGCCGGTCCCCAAATGCGACCCGGCGTCCGCAATCCCATGGAGGAGCGCCGTTAATTGTAAGACTCGCGAATTAAGAGGCCGGCTCGATTCATAACTGACCAAACAATCGGCCAACACAAGTAGCGTCAAAGGTCGATTACGTCAGTCTCGACTACCGATCTTTCTAATGGTGCACGGCGTGTACACACGCGCCAGGCTGCTCTTCGCTTCTGTGTTTTGAAAGAGTCGGCTTCACTGCCCTCGCCACGCGTATCTATAGACTCGGGGCGCCGATTGTTCTCCTCAAACATAATTTCCTTGTTTGACAGTATAATCTCTCGATTAACCAGCACACGTGACTGAATTCCAATAGAAAACCCAGGGCGATCGGGCTCTCCAGCTCATACGCTTGAAAAAGTGCCTCCGATTTCGGAGCTGCCGTTACTACTCAAACGCCCGTGCAAGTTGCTCTGTTTAGTGAATGGCAGATACTAGAAGCGTTTCTAGTAGATTCTGACAGTTCTAAGTCCTAATAAATCTAAGTTCTATACGCTCTCTGCGAAATCCAAGTTCTGCGAAGTGTCTGGTGCGCAAGAAGCCTCATCATGAGCACAGGTTCACACTGATTTTGTTGAAATAGCTAAAGCGAAGGCGACGAGCAATGAACTCCTGAAATAACTGGGATGCTGTGTTCACAGTGTGTTGTAAATGGACCGAGATGTAAATACTTTTTGGCTGATTGTGCCGAGACAAGCGCGCATGCTGTCGGTTAATCCCTCGTCGATTACTGTGTACAGTTGTTTGAAAAGCGATACAATCCTTCTCCCACGAAATCATAATCGCCTAGCTCAAGTGGCGGGTTATGTTTTTACAGGCTTACCTTCAGACGAGGAAAGCTCTAATTGCCAGAGATATAGAAATCGTGCAACCTCCGTAGTAAGGCCGCGGATTAAGGGATCGGGTTTACGACACTGTGATACCGTGTTTTGATTTATCACCCGAGAGATTGAATACTTTATGTCTTCGGCATTTGATATATTCGTCAATCTGAAATTATAATAACAAATCGACTCGATGAAGCATTAAATAAGCTACGCGAAGCCATAAATCTCAAAGAACTATTTCTCTTTCTTCATACTCACTCCGATCAGTATAAAAATAATAATGAGCTCTTAATTATTACGAGAATATTATTAGAAGAACAGTGATTGTCCCCAAAATACGCGGAACAATGCAACAACACATTGCCGGTGGGCGGAACACTTGGCAAAACAGTAATAAGCATCGCGCACATATGGTTATTTTCCATCGATGCGCCCAGTTCCCAATCGGCGGAGAACAAGTTCAGCGCGAGTGATCAAGCTAAAAACGCGTGTATTGTTCAAAATGCTGATCCGTGATTTAAAATTTCCTCATTCTTACCGATTGCCAGATTACTTGAGTGACGAGATGTCATCGTCACCACCGGAGCTGACTGTCAGGCGACCGGTCTACCAACAGGACGAGCTTAATCACTTGTGCAAATATGTCAAGCCCAAGACAGTCCGTAAGTATTGATCCATTCAGACGATGATCGTTACGTATAACACAACGGTCACATTTTATCTCAGCTCTCGAAGTGTAATTTATATCATATAATCCTTACGTTCTGACAATTCAAATAAAGGTTTTATTCACTTACATTAAATATTCCGCCAAGATCTGCTGTAAATGATAGCAAAGGAGGAGAGACTTTAAAAATGATGCTATAACAGTGAACTTGGTTCTGTGACAGTGACCAAGGAAGTGTCAAAAAAATGGAAATCTCTAAGGCCTCTCTCGTTCCTGAAGAAATCTGTCCCCTTGATCGCATGGCTGTCAGGCTACGACTGGAAGAACGATATACTGGGCGACGTTGTGGCTGGTATTACAGTGGCAGTGATGCACATACCGCAAGGTACACACGAATTCTTCCAATGATTATCGCTTCGATCGGCAAGTCGAATACCAGTTGAATAGACTGGTTCTATCAAGCCCGTTTCTATGTTAGGAATGGCATACGCGATCCTGGGCAACGTGCCGCCAATCGTCGGCATCTACATGGCCTTCTTCCCAGTACTGGTCTACCTGTTTCTCGGCACATCCCGGCATAACTCCATGGGTGAGTTACCCTGCTCGCAAGGGCGACGACATGTTCATTGATAATCGGGTTATGTTGTACATTAAGGAACCTTTCTACTTTCGGGGACGCTCTGACGAACAGCTTTTGAATTGTGTGTCCAGTGTCATTCGCATAACGACGATATAATAACGTTTGCGCTTCCTCCTTCACTTTCATCTCGATGCCACTTTCTCGCATCTCGTAAAATACTAACGATCTCACTTGGCAATCGAACATAATTCGTTTGGATCATCGATCAACGTGACTTCCACGATTCCTTGTAGATGTCGATTTCCTGCTTGGAATTATTCAATCAATACTTTCCTGCGTCGCTACTGAGTTTGTCCTTGTGATCTCGAGATCGATCTTCGAGAGGAATTTCAATTCTGACTTTCTTCGTTGAAGGAACGTTCGCTCTGATTTGCATGATGACCGGAAAAGTGGTCGTGACTTACAGCTCGACAGGCCAGCCACCGGTGAACGGCACGATGGCGAATGAATCACTGGCAACCGGTCTCGAACATCAATATTCGCCGGTGGAAGTTGCCACTGCCGTAACGTTCATGGTTGCGATCATTCAGGTGATATTTCTACCCCTTTTTTTTTGTAATATTCGTATACAATTCTACTTGGAAATTGGTCTGATAATGAACATTTATCAAATAGCTCGTTATGTACTTGTTGCGCTTGGGCGTGATATGTTCCCTACTGGCGGATAGTCTTGTCAGTGGATTCACCACTGCCGCGGCGATACATGTTTTCACATCGCAAGTAAAGGATCTACTGGGTTTGAAGAGTCTACCGAAGCGAAAAGGGCCTCTCAAATTAATTCTCGTAAGTAGTGAAAATCAAAGTTTTTTCTCTTCAGATTTCTACATAATTGCCGAGGAAAAATGTCGAAATTTCATGCTTACTGATATTATTCGTTGGATTTATAAGAGGGAGCTTCATAGAGACCGTTGTTTAAGAATAGACCTCGACATTCCTCCGGAAACCCGAGCGCGAGCGTTTTCCTTTCGCGGATATTCAACGAGCTGTATCGGTAGACCCCGTTTCAAGGAGTGAAGCCGACAACGTACTACGCCTATTCCGATTGGAAAAACAAGTTTTTCCGTGACAAATAGTATCTAGCGGCAAGCTGTCCGTCGACCACTTAGTCCGCTGATATTTCAGGTTACTGCCCCACAATGAATTAATTGCGCCGAGTAATCGAGCGACTACTTTAAATGGCACCGGAATGTCGGCACTGCTACAAAGAGTACCCACTTCGTAGAGTAATGTGAGCCAAACGAATCGAGCATTTAAAGTCTCAAATGACACCAATCCCTCATGGCCAATTACTTCCGTTTCCGTCAAATGAACTACTACACTTTTTCTCTTTTAACATTATCACTCTAACCCTGAAGCTATTATGCTTCCTCTTGCGCCGCAATCACTTTGCGGAATTCAGGAGAACCTTTCCATCTGCGCGATACTAATTTCCGGGTGAGAATCGGGTGTGCTAGTGAAGTCCAAGAAAAGTGCTGGTACGGCTTTCCAGGAATTGTATATCGTTTTTGAGCGACACCAAGTCACACTTCCTGAACCATGTTTCACTGGAGTCTGACATTCCGAACATTTCTCGATTTGAAGTAAATGTCGGGAACTTCGAGTTTTACATTATCCTTAGTTTCTTTATATGGTATTTACTGGTTACATATTAAGCTATGCGTTCCGGATAAAAAGTGCTAGCTAATCTCGTGAAACTACTTTGCCATTTCAGACCTATGTTGACGTCTTCAATAATATCGACAGCGTCAATACCACCGCAGTTGTCATCTCTTGCATCACTATTATAGCTCTTTTCTTCAACAATGAAGTTTTAAAGGTAGTTTAACGACTATAAATGAATAAGGTTGAATAAGGTTCATGAGAAGAAAATATAATCTTATGGTTGTTTTTAGCCGAGAGTGGCGAAATTGAGTCCATTCCCCATCCCCATCGAAATGTTAGCCGTCGTAATAGGCACCCTAGTCTCGATGCAGATGGACCTCACGAACGTCTATGGAATAATCACAGTTGGCGATATACCTGTCGGGTGAGTAAAACTGAATAAGCAGGACTAATCCTAATTTCTACTATTATCTGGGTTTCTTCCACTGTAGCCTTCCAGTTCCGAGTATGCCTCCTCTCGATCTTATACCAAGTGTCGTGGTGGATAGTTTCGTGATTACTATGGTATCTTACACCATCTCCATGTCGATGGCATTAATTTTCGCCCAGAAAGCTGGTTATGAAGTTGATTCCAATCAAGAACTTGTGGCACAGGTAAAATGCGGAAGGCTTCATATTCAAATGCTTAGTTGAAATTGTTTGAGAAACAATTTATCATTCTGATAAATAATTTATCAGAAATAATTTATCATTCTGATATAATAATTTATATCAGAATGTGAAATAATTTATCATTCTGATTAACAATTTACTAATTACATGACAGGGTCTCGGTAATCTAGTCGGCTCCTTCTTCTCCTGCATGCCTTTCACAGCCTCGTTATCTCGATCGCTGATACAGCAAACAGTCGGTGGTCGAACTCAACTGTCCAGTTTAATATCCTGCGTAATTCTTTTCTGTGTTCTTCTTTGGATTGGACCATTTTTCGAGCCACTGCCACGGGTAATTAGCATCGCTTTCTAATTAGCCTACATCCAAGTTTGCATGAGACTCCGTTCATATCGGAGATATTGATTGGTTTTAGTGCGTTCTGGCGAGCATAATCGTTGTGGCGCTCAAAGGGATGCTGTTGAAAGTGACGGAGTTTGGGAAATTCTGGAAGCTGGACAAGTCGGACGCGGCTATCTGGGCCGTCACTTTCATCATCGTCATCGTGATGGATGTCGAATACGGTCTACTTGTTGGGATCGTTCTCTGTGTTGCCAGATTAGTGCTGCTGGCCGTTCAGCCTTACACTTGCAAACTCGCCCTTGCACCTGGTACCGAGCTTTATCTGGATACCAAGAGATACAGAGGAGTATGGAGCACTAGTAATACCGCCGCGTTTCTCTCTTCGATTGATTGCTTGCCTCTTCCATCCGAAAAGGATATAATAATTTTCACGCGAATGTAGACGTAGCACGCGTACAATGTGAATCTGTCCACTTTTCTAAGGATGTCTTTATAATGTCGCTGTTACTTTTACAGACGGTGGAAGTACCTGGAATAAAGATCTTCCACTACTCTGGCAGTTTGAATTTCGCCTGTCGGCAGCGGTTTCGTGAAGATGTCTACAAAGTCGCCGAGCTAGTGCCGCGTGAGGAACTGCTTCGGCGAGCAAAACACGCTGCTAAGCATGGCGAAGCCCCAGAAATGGCAAAGGTATGACAAAAAGTCGACAGAAATCTCGGCATTCCAAAGATTCATTGAATGCCAAAAGATTGCTAACACTTCTATTAGTCAGCATTCGAGGCGGAAAACATTCGCGCAGTCTAAACATGAAAAGGAAATATTTACAAGCGAAAAACAAAATTATTATTGCAGTTGAGAATTCTAATTTTGGACTTGACTGCCACGAGCCATATGGACCTGGCGGGCTCTATTACCCTGCGTAATTTGGTGCACGAGTACAGCGAACTCGAGATCATCGTCTATATCACCGGTTGCTCCGGTAAGTTGTATATTCGAAATCCGCACAGTCTATTTTTAGGAAATTTCGAAAGTGTTGGACAATTGTACTTTGGCGATCAAAGAAATCTACTGTACAGTGAGTAACATTGGGAAAGAAACCGGGCGAATGACACTTTCGTGGGGCGACCTGATTCCAGGATGTCTCAACTACCGATTGCGGTGGTTTAAGCCTGCCCTCTCTTTATTTCACAAATCAAGTGACTGTGATTACATACTGTAACGAGTCTTCCGGCAGGCGAGCGACTCCTTTAGATTGAAAGGAGCGCACGCTTGCTCATATAGGGAATTCAGACTAGCGTTTTTTTTGCGTATTGCAGGCCCCGTTTACGAGACGATGAGAAAGTGCAACCTCGCTGAATACAAAGAGGACCGACTATTCGCGATGTTCCCGACAGTCGCCGATGCAGTACACTACGCCAAGTGCAACAATGAGGTGCCAAGTATGCCTGCACCCTGGAGCTCCTACATTTACGACGAGAACTGCATCAGCCGATTGTGATTCATTCCGTCACGATCGAGCCAAAGCCGTGGCCGTTCATTCATGTCTTCACCGAGTCGGGAAGACAGAACCTACTGACGTATGCCGCCCGAGTGTTTACCGTTTTGCAGTCAGATCGCACAAACACATGGCATTCGAGTATGGGGCGAGCACGACTCACCAGGAATATTTCTGCTGGTAGTCAGCAGACGTTTTGCATCGATGTGGAGTCACTTTTCGAAACATTGGCGATCCTCGAATGATTGAGGAGCCGCGTAGAATGCGAGAGCAGGTTTTTCAAAGAGACGCACGAGACGATAATGTTGGTGCCGTTTCTCTTTGCAAATCAAAGAGATCTGTAAAACTCTAAAGACAGTCGTTGACTTAGGGCGAAGTCCAGTTTAGACTGGGACCGAGCTAATACTTTGAAGGTGCCTGGCAATTTAGTTACTTAACACGCCTCGACACTTTGAAAAGGCGCGTTGCAAAAGTTGCGCTGGAATAGAAAGTCAGAGAAATATCTTTGGAAAGGTCGGAATATTAAGGATCCAAAAATTGACTACTAAATCACACGGATCGAGGCGTGCAGCTTATTGTATTTATTAAAGACCTCACGACAGAACACTGCTTTCGTACACCTACACCAGATTCTGTCTCCATTCAACTGTGTTTGATATCCATCCACCTTATATTTATCATTTTCCTAATGTTACATAAATCTCGTGTTGCGTATTGTTGTATAAGTTATCAAATAAGTTATATTGAATCTGTTTTCTAGTATCCGATGGTTTTGTTTCAGTATTCATTTCTACTTCTTCCCCTCAATGACCGAGATTCCTTAACGAATACCAATTCATCCGACATGAACACAATACGATTCTTTGAGCCATCTCATTTAGTATTCGATCCGCATCAATCTGATCTCGATTTCGATTTCGACTTTGTCATTAAAAAATAGTTGCACACTACGCGAATATGAGAATGCACGTCACAGTCTCTTGCTAAACACACATTTTCCAATGGCAATAACTATGGGTTACAAGGTAATTGATAGTATGATTGCGTGCGATCACTGACACGATCTAGTTGGCACGTGCAGCAACATACATTTCAAAGTGCAATATCCCATTAGGTTAGGACTCACGTGCCTCGAGACTATAACAACCGTACCTAACCCCTGGCTATTCCAGCAATTATACCCTGTAATCCATTTCGAGGAAATAATGTAACATGTGCAATCTTTGAATTCATAACAAACTATATAACATTTAATCCAATTTTCACCTAGCAATCGCAATTGCATTCACTGCTGCCGCAGACATGCGTGCATTAGAAAGTTGTATCCACGTAACAGGATTTATATGCTCACAATAAGAATCTATCGTAATTACGTAAGAAGACTCACCATATTAGCGGAATGGAGAACAATTTCTCCTACAATTCTTCTATACGTGTTTGTCCAGGAAATTAAATCTCATGTAGCAAAGACAGTCCGAAATTATTAGAAAATCTTTCGAGCTTCCGCGTCCCTAAATTAGTTGGAATAACGTTATTATAAATCAATATTTGTCATCCACAGTAATCACAAGTCCTTTCGAATGCTGCGCGGCAAAAAGTACACGTGAGCAGTCAAGCAAGGTTGCGCAGACGACTAGTCCCGGAAGATCGATCCACGTCCGAAGGTTTAAACAAGTGTGCGTTGTGTTGATGACGACTGTGTGCGTTTGTGTAAGTCCACTCGTTGCCGCCACGTACCTAACATTTGTTTACCATGAATCGCTGGACGCAATACTTTAAGAGCATTCCCACGCACATGGTAAGTATTAACATTAAATCCGGTGTCAGTCGGAATCAGAAGTAGTTGGAATTTTCGTGTATTTCCTAAGGAAATCCTGTACGCCAATCCTTGCTAGGTTATGTCTTGCCGTATGTCAAAGCTGTTACTATACCTAGCTGTTTGCATTTTATATATAGTTCACTTTATGTGAACATAGTAGCTTTAAAATAATCAATAAATAGGCAACAATTTCTTTTAGGACTATGATGGCCAGGGAAGGGCGGAGAAGTTGTCCAGGGTTATCATAACACTATTCGGAGTAAGTACATTCTGTCCACCGAATCAGCTGTACAACCGATTAACTATATATTCTTTTATATCACAGGTAGTCGGACTGATTTGGGGATATGTCATTCAACAGTTCTCCCAGACAATCTATATACTGGGTGCTGGCTTTGTTATGGCAGCATTGATCACAGTCCCACCATGGCCCATGTATCGCCGTAGGCCATTGGATTGGCAGAAACCTCAGTCAGAGACTACGACTAAGCCCAAGAAGAAAAAATAATAAGCCTGCATTTATATTTTGTATTTAATGCCCTAAGTTAAACTATTGGACTGCCGAGTCTGCTACACTAAGAAGAGATCTTGCATCGACCTGCATTTACACTGTATATTCATGATACAATTTATTCTAAAATGACATCACTGTTTATGGTGTTCTACAAGCACAGCTCTCGACCTATTCAGTTCTCCAATATATGTGATACCTATTACTAATGTTTTTATACATTGGCCTGGTGCAAAAGCATAATGCGTACAGAATCACTGTGTGCACAGTATGTCATGTGCATATGTATAAACTCCCTATGCACATACATACAGCATCCCATCTCTATATGTCTATGCGAATGTTGGAACTTTAAATAAAAAAAAAGAACTACGTCAAAAAGTGGAACCAGTATTAACCCAGAGCTCTGTGAATTCGGGTAAATTACGAGAAGTTACGTGAACGAGTGAAGAAGGACGAGGGGGAACAGAAGATAACTTTTTATAAGGGGGTATGAATTACACGTAAAAGGAAAGCGAGGCGTATGCGTAACGAAATACGCAACACGGCGCTTATACATATAAAATATCGGAGTCAGAACGTTTCCCTTCCGCTTCGGAACCATTATATAATTGCAAAGCTGAAAAGGTGGAAGTGGTCCCTCCGACTCTTGCGGCAGAATTCGCTCTCTCAACCTGCTGGGATCTTAATACCATCCGATAAATTATGCGATCGATTGATCTGGGAGTCGTATACTCGTAACAATTAACCGCCATTTATGATTACGCGATGTGGTAGGCGCCGTTGGACGACTTCCAAATGTGGGACTTTCATCGACCACGTTCCTCATTCTCTTCCTTTGCACGCTGGACTTCGCTGGTCGAACATATTTCCCTCAAAATTCACGCACCGCTTCTACTTTCACGAGTTACCACCGACGCCTTTAGGTAGAAATTCTTTGTCTGGTACTTCATTCTTTGCAACATTAAGAGAGCATAACCGTGAATCCTTGCATAATCGAATAATGAGATTATTGTAAGAACCACCACAATAATCTACTGCTTCCACGTCGCCCTCGGTAGCCATCCAAGAATCGTGTGAGCCTTCCTGCATCGAATGCGCTACTGGAGATGATCTCTCGAAATTCCACGATTTTGTTGATCTTCGTAAACCTCGTTTTGCTAATTTCAACACTAAATTGCATGAAACACCGATGGAGAAAAGAAACACGTAATCATCCTTGCGCAATGGACAGATACGCCCATACAACTGACAGAGAAACAAGTTTCTTCCGAGTTACACGTAACGGAATAAAGTCTGGATTGAGTGTGCATTTGTCCTTAAACCGGCCGCCTCCTGCTGACTGTCACGTCTCAAGTGCGTTATGTTAATCTCACTTTGAATTACCAATCGGCAAATAAGTCTGTAATTATTAGATTGTGAAATATCCACCCCACTTTAGCCCAAAATATCAACTCAAAAGCACGCGTGCCAACAAGTAGCTATCAAATAATAACGGTCGAGAGGTATTGCAAAATCCAATGATGGTTGGTGCCGAGGTAGGAAGGCGACCGAAATCTGCTGTCGGAAGGACTTTCACGGGAAGTATGAGGGAGGGACTGCTGGAACCCCTTTTGATATAGGTATAAGTGGGCCCAGGCGTACTTACAAGACCATTACGCAACGGTTACGAAGGCGCTGGGCATCCTCTTCCTTCGAAGCTCGCCTTACCGGTCCTGGTCCTGCCCTTTCGCCCACCTTTCGGCAGATAGATCCGCAGGTAGTCGAGTGAGACTTACGAAACGCTTTCTCCCTGTATGATGGATACACTTTAAGTATGCAAGCTGCACCACTTCCTGTAACACTGGCCGAGCCAGCGATGCACCGAGCGAAAAACGCTCGGCTGTAATGGACATTATACCCAGCCACGCAACGCTCGGTCTTGATCGCTACCTTGCTCTTAACACTGACTCCGCTGTTAAATCCATGATAATCTAGCCGAGAAAGCTACCCGATAAGTGAGACACAACTTGTTCCGCCGGGAAGTCTATCAGATGTTTCATTGTCTGGATCGGAATAGCCGATTCAACGCGCTAATACTAGACTACCGCGAATAGCCTGGTATATTATTTACAGGTTTAAACGCGACAGTAAGAAGAAAGGTAGAAGGAAATGATTTGGTTACAAAGTTGGAATAGTTTTCATTACGTAGAACGATCATCGTAGGAAATAAAAGGAAAGAAAGTATTTCGGGGAAATCTGTCGAAATAATGGATAGAAGAATTTATAAAGTAAATGTCATTATATAGTGACAATTAAATTGAAATTATGTTGTGTAATTCTTGCGATTTGATATTGCATTCACGGGGAAAGGGATCAGATGCGCGTTATCAAATGGACTTCGTAAGACTTCTTCTTACTTCAAATCACGTTTCCTGCTTGACTTCACTGGTTCCGCTTGATCGATAACGGACCGGATTACCAAGATGTCGCTTAATAAGAACACACGATCTCATTGGCATTCGAGACACATAATTTTTCAGGTCACCAAATTATATCATCGATCCTGGTAATCTCGCTAAACCCAAGTAAACACTCCACCATTCGACATCCTCGGGATTATATAACGAATTTACATTTTACAAGGGTTTGGCAGTTTCATGTATGCGCGTTTTGAGTTCTCTATCTTGTTGACCTATACTATCTGTTCGATTGACACCAGAAATATGTTAATCACTGGCATCTTTCGCGAAGCTACTCGTAGATCTTAGGTGAAATCACGACAATTTATTCACATCATAAATGTTAAGGATAATTTGTAATGACTATCGGTAGGCATTCGTACGAACCACTCAATTGGAATTCTACCTTGCCCTGCCAATGGAAAGTGTTATCAGACGCGTGTATTCGCGATGCGACGCTGGAATGCTATAGAAATCCCGACTATGATTAGACTCCCTCACCCCATTGACGATTCTCATAATATGAAATTAGACCATCATCGTGTATGACCTATAATATAAAGAGGTACTTAAATTTCAGAGAAAAAACAAAGATTACGTTGGCAAATCATAGCGCAATCTCTAAAACGATCGAATGCCGGAATTTTCTCCTCCGCAGCGTGTGGTCTGAGTCACAGTATTTATTGCGGGATCGAACTTATGCATAATTCTTCAATTTGATTGCAAAGTCCAGTGCCAGTTGTGAGAACTCACATTGCAAAATCATCTCCCCAGGCAGACGCGCGTTGGGATCGGGAGACAGAACCGCGGCCCTGGGATCTCGACTGTGAATCAGCAATCTGTGCTCGCGTCCATCCGTAAACACCACTATTCCCATTACGCGATAGCTTTCCTACAGCAATTACACCTTATTACACACCTAACCGTGCAGCAGTTAATTCACTTTCACATGCTCCCAGCTCGACTTCCGATAAGAGTCGGTGCTCGGGAAAGAAGCTGTTATCGTCGATGCTCACGCACCATTTGAGCCCAGCAGCGCAAATCTGAGAGGGGCAGGTGAAATGTCCTCTGACATATGAGAAAAGCTCCCAATAGAAATCTTCGGTCCAAGTGAAACTAATGTTATTCGCGAATTATGAGAAGGTCATTAAGAAATAGCAGAATTAATTCGAAACGCATATATTAGAATTCTATTGGCAGAGATAGTTGAAAATTGCGAAAGAAGATGATAATCGACTTTCCAAGATTACTAGGCTCGTTAGGCAGTCAGAGAAAGAACCAGGCGATTAAGTATTGATCAAAAGAGTAGTCAGTCCCCGAAATCAGTGTTATAATAATCGGTTGGAGCACGTGGCTTGTTACGCAGCATCGATGGCCATCGAGCGTAACACACGGTGAGCGAAAGAGCGCGCGCTTGCAAGAGCCGATGGCCGCTTCCTAGGATTTACGTAACCGTAAACTCGAGCGACTTTGCTCTCCCACCGAGCGATCGGTCGGATTTTCACCCGGGTGGTTTTGGACACCGCGTCACGCGGGTTCGTCCTTTATAAGCACACATCCGCGGCTCGTGGTCAGCCAGAAACGTCCGGAGCTCCGCAAAAAGGCAGTCGCACTCGCCTACTTGCAACACCTTGAGGAATAGCATTAATCGTGAGAAGTTCGATACCTCGGCGAAGGAGAAGTACCAGTTGTCAACTTCATCGAAAGAAGCAACACTTGCAACCAACTCCGTCAAGATGCACTCCCAGTTCGTCGCTGTGAGTAAATCGCGAGAGGCTGAGAGGCTGCGTGATCCGTGGTGCAACCCTTTGCTTCCCGAGAAGTATCTATTGGTATCCAAACGTTTTATTGTGAGAAAGTCGTCTAACGTGAACTCGAAGACAACGCCCTGTGAAATTAATGAAAATTCGACACTTAAACTACTCCTGTGTGACCTTTACCCTGGTGATATTCGCTATACACAACGAAGTGATCAATATCCAAATCGTATAATCGTCTGGAATCAGCAGAAATCATTCTTTCATATATCGTTCGGGAAGTACTACTTTATCATTTCACTACCAATAAATTCCCCGGGATCGGGAGCGTCAATTCAAATTCAAAGTGAACCGCGCGCAAAGACAATGGCGGCGACCGAATTGTTGAAGCGCCAAGAATTAATTAATCAGTCCGCGACGGGAATAGTGAAACTTCGGAAAAGACGTCTTTGCATTTTAAAAAGCGGGAGTGTATTGTACGGATCATCGTATGCCTTTATAATCGAGTAGGCTTCATGAAGAAAATTAGTAATCTATACCTCTATTCCAGTTGCTCTTGTTCAGCTTACTTGCCATTGCAGTGGCAACACCTGTGCCAGGCTATCACCAGTAAGTAAATCGATCACTTTCCTTTAATGTAATAACAAAAGATAAGAGTATTAAATAAATACATTTGAAATAGTTCATCGAACCATGTCCGCATCCACGTGCCGTATCATGTGCATACGGTTCACCATCATCATGTAAAGAAGGTCCCAGTGCACCACGTCGAGAAAATCCCCGTGCCAGTGCCCATCCCGGTACACCATGTGAAGAAAATTCATGTTCCAGTACCAGTGCACCACGTAGAGAAGGTCCATGTACCTTTCCCAGTAGTTGAGAAGGTTCCAGTACCTTACCCTGTGGTTGAGAAGGTTCACGTACCCGTCCACGTACCCGTTCACCATGAAAAATCCTGGTGGTAAATGAGAGCACTAACCTCATGTACTACTAGCTTTAGGTATTTGCACAATTTATTAGGTATTTGCACAATTTAAGCGGAGTTAATTGTCCGTAAAGATTAGGAAAAGCATTCCGTTTATATTCTACCATGAACCATGAGATTCGCCTACTTTCGCTGAAAGTACCGAGCGTAATTCCTTCTTACAGTTGTTAATCGGCTTTTAAACTTATACCCGCAATGCTTTTGCTTTGATAGGACTTTTCGTATTTACCAAGCAAATCTTTTATTTCAGATTATGATCGAAGGCATTCGAGTTGCACGCAATATGGAAATTTCGCTTTACATGTCAGCAAAGTGGTAAAACCGTACGGTACAAAGTGGCTTGAAGTGCTCTCTATTTCGTTTTAAGGATACCCTAGAATAAGCTCAAGTAACCCCGTGCGCACGAGCGAGGGCTTGCAATGATACCCTGTACATATTACACAATGTTACGCTATTTTTTTACAATACACGTTAAAGAAACATGACTCAATTTTTCTCTCCCCGTCCTCAAAATATCTTCTACAGGTATATCATCCCTGAATCATTGAGATTTGGTATCACTAAAGAGATATAATCCTCTTCGATAAAGTTCCATTAAATGGGAAAGCGTACTAGGAATGTTTGTTTATATCCTTTATTTCGGATTATAACAACAGAGAGTGTTTAACAAATTTAATAACATTTATAAAACAAGATAACAGCGAGATCCATTTGGTGACTAGGAGTGTGTGGTCACCACTCCTCAAGGTGCTCGTGGTCGTGGTCGTCGTCATCCTCCTTCACCGGGATATAAATCTTCTTCACGTGCGTGTGATGGTGTTTATGAATGTGGTGGGGCACGTGAATGATGAAGTGGGTGCTGCAACAGACAAGCCAGTAAAAGTGAAATTCCACGGAGACGCCCTGTCGCGTAGCGATTTATTGAAATCGCTTGATTGCAACCATCGGAATCTATTAAAAATGCGTGTATACGTACTGATCATGTCCTCCTCCTCCTCCGGGATGAGGCATCGATGTCACCATGGCAGCAGCTAAAACCAGTAGCAGCAAAACCTGAGACACACATAACATGTATTAATTAATCGAGCACCCCATATTTTATCACTTCGTGTCTCGAGCAACCGTTTAATAATTTGTATGCCTCATTATGTTAAGCAGGCAAAACTTCGTTTTATTGCTCGTGAAATCCGGATTTTGTGCAAATACGTTTAACTTTTCATAAATTTAAAAGTAGAGAAGTGAAGTGTGAGAAGTAGTTCGTATTATAAGTAGTATTGATTGTCCATTAATAACGAATCGTGTTGAGCTTGAAGTTCAACAGTATCTGCGTCATGTTAATACTGAATTTATCCATGTTAAACCTGTTTCACTTCTATAAATTATTACTTCCGATTACTAACACACAAGACATCCGTAAAATTGGATGAGTTTCATTCGCGACACTCAGATTTTTTGCACCTATTTTGTAGAAACTCGACTAAGTACAAGGCAAACAAATGACCACTTCTCTCTCATTAATTCAAGTACCAGTAAGAAAAACAGCAGCTTCGTTGCGCACTAAAATTGCGCAACAGTTGGTATAAAAAATCGAAAGAATCTTAGAAGATAATAACATACTGTTAAAAATGGCGTTTGAAATCTTTGTATATCAGGAAACTTCTGCAAAATTATAACTTAAATTCTGTTATTGGCCAAAAATTGAATTCTGTCGTGTACACGAATAAAATGTTACTTTACACTCGGTATTCTCGAGGCAGAAACTAAAAAATTAACAACACATGAATTGAAACTTGGATGTAAAATTATGTAAAACGAATTCAAATCACTGAGAATAAAGCAGCAAAATAAAGTTCGACACACACGTGAGCTCGTAGTGCGGCCATCTCTAGTGCTCCGGCTGCGTCGAGGGTCTGCTCTACTCTTTCGTGACTGATGCTATACGGGGACTAAAAGACAGGATTCCGGCGAGCCTTATAAACGGAAGCATAATCAGTGAACGGTATACCGACGGGCAAAATAGTTGCTGCGCCAAGAATCGCACCCCCACCCAGCTCAATCGCTCTCACCCGTCGTTACACCAAACCTCACTTGGGGATCACATTGTCGTAGAACCGATCTACATTGTAGCTTCGATCATGACAAGCTCCTTTTGCCCGTAAAGTATAAGTAGAATTATTAAAAATGCTTCCATTAAATTTTGCGAGCATCGGTAACATAACTTTTTAGAACTAGGAGTATAAGAATTAAGACAAAATGCGTTAAGGATAAATGGGAAACTTAGGTGTAAAACAGGCATTTACACCCGTGCAATCTAAAATTAATATCCCAGTTCTCATGACATTCGAGGCGCAAACCGCCGGGAATGAAAGTAGCCAATTCATATAGGAAGCCGGATAAGGTTTCCGGGACATAAACGTTTGTAATAGTACAAGTGCTACCAATATAATAATAGTCGGCGCCCGAAGATCATTGTAAAAGAAACGAAAGTGGTCGGTAAGAAAAGTGATGAAAGCTCTGGATCGTGTTTGACAAATACAAACAGGCCTATCGATTACAGTTTCAGATTGACAAGTCGACCTTCCCGCACATACCAGTCATTTATACAAATAAATATCATATTTTAGTGATTAAGATATCTAACGCTAAAAAACTCAAAATACTAATATTTAATATAATTCGAATATATGCGGAGATTAGTGATTCAATTACACTTTAGGAAAGTGGGTGTCACGTTTAAGTATATGGAACTTTCCAGATGTCTCCGAGCCAAGGTAATCACATGTGTTTCACTACGGTCCGGAAGGGGATTTATTCAACGTGGCCACAACGAACGCTATAATTCGATTATAATAATGCCTAGTATTCCCGGGAAATTGCGAGGAATTACGAACTCACTTTGTTTTGTGTATACTCCGAGCATAACTGTCATTAAGGCATTCCCGTGAACTTGAGCGTCTGCAATTTCACACCGCATTAATTTCCCGTGGTAACGTAATAGTTTATTCTCGTTTTCTCCAGTATACATACACTTACTAAGAAGATGGAGTTGGAGAATGATTCATGACTGATGAGAACAAGTCGCGCTTGTTTTACATTAGTATCAATTTCATAGAATTAAGGGGAAAGACTTGCTGGAGAATCTCCTGTACAGGCTGAACGATTTTGCTTACTTTCTCTACAGTTCCTGTAGTTAATAATGCAAGTGATAATGCACTATCTATTTTTTGGAAATAATCCTAGGAATATATTCAATTTCAATTTAGTGTCTCCATTCGGAGATTGGGAGACGCTACGCCAATGTCACGAGGAAAGTAATGGCGAATTACTTTTTCCACGGGAGCAGATAAACCTACTTCCGCAAGAGTTCAGAACCATCGGACATTACTTCTTCTTATTCTTACTTCTTGCGTGCACCCGACAGAGAGGAGAGGGGCTTCAGCCACTGCGTACTGAAATTGGTCTTCATGTCGCAGGACATGACACAGTAATTTTCATAAAATTGGGAAAATTCGAAAGTCCGACGAACACCGGCTACTCCTTCCGTACGCTTTTTCCTCGGTTCTCGTGCGCTCATGTGTGAAGCGCGAAACTTTCGAGAACTCAAGTTCGTTCCACTCGATTCTGTTCCGTGCTTGGATTCCTTATTGCTCATTTGCATAAGATAGAGCGATCATTAGCGCCTCATGGACGAGATCTGATCCTTACGTCTCAACAATTGTTTCGGAAAAATTGAAGATATTTTTGCTGAATTTTTTGGTTTAGTTTTTTTGATTAAATATGCGGGAATTAAGAGAAATTGATACGTTCAACTATCTCTTTACGTATGATCATTAGAATACAAAGTGCAATAGAAAGTTCGGTGCACCAGCTCATCCTTCCTAATGAAGGCATAACGATTGTTTCAAACACTTTCATTTCCAAGCCACCCGCTATAAATCAAAGTTTATGGTACTCATTTTGGCTCGCTGTCCTTTCGCTACGATCTTTTTCTGCTTCAGTTACGGTTGTTCGATCCAGTAAAATACTATGATGTCCTTGAACTAGCGACAATGATCTAGTTCTGTGATACCTTTCCCCATCAATTTCATGTTAACATACTTTCATTTACCAAAACTAAGAAAAACTAACTTCTACATTATAAATAAAATGATTAAAATTTACTGATATTTGAGTACTTTCTTATTTGATTAAGTAAGTAACTAATACCACTGGTAAAACTGTAATGCCGTAAATGTGGGAAGTATGAAACTTAAGATACTATGGGCTCATGCAGGACGTAACGATAATACAGGGTCAAGATCCGTCGGCGGTGTGGGTAGCAAGTCGATAGAAATATACGAGAGAAATCGCAATCCGTCTGTGGCAGCACTGGGATCCTTCCCAGCCTCTTTCACTTTCCGCTTACTTTCCATCTCGAACTAATCCCCACATCCACCAAGGCAATTATTCTCTGAGAAAAATCATTCGTTACCGACTGCGTACCATACTCGAAGCTCGCATTTTGTCGTGCCGCTTCTTTCTCTTTGATTCCCAGTGATTAATTGCTTCCGTCCCGGCGAGCTTTACGACGACTGGCGACCAACGTTTATTCTGACAAACCACACTGATGTACGGGAAGTAGTGCTCGTGACACTGACAGCGACATGACAAATTCTTCTCTAGATTCCTTGGAATCTATCACCATTTATGTTGCTTTCCCGTAATTCGAGTGAACCTGGAAGTTGCTTTGATCAAATAGGGTACGTATCTGCTGGGAAGTTGTAAGTCTGAATAATGGCCTTGATGTGGGTGTTCCCACGGCATTGTGCTTTCACTTTGCCCCCCACCTTGGTCTCACGGGTCATTCAAGTCTATAGACATTCGTATAAAAAACGTACAAAACTCTTTATTCAAAGACAACACAACGGGACAGTATTTACAGATCTTATAATATATACAAACACAACAGCTGCAGCAAGTGCTCGATCAGGAGGTGGCGATGAGTCGCAATACGATTTAAGGAAAACGAGAACAGGCGTGCTCCCGATACAATACATGAGTAATATTAACGATGAAACCCTGTGCGAGTTATAAAAAGTTTAAGTCAGGTATATAAAAGTAATCAACAAAACGATTCCCAGCTTAGTAGCTGAGATATTAAGAGTCAACAATTGACCACATGCGATCTTCAGTCGGGGTTTTCGTCACATGGTCAAAAGTATGAAGGTCTCTGGTGTACTTGCGATTCTGTGAAAATACTTATAGAAAATCCTTGAGATGCGTCTCGAAGGACGTGTAGGGACTGTTACGATGATAAGATCGACCTATGAATATCATGAATAATGGACGCAGCACCAATCGGCGCTTATTGTCAGTATACTGGCAGTAACAAAAGATTGTAATGGCAATCGATGAACAGTCGACCGAGAACTAACTATACAATTGCGAGCGCGCTATCTAACAATTATTTCTTCTTGTGATATCCTGAGAAACCACCGCCGCCTCCGTGTCCACTACCGCCGAAACCTCCGCCGCCACTACCGCCGAAGGAATGTCCACCGGAATAAGAGTCGTGGCCGCCGCCGGAACTATAGCTGCTCCCGCCATGTCCGCTGAGAATAGAAAGAACGTATTATAGTGAAGTAATTGACAAGAATTGCTGAGGGTAGTAAATGAGAAAATTTAACTCACCTTCCACCGAATCCGGAAGATATACTGTTGCCATAACCACCGGATCCGAGGGAATGATCGTCTCCTCCGTATCCACCACCTATGTCACCATGACCTCCTCCGAAACCACCACCGTGGCCACTTCCTCCGAAACCTCCACCATGGCCACTACCTCCATATCCTCCACCGCCACCGCCACCGCCATGGCCGCCGCCGCCGATATCGTGTCCTCCCGTTACAATGATGGCATGACCACCTCCACCACCTCCGCTGCCTCCGTATCCTCCACCAAATCCACCACCATGGCCTCCACCGAAACCACCGCCATGGCCTCCTCCGAATCCACCGCCATGTCCTCCACCAAATCCACCACCGTGGCCACCTCCGCCCCCATAGCCACCTCCGAATCCACCGCCGTGACCTCCGCCGAAATCTCCACCGTGACCACCACCTCCAAAGTCTCCGCCACCGTGGCCACCACCATAATCACCGCCATCGGTTGCTATGCTGACGTCGTCGTGGCCACCTGAAAAGTTGCGTTCTTTTTAAATAAAAGTTGTAGAGTTTAAAAGAGATGACTGTAAATATACGTAGGAATTTCTATGAATTGAAGAATCGAGAGAGGGAAATCTACTATGTTGTTCACCAAGGCCAAGGACAATGCTATAAAACGTCAAACTGCCTAATTGAACACACACGAGAGTACAAAGTTTCACTGCGATTTTTGTACGGAATCTTTCATCTTAAACAGGCCGGAAGTGAAAACTGACAAAACGAGTTCTACCGGTGACACGCTGCAACTCTGGAGTAAGAAACCAAGAGAAAAGAGTATACATCTTGTCCGCGTCGCGCGTCAGAAATATATGAATGCCTCGTTACACTAACTGTCTGAGAAGAATTTTTATTGTTATGCTTGCTCATTGTTGAGACTGATATGACTCTTTTACTACCGAGGCGAAAAAGTGCGGCACGTACCGTTTGTGAACAGAATATACATATTCATGAAGGAACGACTTTATCCCATGAACAGGGCTGCAATTTATTCCAAAATCTTTATATTGTTTTGCAGTAGTATCATTGTGATTCTTTCCATGAACGAATTGTCTCCGAAAGTTGGTAACTCATAGCATGGGAATGTGGCTGGGAATTCTTAGGTTTTACTTAAAAAAAATTGTCTGTTAGTATATCTTACCTCCACCTCCATAACCGCCTCCGCCGCTGCCGCCGCCGCCGCCGCCGCTAATATCGTGTCCTCCACTTACAATGATGGCATGACCTCCACCGCTGCCTCCATGTCCTCCACCAAATCCACCACCATGGCCTCCTCCGAAACCACCGCCGTGGCCACTTCCGCCAAATCCACCGCCGTGGCCACCTCCGCCAAATCCACCACCGTGGCCACCTCCGCCGAATCCACCGCCGTGGCCACCTCCGCCGAATCCACCACCGTGACCACCTCCGAAGCCACCTCCGAAGCCACCGTGGCCACCGCCTCCACCGAAATCACCACCGCCATGGTGGTCATCTCCAAAATCATCACCGTGGCCACCGCCTCCTCCATATCCTCCACCAAAGCCACCACCGCCATGGCCTCCACCAAATCCACCTCCATGGCCACCTCCAAATCCTCCGCCATGTCCACCACCGAAGTCAGGACCACCTCCTCCTATATCACCATGGCCACCGAATCCTCCAGGACTAGTAATTTCGATATGGTGATCGCCACCTCCGCCACCTCCACCGCCTCCATGACCGCCACCATGATCCTCGTACTTCACCACTTTTTTCTCATGGTGGTCTATAATCTCCGGCACGTGGATCCTTATGTGTACACTGGAAAGTACATTAAATACGTTTATAATTGCATAGAAACCGGCTGGCACTAATTATCATGAACCGGTGATTATCGCTTGCTCGATCGGTGCTTCGTTACAACGGGTTGAACTTGATGACGGCTAATGGGCGAGAGTGAGCAACAAGGACAACAAAAGTAGAAGTGGACTTACTGTTCTTTGCCGAAGGTCGCTAATACCGTCGTCACGACAGTCGCTAGGACGAGGGATCGCAGCTGAAATCAAAAGTGTATCATTAAAACATATCCGTTCTCCTTACCAAGTATTTTCAAACTGAACTACTATTAGTCATTTCGTATTACGAAATTTCCCCGCGGACACGTGCTATGAGATAACGGAATCCCCGGTGCGTGGAAATCGGATCTACCGATTCGGATCTACATAGCTGATCAAGCCGTACGCGACCGCACTCTGCTACGACTCTACACACTACTAGGTGCACAATCTACCAGGCACTATCAACGAAACTAGTCTTCGTTTTTCCGAAAAATTATCCTGTATGGTCCAAGAGAGAGGTGCGAAGTCCTTTCGAGAAGAGAGGACAATCCGATTGGTGAAACTCGATGCTTACAGCGATTTTGGTCCCCATGGCCACTGGTTGCCGGTTCCCGTGTTATCCCGTGTTCCCAGGTGATCCAGGTAAATTCACTGCGACGCTCCGGCGCAAACTGTCATATATATCCGGCAAGGATCCTGGCTATATATACCGAACTGGAGGAAGTACCGGAAGGGAACGTCCCAGGTGGGGGAGGACGATCGGTCCTCTACGGAGTCGAGCCGAGTTGCTTGCACCGGTGTCTGCGAGCCTCCACTTTCGTACACACCTGGCATCCTGGCTCCTTTCCCTGTATGTCCGAGAGCACTCTTCCGAGTGCCTTGTTCGTGTGTATAGGGTCACGTGGATACAGCGATCCCCGCACAGGAGGAACGGCCGTGACCCAGAGCCGACCGCCCAGAGAAATTCACGCTCCGGGCGCTCTTCAATGTTGTCGAGCCAGCTGCCCAGCGACTGGACCACCGGCTAATCAGCCGAACTCACAGCCTTTCTGGACCACTTGCTCCAGCCAGTTTGCACGTCCAATTTTCGAAACCAGGTGAACGAACTATCGCTTCCTACTCGATCATGCATTATGGAGATAAGAAGGTACCTCCTCGCGATCGTGACGAGTTTGAAAGTGAAATTGCTGCACGGGTGAGATCGCCGTCCCTTGGTTCAGAGAGGATCGGGCTCGAATGCGAATCGCGTTACTGCTGATGAGAAAGGAAGATAGACATGTGATGCAAGCGATCTCGAGTGTTATATCTAATTGGCATACCTTGGTTTCAAATTGGACTCTTCATGTTATCGCGAAACTAAGTGCCTTTGTGTGTAACTGACCGAAAACGTGAAAGCCTCTCGCCAGTCTTAACTAAGAAGATGGCTGGAGATATATTCTCGAGGTGTTAGTATATATTAAGTTCTTACATGTGATGTGACAGGTTTTTCGACTCCAAATATTAGTGAAGATGCGACAGTTCTTATCTAATTTCTAAAACTCGTTTTAATGGAGATTTATGAATGCGAAATTCATATAATCACCCTGCGAAGAGAGGAAGATCCGTTTCGTAGAAAGTGGCCGGGTTAACGAGCGAAAGAGATCGAACTTCAGGTTCTGCGCCCAAAACCCGATGTATTCCGACTACGGCTAAGCGATGTGTTATAATTGCCATGCCAACGTAGACTTAATTGGGACGGCGTGTACCGTAATAGTGTAACTTCCGGAGAGCCGGACGCCGGTCACTGATCGAACAGCCACGTACTACGTCCTACTTTTGCGCTATCTTACTTTGCCGGTATCAGACAATGCATGAAAGATAGTCGTGAAAAGGAAGAGCCAAGTCGAATTGAAAAGAGTATTGGTGATGAGTCGAGAAGTCTGATTGCATAGTGCAATATGAATTTCGTATGCAAGTCGGGTACATCTGCAGACATATGAGCGACCAGTGCTACTACGGGTCGATAGTTTTCTCTCGACCGTCTGACCTTTTCCACTTTCAGTTTCTGCACGTAGTTGCTCGCGATGAGCGCACATATGCATTTCAACTGGCTTCGCCAGAGCTTTCCACATGGGACTTCTAAGTTTGCAGTTCGTCTATATGAACAATATTCTTTACTCAAAGTGTGAGAACGTCTCATCAAATTAGTAAAAGAGATTCGCAGTCGCGATTCTATGATGAATGGAAGATGATTCTGAACGAGTGGCAGTTTGTAGGATTTTTCGTAGCTGCTCGCTGCACTGAACTATGCAGAAATGTCGAAGCCACCGGCGAGACATGAATTTACTTTCCTAGAGTTTATTGTATAAACAGCCGAGACCTTCGCTTTCTCTGGTATCTCGGCGACAAAGCGAACACGAGAATGTGTGAAGCATACCACAAATCTCACACGAATTGAAGCTATGCAGACCATTGCAATACCGCAAGGAGGCATTATGGCTGATTCGCTACGACATAAGAATTTTCACTTTGCACCGGACATTTATTAATTTTAAACTTTCCAAATTCAAACAAAATAAAAACAAAAGAAACTCTGAGAATCATAAGTCGTATTAGAGAGTCTCATAATCAGAAACGATACCTGATTTGCGAATTAATGGTGTTTGTCCCGTTCTGCATTATTAATAACATGAAATTAAGTAGGCGTGTAGAGACAATTTTACAAAGGCTGCATGAAAAAGTATCGTTTATCAAATTATAATAATCTTCTTCGTTAATAATGACCTTAAGACGCAATTGCTTGAATAGTGCAGCAAAATCAGTTACTACTATCTTAACTACTTAAAACGAGTGAGTGATAATGTTTACTTTCGCTAACAGTATAAGTGGTACTTTTCATTGTAGATTACTTTAACTCCACAACTTCGTCGATCACTCTAATCGTACATGTTTCCAGTTGTACTCAACGAGGAGGTACACCTAAATTTCAAGTAAGAGTTAAGCAAAAGAAGATGATAGTCCTATCTTCTTAGACTTTTCCAAGAGACTGGTAAAAGTAATTGAATAGATTGGCTGTACACCCATTGAATACCGGTAGAGTTTAATCATTTACTACACCGCCGCAGGAAATCGGAAAGTGTAACTTTAGATGGGGCAGAAAGTATCTCGATTTCATGGGTGCACGAAGTACGATGTTCGCAGAAAGAAAGTGATATTGGAAGACGAAAACCACACCCATAGCGCAGATCTCTGTCAGATCTCGTGTCTCTATTGGAATCAATCAAAGAGATGTGAGTTCGATTTCACCATGTTCGGTGATCCCAAGTAATATTGGACAGCAGTGGTCAGACAAGCTACTTTTCGACTCCAGACCTTTTTCTCGGCCACCAAGTAATAATTAATCGCTCTCTTCATGGTACACGCACATCTAGAAATCCACATGAGCATTTCTGAGATACGCAGAGTGCTCTTTGGAGCGGCAACACTCCACTGATTTTAATGCCAATCATTCTAGTAGGAATGCAATAATATAATGACACGTAGGACACACGATTTCGAGCGATATACCTCGCTAAATTATTAGCTGTTTACCCATGAATAAATAAGTATTAGCAGAAATCTAAGTACACAGGCTCAATGCCAGGAAAGTTGACTCGTATACGACTGCTTAAGTTACAGGGTACTACAGGTAATAAAGTTCGTCTGAAGTGCTCTCCAGCGAAAGGTTGATTGAAGTCTCGTGCAAACGAGAACAATTTCGTGGATACCACAGGTGCACGCGGCGGCCTGGCACGCTCGATTTCTTTCTCGGCAGTATTGCCTTTAATCAGCTTTTCACGGTAAAGATCTTGAATCGTCAACCCTCACTCCTGGTCCGGCAGCGAAATCGTTCTGCAGAAGGAATGCTGTGAAAGCATAATCCTCGGCGTGCCGATATGGCAGCAATTACTGATCGAGATTCCGCTTCAGCGCTCGAATTGTGCATATTGTTGGACGCCGTCTGCCAGTGGTAATTAAGACGCTATAATGACCGGGGGCATCGAACATCTGAGTGAAATTGATCGTAACGGTTTTAATGGATGTACACAGTGGTAGGAGTGAAAAATAAAATATAATAGTGTAAGGAAAGAATAGCGATACGGAAACGGTAGTGCAAGTAGGAAGATCAGTACATTCCGGAAGAGTTCGTTGACCCTGCTAATGGATGAGAGCGCAGCTCACTTTTTACGACAAGTGTTTCCACTTGAAGCAGACGTGTTCACCCTGGGCAATACGGTATGTCATTGTCCATCAAAGACTCACCTGAATGTATCTTCGCTAATTACGTTCCTGTTCGCGATGAGCCGTTGTCTGGTAATGAAATAGAAAGTGGCAGAAATAGGCCGGATGGAGAGCCGTTCTGGAATACGTATATACATATATACATATATACATAATGTAAGTCTGAAACGCGAAGAACGACCCATCGAATAATCGTGAGAACCGCCAGACGCACGATTATCCTTTCACTCTCGTTATTTTCCCGATATGGCTCAACTCGTTTGATTTTGTTGAATTAGTCTCATATCGGTCACACCACACCAATCAGTGTCGCCATTCCTCCCTGGCAATTGGCCTTGACAGTCACCGGCATTCGCAGCCTAGACATTATATCACTTGGAGCATCGAGCACGGATTTTTCCGCGCTCCTCGAATACCGAGGTTTCACTATACCTCCCAGGTGAACGTAAAAGTTACTCTCCTTTTGCCTCAGCCGTACTCCTTTGCAAGAACAGCAAACGTTCCTACGAATACGGAATTATGGATATACTGTTAATTGTAAGTCATTCGTATTACTACAAGCAGTTTAAACGCAACGTTTTTATAATACACAGTTCATAATTTACAAAACATTCACTAATTGCCAGTGTCATAACATATTAATCAGTTATATTCCAATAATTACTGTAAATAGATTCCAAATTGAAATAAATTTCGAAGATTGCTTCCTGTACCGGTTTCATTACTCTTGGTTTTCCGCAATGTATCGCGTCTCTTATTGGCACGTCAAAGTTCATTAAGCACGATTGTTGCCACACGCGAGGTGGACACTCGTGCGAAGCAACGAACCCATTATTGGGAACCCGGATCTTCCACGAGAGAGCATAAAAGTGACTGTGAAGAGAGTGAGAGAGAAGAAAAAGAAAGAAGAACCAGAAAGAGTGTTCGAGCCATTCATCCGGCGTGCAATCATTCCGGCGCAGTATATACTGTTCCGGAGAGTAAAAGTACATCGACTGTAAATAGCCCGTGCTTTAAAACCCCCCGGCGGCTCCTTTCGATTTCTACTCCACACCTCGATCATCGTCGCTGGAAAATATGTATGTACCAGCGTGAGATCCGGTCGTGCGCAAAATCATCATCATAATTTCACACGTTTCCCGGTGTCTTCTATTATGTATTATCACAGAGCTGTATCATCTACTACCAGCAGTTTTATTCTCACGAAATTGTGTGTTCCCTTGGGAATTTATGGCATTCGACAGGAAGAAATCTCCCATTGAGTTTTTAAAAGTGCGGCTGAAGTCGATGCGGCAGTGATTATGGGCACGGATAAATAAACTGCCGGTAAAAAAAACGACTTCGACGTATGATATACGATTTCGCAGAATTAATGAGTGTGTGTCTGTACAGGGATTTTGATTTCACTTCTCCGAAGTGGAGAACTGGATGGGCTCCCATGGGTGACGGGATCTCGCCATCAGATATCGCGGCTACGATGTTTCCGTTTCGTTTAAATTGATCCTGTCGTACGAATACCATGAAACTAATTTTTATATGGATTTTATATGGAAGCTACATCAATGTTTCCTAAATATGTACAGCAATGAAATACGATCGTAGTACGAACGCTTTT
>OU343035.1:10183546-10449172 GCA_910593735.2 Ectemnius lituratus
TTAGGCTTTAATAGTCCAGGATAGGAACTTGGTTTAACGCAGAAAAGTTTCGCCTGTAATTATCGAATAATCAACTGATAGTATATGTGTATCCTTTCCCTTTCCTCCATCCGCTGCTGTACATGGTTTTAAATGCATTATGTAGCATAGTTTCGGAGCGACCGCGCCCTAGCCGAGCTTTCCAAAACGAGACTAACAAGAACGGGATCCTCGCAGCAGCGACTGCGAAACCATTCGCTCTACATTTTCTTCGGGAACGTCAGGCCAGCATCTCGGTTCCCCGTCTTTTGGCAAAGAATCTTCCGGTCAGATACTCGATTTCGAGATCACTGACTCTTGTAACACTCTTTTTACGTGTGTCAGGAGCGATCGAAGCAAACAATCTCTGATTTGCCTGTCCTCGAATTCGCTGTACTTCTTTCGGTCGAGCGAGTACTATGGCTTCTCGACGCTCCTGTGGTAAAAAGCTGGCCGTAAAATCGACATCCCAAGGTGTCAAGAGTACAAAGCCCGGTTGGACTACTATTTTTACTCGAGCTATACTTAGTCCGTGGAATTTCTAGAGCAACGAGAGAGTGAATGGATTGCTTTGATGATTTACAGCTCAAACGGATAGTTATCCCCACTGTCATAGATGAAATATTAATTATCCGCATTTGTCTTGCCGTGGCGGTGAGGCGATTAGCAGGCAGGAATTTCACTCACCGGAGTAAAAAGTTGGTCCCCAGTAATCATCGCTGTGGTCCATATATGTGAATCCCTTCTTATAATGACAACAGTACATCCAGAGTGTTTTGCTGGGAACTTCAATTAACTCATTCACGCGCAATGCACTTTCTTCCCTCGGAGTTTCCTGCTTCGCCTCTCTCGCTGTCTTTCCTGACTTTTCGTCTTACAATTTGCTGACAAAAAGTACGAGACGTCCAGCGAAAGCTTCTAGCGGCAATCTCATTGCTCTCCTGCATTTTGCGAGTAGGCGAGCCCACATGATTCGAGAGTGAAAGCTATCTTACCTCGGCAAGATCATTAACCCGCACCGGCACTTGTCTTTTTTGTTAGAATTTTAAGAAAACTGGAGTGGGAGAACGGATCTCACAGCCGAACGCGCCATTTCTTTCCAAGAGAGCCCCGCAGGAGATTCTGTTTACGAGATGAGCGTAAAGGATGCTGTTAACCTCAGGTCGGAATCGTCTAGATGCAATCTCAATAGGCGGTCGCTTTATTGTAAATTGTATGGAAGATCCAACATGTTTATCATATGCAAGTGAGACAAAAAAGTCGACATTACAATTTGTAAGTGTATTTCGGTTAAGGCGAGAGACATAGTTGAGAGCACAGTCACTTTCTAAGCCTCTTGAGTGGACCGAGTTTTCCTCTCTCTCGTCTGGACTGCTGCAATCTGGACCTATCGTCTCATGGTCAAGGTATGTATCCGTTAGGTAGGTTGCCGTATTGTCGAGAGCTCGCTTCGCAAGAAAACTTGTTCACACACTCGTCGCCCTCTTCAGATGAGATGTTTACCTCGTCGACTTATGCAGAAACGCACCCATCACTGAAACGTATACTACGACTTGCTTATGCTAGTTGGGAAACTTCTCGAATCCTTAATCGGAAAATCTTCTTGGAGAAGTTCTTGGTAATTAAGAGTAAATGTACTAAGACAGCCGAGATACGGCTGAAGTCCGCCTTAATTTTACTGTCAAAATCAGGGTGGCTATAGAATTTATGCGACGCGGTGCATGGACATTTGATTCGATTGCTCCTAGCTCGAAAGTAAAAAGAAACGACAGGCAGGCATTTCTGATGAAATATTTCGCGGTGCCATGAGATGTTGATTCTAATTTCGAAGAGAGAGTGATGCGCGAACAAAACGCAGAGAAATTGAAGAAACGCGCCCACCGACCATTAAATGTAATCATCTGCAATATGTCTTTAATATATATCACGTATTGCTAGGTGCTCATGAAATTATACTTAATTCGAGCCACTGAAATCCAAAGGTGGAACGGTCTTGTCATGCTCTAATTAATTGCCAGCATTTTGGCGGTCGCCTGCTCGACACTGGGTCAACAAAATACAGACAGTCACTAGGCACTGTGTCTACGTACATTCCCTTGTGTATCCGAGCGAATAATCTTTGTTTACCATAGACAAGACTATTGATCTATCTATTATCGATGCCGTAATGCTGAGTTTCCAAGTGAAAATATTGATGATTTGAAAACTAATTAAAACTCGACGGAACTGAAAGGCATAAGGGAAAGAGGGGCAACGAAGCTTCAAAGTGTCTGATATGTTGCCTTTCCCGATAGGAACTAGATCAAAATAATTAACGATGGCCAGCGCAATTAGGTGGGGCATCGGAGATTAGTAATATTCCGTAGCCGCTCGAACGGAATTTCAAGAGTAGAGAGTTCACTGTCACGGTCTCGCGATCCTTAAGGAAAAGGATAAGCGATGGCGCTGCACGCCGTTCGTTTTCCTTTCCGCACAGCTACCCTCCACTAACAAATCCATTACCTCCTTCCACTAGCCTCCGCAGACTAGGGGATCGGTTTCCCTTTCTCTGAATTCGTCTGCCGTACGAGCGATCCAAGAGAACCATACAAACTACACTGGTTCTGAGACATCTTTACAAGCTTCTTACCACCCCAAAGACGACAAACGACATTATTTTCTGGCTAGTTTTTGAATCGCATTTTCACACATTTCAATAAATATTCTGTGTTGGTAATTTGAAATATTTGATAATTGCATAATGGAAGAACAGAAGAAAGATAATAGGAACGAAATATCATTAGTACTTTCAAGTCGTTTTGATGAAATGAACGATTTCCGATGTTACCATGCATTTCTCGCAACTCGCCAAGTGGTAAACAGTGAAACGACCACTCGATACCGTTCCACTTATTCAGGCATCCGCCGACCTTCATGTACACACGTGTACGCACGCACGTGAAACCGAGACCAGCCGGTGTATATGTAAGTGCACGGTCCTATTCCGCTGTGAGGGTGAAACCGACCATTGAAAACCGATCGCACCTCACTGACCCTCTTTCTCCGGGGCTACCGTTCGCTAGCGATAAAACCAGGCTTCTATTCCCAGGGTGTCATCGCGGAAAGTAGACTCGAGAGAACATATGTAATGCGACAACTGTACCATATCTGGACCGCAGAAATTCTCAGACACCGTACAAAAGGGGCGCAGAGTGTAGATATTTAGAAAGCAAAATGCTGTTTTCTACATCGTTGGTAGGCGACGAGTGTGTACGCGCACTTCGTGTTCTTGGTAACGTTACACCTTGCAATGCAACAATGCGGTCGTCTTGCGCTTTTACTTAAGGGGAACGATTTTTACACCTGTTGTACTAGATACACGACGGGAGCCACAAGCATTAGTCGGCCGTTCTCGACGATATCGTTGTCGAGTGTCATCGCGAAAGATCCTACCCCGGAGAGAAAGGTGTAATATTATATTGAAAGACAAGTTCGCAGTAGACTAGGGGTACTGATGATTTTTAGACGATCGATGAAAAATCGAAGAGGAACACGGGGAAACCTTTTAATGTCACCCTGTTCGTTTCACGGGTCATTAAGCTGAGCAAGCGGATTCCCATAAGCCTGACGTCGTCGAAGCCACTGTGAGCGCGAGTGTGGCAAATCGAGTGCCGAGCAGCTGCTGTATATATAATCGACGCAAAAATCAGGAGCGGCAGCTTGGAGGGAGTCAGCCGGAAAATATGGCTTACACTTTCATTAATTTCCATTAAAGCCCACGTGCTCTCATGCGCACGCATTCCACGAATACTTTCTTTACGTTTTAATCATACTGCTCATCTGAAAGGGATTCGCACACTCAAACACGAGCATCGCGATGATAAGCCACCGATTCGCCACAATGAGAGAACTCACAGCTTGTTATGGAAATGCCTTAGAAAACGAGATGAAGCCAGTGCAGTGCCATCGAACTAATTATGGACGAGTTATTGCTCATTTCTCATATTTCGATCTGTTATGATAGTGGTGAGATAAGGCACTCAAGGATTACCAATTAGTAAAAGTGATACAATCGCTGAATGGAATAACTAATCAAAATGTAATTAAGTGACGTTGGCTCATCGATCTCGTTTTAGTCAAAAATGCTTAAATGCGCATTCCTTAAGGAGAGCTGGAATTTCGCCACTTCTAAAGTCGTCCTGGATCTGGTAATACAGGTTCACACGAGCTTTACCGTTGGCAGATGAAATACGCGTGGGCATCCAGAGCAAAGATTATCGCACGTATCTACGAGAGAAACGGCGGTTGCAATCGGTAGAAATTACTGTAAGGAGCAATTACATTATGATATCTAATAGTTCATTGACCAGTTATACGTACGCATATATAATTTCTACTATTTTAATACTATTTTTAACAAAACAGGACTAAAAAACGTCTACTTTCCTAAATCGAGAAAATAAAAATACCGCTGATTAGAAGTGATATTTTAAAACATCTGCAAATAACACCACTCGATGAATCCCAATACGGTATGTTTTAAAGAATCCGCGTACCAGGAAAGAAATTAATTCTTGCATCCTTTTCAAGATCAATGTACAAATTCTTGAACTTTCCTGATGCGGAACCACTTGTTGATTTAATGCTTGGGAACTGTGAAGTTCCTCGAATCATCTAAGGAGCTAGTAAAAGTGGCTTTCAAGGAAAGAGTGGAAGGATGCATTAGCTGGCATGGAAGGGGTTTAAGAGCAGGGAGAGATAGGCGCCGTGACTTCCAGGTCCAAGGGACAAGTGAAACGATGGTAGAGCACCCACCTCGTATTACGAGGCGGCCGATCTGATCTTGATCTTGGCCGTTCACCCGACGTCCGGCTTTCATTAAAAAGACGAGCGGCCACGACGCCGGAGAATCACCGGCGTGCCCGAAGAGAAAAAGAGGAAACACAACGCAAGCGACGGGACGGCAAAGAGATTGCGGAGAGGGCGAAGGTGCGGTGTGTGTGTCTAGTGGTGAAGGGTAGAGTAGAGACTAGAGTGGAGGGGCTCGTTACCGTGCAGCGGTCCTCCGGTTTTTGCCACGTCGCCGCCGCTCCGTCTCCTACGCGATTAGCCGGGATCCTTTCACGTGCGGTCTCTCGCGCCCGGGAGCAAAAGACTCCCTTTCATTCTTATCCGACTCCAATCACGCACCTGTATAAAAGCGGCACGCGTGTACAGTACAGCCGACAGATCAAAACCGCAGCTTAAACCGCCAACTGCCAACGGACCGTCCTCAAGAGCGCCGGGAAGCAAAACGCCGGTGGGTCCCTACTGATTCTCCTATTAGCCACGCCACCTGCCCGTCTGGATTGTCCTAACCTTCGGACTAGCTGCTGTCGGGGTTCAGGCGGGCTTTAGTCCTTTACGAGTGTCAAAATGACCAGCCTTCTGGTAAGTCCTTCCTCTACCTTCTTAAAATCAAATTCGGAAATTACTCCACGCTCTAAACGTAATTAATAGCGTCATTTTGGTGAAATAATGTATCTATTTTTCATCTCGGCATTATTATGTAGTGCTAGTCTTGTACCGGGAAGACATAAATTATGAGTAAGGGTGGATCGCTTCAGCCGTGAAGGAAGCGTAAATATAAATTACGACAAATTATAATAACTTGCCGTGAACGTGATTAGCTGGCAACATGAAATCGCCATTGTTCCATACTAATGCGAGAAAATATTCTACGCTCGCTGAGTAGAAAGTGTCGGGCAGTGAAGTGCCAAATTACATCGAGATTTTCATTTTCTAGTTACACGGATTATTACGGCTACCAAGTAATTAAACATTTAATTTTACAGCCGGCCATTTTTTTGGCCACCACCCTTCTGAATGCAGTCCTTGCTGGACACAGCGGAGGACAGTAAGTTCCAGTGACATTGATTAGCAGTACAAGTACAGAGGTAGTGGAGCATAAATTGCTGTGTCAGTCGCGTGAAACGACCGGTTTCGGTACTGAAATATCATAAAACGTAACTGGCCGTGGCATTTATCGTGCTTTTAGTACCAAGGTGGCAACTGATCTTTACGCTTTACGGACCTCACAAATGATAGTAATTTTATCGTTCTCGGAAACGGTTTGACTAGCCCAAAAAAGATTAACAACCTATCGTAAAACAATACTGTCAGGAACGATTTCCTTAAGGAGCGATTGTCATATAAATACGAGTTCTAATAATAGAAAACAACTATTTTCTGTGAATTTTCTATCGCAAAAAGAAGTAGAATTTCGATTGCAACTATGTACATGCTTTCAACGATGAGATCTTCCTAGTTCAAGGTGTCCGCTTGGTGACAACAAACTTTCGCCAATTACTTTCCATTGGTTGCACTAGGATGGCCGATCAATTTTTTCGCACCAACCGACGATTTGTTAATTTTTGGATCGGCTTCGGAGCCTCGGTAGCAATACTGCTTCACTACTACTTTCCACTTTAAAGTAGCTATCGCTTCTAAACAGAGTTGAAAAGATCGATGCCTAATGGGAATATTATTTGTCCGCAGCAACCACGTGGTAATTCACGTGCCTTATAAGATCAAGACGATCCACCATACTCACACGATTACGAAGCACGTCCACCATGGCGGCGGCGGTGGTGACAAGTACGAGGTGCTTGGATACACGGTCGGCCACCCAACTGACGTAGGCGGTCATGGAGGTTACGGCGGAGGCGGCGGTGGTGGTGGTGGTGGCCACGACTTTGGAGGTCATGATTTCGGAGGCGGTGGTGACTTTGGCGGCGGTCACATCGAATACGGCGGCGGTGGTGGCGGCGGCGGCGGCGGTGGTGGAATCGAACACAGCAGCGGTGGATACGACTTCGGCGGCAGTTATGGAGGAGGCGGTGGTTACGGAGGTGGTGGATACAGCGGCGGTGGCGGCCACGAAGATTGGGCAAGCCATTAAAGAGAAGTCACCGTCGCTGTCAACTGTCGCATAGTTTTGATTTTGCAAGTCAATGGTAAGTGTGCGATCAATTTTTTTATGCATCACACACTTGTCATTGTCGTTCGATGTTTGTTGGACCTATCGCAATCACTCCCATCGATACAAAAGCAGCAGGAGTTTGCTTGATCATGAACTTAAACTTGACTATCAAATGCTTATGTAGCTTTAAAAAGTATTACTTGGAGAACCAACCAAGCGTGTCGATGGGAATATGTTTCTATTCCGGGACCATTGAAATTTCTAGAATCCAATTGGCAGTTAATTTCAATGGAGAAAGGAAGGAAGTCGGTGCTCTCCAACTTTCAACTTCCTGCTCGTTTATCACGCGGAAATACGAACAGCGAGTCGCGCGCGTTTCCTGAATCGAAAGTACTGGTCCAATAAGTCGAATCAAAAAATCGAGCGATTGCAAGAGAGAGCAATGTCTGTAAATGTAAATTACCCGAGTGCGATTGTAAACTAGTTGACAAGCGACAGCTTCTGGCGAGCTTCGAGGAAGCAAGCACGAACAGCACCCCCCATTTACAACATGTATAGCTTTCGTTAGAGGTAAGCGCCAAGATTATCGTAGCATAATCATTCTCTTACTTTGACCAGTGTTTCCTGGGGAGTGCTCCCGTTATGTACTCTAGTTTCTAGACGTATCATACATCCCAACCATCCTCTCTCTTACCTCTCATCCTAGTCTCTCGTCACACTGTCGCAAGCATTACCTTTAGTGATGTGTACATATCGTTACTCGTTACGTTATCTTGTTTATGTTTTATTTTATTTCCGTCCCCGTCTCGATTGGGTTTTGTTTTACCACTGTTGTTGTTGTCACGTGGCCCACCGTGGCGCAATTGTACATTGTCTCACGTCACGGCTTACAATAAATTGTGCGTGTACCTGAATCACACCCTTTTCCATCACTCTGCACATACACATGCGAGTGTGTATACAAATCTGTCAAGCACCTAAACCCTACTATACCGTTTCTACTACAATGGAGTTCATTCTCATTAGACCCTGGACTCCAGAAGCACATGTACAAACAAAGTGAACAATTACAAAAGTTTCAATAATAATTAATGCATTCATTGAAATCACGATAACCGTCCGAAAGTATGGCAGAGAACGAGAAAAGGTACCCAACGTTATTGAACAGTCGATAATTCGAGAAAGGCGGCAGCGATGAAAGCGACATCACTCGAGGAAGAACCGTTAGAGCTTGAATGTTGGACTTGTAGTGCGCGCGCGGCAACCGACAATAAGTTGGGGAACAGAGTCTAGGAGACAGCATAGCAGACAGCAGCTGCGCCGGTTTCCAATGCCCCAGCCTCTGGCAGCTTACGTGTCACTAGTGGTCATGACCTTGCCCCCGTTCTTAATCGCAATTTAGCCCAGGTCAGGACCCAGGACTGGTTAGGGCGACATGTGGTTCACTAGGTCACGAGGGTTCGTTGTATTCGCGTGGCCTTCCTCCATTCTCTGATTAATTCACCCTTATCCGTACTATACCTTCCACTGGAATATCGACTTATAGATATATGTACAAGTTCCTAGGTATATTTGATCATTCCACAACTTTTTTCTACTTCGGCACCTTTCTGATCGATATAGACGATTTACGATTGATCTATGATTACCAAGACCTATTCCACAAATTCACGCACGATTATATATCATCGTATAAACGAAACTATTAGTTGTGTCTTCGCGCAAAAGAGTCTTTATCTTTTTGGTGATTACGGTAATTTTCGTACTCCGTGTCATCAATGAGATAGCGACCAGCATGAGTTCGTTCCACAGACTCACTTTCATACGATTCCCTCGGTTCACTCTCTTCTTCGTGTTTACTGTCCTCAAATTTATTCGACTGGTCCTCGAACAAGTGCTTGGTCTGGGATAACAATCCCTTTCTGTATCCCAGTTCATACTGATACCCGTAAGGCTCGACCTCTTTCGACCTATCTTTAGTACTTTCGCGAACTGCGTACTGGCTGGGATGAGAGAATTCCAGCATTCTTCCTGGCGTCCACTCACGATTCCCAGAATGCCGGTATTGTTCTACATCGTACGAATTCCACTGTGGGAAGTGAGAGTGAGTATCTGAGTGGTGATTATATAGCGCATTTTTCTCATGCTGTTCCTTATGAGATTCCTTGTAACCTTGAGTAGGAAGATCTTTGTGGGACTCTTCGTGAAACTTGTCATTCGGAGAATTTACTGGCGGAATTTGATAATGACTATGTCCAACGTTGAGCTGATGGATCTTCTCATCCTTATTATCCTTGTGGTTTTCAAAGTGGTTTTTCTCGTATGAATGTTTATCCTCGTGATCCTCGTGGTGGCCGTAACTACTCCATGAACTCCAATCTTCATGATGCTCTTCTTTATGATGATTCTGCGTCGGTGGCTTCTTCTTGCCAGGCTTCTTCTTCGGCTTCGGTTTGTGAACATGCACGAAAACAGTTTTTGTGTGGATGTGATGTTTCACGACGTCCGGCACATGTATTTTGAAGTGGACGCTGCGAAACAGAGATAGAATGACTGTTCGATTACTTAGAAGTTACGGTTACGTAAAGAACGGGAAAAAACTTGATAATAGAGTTCGTTAGATCGCCGGGCATTTACGATGTCAAAAAATATACATATGTATGAAGCTCTATAATTTAGCTGGATTACATTCTACTTACTGTTCACTGTCGCCACTTCCGCTGCACAACGTTCCAGTGAGGATAACGAGAAAGCACCAAATAATCTGCCTCTAGAAATGATATTATTGGTGATTACGCAATATACTGTACAATATTTTGTCAGTTGATACGATTGATAATAGAAGGAAGTTGTTACCATCATAAAAGATATCCAGAAGTTGAAGCAAACTAACTCTTGGACCGAGTGTCACAAGGAATGGTTCGACACCGTTTGACACCGACTGCCGAGGTTCCTCCTTTATATTCGACATTTCCGCGTGATTGATGCATCCATGGAATTTCACGGATCTGCAAACCGTGAGAGATATTGGATTGATTTTTATGGACCACTAAACGCTTTCGCCATTCGGATGAATTGCAGCGTATCTGATGACTGATCGTCTGGTACCGCTTCGTACCATCCTTAGGACAAACGAATCGAATCTGGTGGTCATGATCATTGCCATGGTGAATACTTTACCTACACAAGTTCACGTAGTCCGTATCGCTTTCAGTAAACATGTATTGCTGACACTCACCAATTTCTTTAATTACAGTATTCTAATGTATTACAAGTCTTGTTTTGGAGAAATCTAAGATCGAACCTTGCCTCGATTTCTCGAATTACAAACGCCTGTAAATAAATAAAGATTATAATCATATATAAAAAGAAGTTTTTGCTAAACATGGATACACGTTTGCCTTTTCCAATAATTATCGTAGGCCAATTACATATCTGATTCACTACAGTTTTTGTCAGAATACTCTTTAAGTGTCGCAAATGATACCGTGTACTCGGAGATGTTCTTTTAATCCTCTTATTTCAATGTAAATAGCAAACCTGTAAATATTTGCAGTAAAAGAGCATTGACTGCAATCTATAAATTATACCTGTATCAGAGAACTGTTTAAAAAATACTTATACTTAGGGGATATTGAAGCAGAGCGAGCGGCCCTATAATTATATATGTATCGATAATCTATAACAACCGGTTGCCCGGGTAATTGGCTCTAATGCGATCTAAAAGTGAACGGGAAATCGTGTGATAAATTGGTATGAAATTGTGGGACATTCGTCATAGGCAGAAAGAAATGGATGTCTTTAATGAATAAATATATTATTATTTGTACCTAGGGCTACATAACTTTATTACAATCTAGATCGTGCAGTACTGCTTAATTTAGCTTGTACAACTCATTGACTGTTCTCTGACATAAATATTTGGTGCGCAACACCAATTAAGAAGAGAGGTCAGAATTGTTTTTAAGGAAAAGCTGTTATCTTTTCCGATAGAACTCGTATTTATCATCCTCGTCGGAGTGGTTGTGATCATGGTCATCATGATGATGGTGATGATGATGAGGGACAACCTTGATAATGGTGTGCGTGTGCTTGACGTTCTTCACGCGATACGGTACGTGTATCACTACCTTTTTTCTGAAACGAGAGATCCGTTTTGGCTGGTTTTAAAATAATAAAACAAAACTCGAATATCTGCAGCTCAAAGTTTCCCCGTCGAATAGAAATCTACTACTTACGACTCCACATTGCGCTGCAACAGCACAAGAATCATCAGCAGGACTGCAGTGCACTGGAAAAATGTAAGACCAATTAGAAATGGCACAGAAAGGCGCGCGAAAGTTTTAATGATCAACAAAATATTCTTACCAGCAACTTTTTATCCATTTCAGCAGAAAAAAATCCTTGCCTAACTTTTGGCAATCGTAGAGTGTTTGCCTTCACGGAAAAGACAACAAGAAAGAAGTGGTATGTGTATTTACGCAGAAGAAGCTACTGCACATCTGAGCGTGTATAGATAATAGTTCGGTTTATATAGCGCGAGAGCAGAAACAAGCGAGGCATATCGCGGACTTTACAAAGTGTTCCGTGAAACTCCGCCCCTATGGGGTTTCGCGATCCGGTGGGGCGAAGAGGAGATTTTTCAAGGATCGTAAGCACACAATAGAAAGACTTTTCACTGGATCCTTTTCACCGAAACCTTAAAAAGTATAATTTTTAGCGACGTAAACCGCCGCCGAGGAAAAATCGCAGGGTCCCAGAGTGCGGGACCGTTCCTCGCAACTTGTAATCATTCTCCTAATAACTCCGCACGAGAAATCGCAATGTTAATTCGAACGTTGTATTAAGCGCTCCTCGCCCATCGCATTCTTTCCCCCCTATGTACACTTAATACCATTTAACCCAAATTGGGTGTACCTGTGGGGAAATTCGCATTCCTCTTCCACTTAACGTTCACTGGTCGCAGGTGCTCAGCCAGGACAATCGTACACCACTTGCATCGCACGGTACGGCATTCCCTCAGCATTTTGTAATTCTTGTAACAGGACACTCGATGCAAATTGACGGAAATAAATTTGTGAGAAGCACTTTAGCAAGCAAAGCCGATTCGACAAGGACTTTTGCCAAGGGAAAATCCGTGGTGGCTCGGCTGGCCGGCGATGCGCGACTGAGCTGGCACCTTTCAGGAAGCGCAAGGCGCACCCATCATGGCGATTGCACTTCCGTAGCACAAGCCGGGTCTGTTGGACTCACGTTGGACTCAAGCACCGTAAATTCGTACTACCATGCGTGCTAACACAAGCAAACCTAGTCTAGGTCACGGTCAGGTATTCTACATCGGTGAAGTGAAGCAGCCCCACTGCAAACGGAGCTACCAGTCATCGCGGCATAACGAGAAACCAAGTAATTGGATGCGCCTAATGCCACGGTCTCAACGGTCTTAAATCACTGGGGAGCAAACCGAAAACTATGCGATCTCTAATTGCAAATCTGCCTTTAATTTACCTTCCCTGCTTGCCCTGACAGTCCAATTATTCTGGCTGGAATAAATGAAAATCGAATCCAATCCGAAGATCCTTGATTAACACGGCAATGCGCAATTGAACAAGATGCATAAAACTCACCGCCAAGTCTTGGAAATCTATCAAAGAAGTTATTGAAGCTTCCGGTAAAGCGAGAACCTTCGTAGAATTATGGTTTAAAAACTAAGATTAACTCGAACACCTACCGTCAGTTTTAACGGATGGGGAGCATGTAATTGCAATCTATGAAAGGCCGCGGAAAACATGAGAAGACGCGAATGCGCAATTACAGGTGAAATCATTTAAGTACCGGAAAGCGAGGGAACAAAAGTGAGTAATGACATGAGCGAATAATCATGCGCGTGCAGTCGAAATGTAATGCACGTGTCCACTGTCACTATAATAATACCTATAGCAGAACCCATTAAAAAGTGTTCCATCGATTTTAATGATAGAACTACCCCGCGCTTCAACCTCTTATTAAAAACTTGGCGTTTGTGATCAAGAAACCTAACAAGAGCAAGCGTTTCATAATTATACATGATCCGCATCTAAAAAGGCGCATAAAGAATATAGAACAATTACCAATTGATCACCCATGTAGAATGAATTGATAAATGATATAGCTAAGCAGGTTACAAAGTGGCCACTGTCATTAACCGATAAAGTCTCACCGTTTCCGTTTCGGTTAACATACAACAATGCCAGCTGCATAGAGAAATCATTAAGCAAGAATTAAAATTTGAGCTTGATAATCGGCTTTCGATCGGATGCCCGGTGAAAGTGAACTGCTTTTCTCGCGTACGATGTTGGCGGATTTATAAAAGAAACTCTTTATCGCCGATCCCTTGCCGTTTCTGGATAAACTGGTGTGAAGCTGCGCCATTTGCGCCAGTGATGCATGAACTGTAAGAAAGTTTGTGGGATTATACGGGCGCACACCTTGAACTCGAAAGCCGCCACCGATATATTTAGTAATACATCCCAGACTTGGAAACCGGATGCCCGGACCCGTCCTATCCGTGATTAGAAAAGCACGTCGCTTATTACAGCTTGCCAGTTAAAGTTCGTTGACTACAAATGGTAGGAATGCATGTAAAATCTGCGTTCTCTAGTGAACGTATATCTTGGCTGTCAGCGGTCTGCAAAAAACCACGGTTCTCCATTCAAATAGACCTTCACCGGGTACGGAACACCATCCCTTTTCCGGCTGAGCTTCGAGCCTTTCTCGAATCCTGAACGCTAAAATAAGAGATTCGCACACACGAGACCATTAGTTTAATTGCAAACGGCTGCTGTGATATGTACTGCTGTTGCAAAAAGCTGGCGGCATTAGTACGAGCATTCGAGAACCCGCAAATTCTTGGCTGCAAGGAGAACCTAATTGGGCGAATCATAACGTCAATTAAAAGAGAAAAGTCCGTCGATCGCTGGAAAGCAGGCATGTCGTGCAAAATGCATACCCGTCATCGACAAGAGGCTGGACTTGGAAGAAGGTGGTTGTCAGCGTGATTACACCAGTAATCGTGCTTATTACCAGTGACCATTAATTTCATTGGTACGCTGAACTGCAGCAGCGGGAAATTGCTTTGCGAAGGAGTCGACTCTGGAACAATCGCGATTACCAAATCACACATTTGGAAAGTCCATTTCCACTCTCGGATTTCCACATCTTCTGCACATCTCTTGCGATAAGAATCGCAGCCTGGAGCAAGTCATGTGGGCGTGAGATGTTGAACGCGGCCAGATTCACTTTCCATCACTGGAAAGTATCGTTATGCTCGTGCACTTCAGAAAAAAGCCGGTTCTTATCAAGTCCACTCGATGAGAAGAGGACTGGTCTGTTCATGCATCACCTAGAATCCGATCGGAGTTCTCTGTGCACGTATATGTCTGCACGTGCTCATGAGTCGGAGGAAAGTCGCTCCAATTATACGGATAAGCGGTGTATCGCGGGATAAAAATGGGGCGGTCGGGTGTCGACTTACCATCGTACCGGTGAAAGCGAAGCGCGAGCACCGCGCACCCACTGGATAAATAAAGTTTCAGACGAATTACAAAAAGAATTCATTATAATTAAATTATATTAGCACTTGGTATTCAACAACTCTCTCGACGAGCGGCGCGGCCGCAATTGGCGGGCCAGGCCCAATCTACAAGTTAATAATTCGATCGCTCGTCCATGATATTTTGCGTTTAAATAAATGAAGAAACTATGCGGGATACTTTATTCTAAGCATAGTTGATCAGTCAAAACTAAAGTAGACCGTAACGACATTTAGTCAGTGGTTGGATAGTACGACTCTTGCCTCGCTAAACGTGTATACGTCTTACACTTTGACGCAACTTTACTAAATCATTTCACTACATTCGTATTAAGGATGGGTGGTACTACCTAAAACTGATATGAAAAGGAAGGGTTCTAGTTTAATATCTGCCTCGCATCGTCTTCGTGTACATTGACTGGAGCTTATTGATCTAGGTGGACCTTAAAAATATATATATATATATATATATACTTAAGAGTATGAGATTTCATCACGTAGGAAAAGCGCGCCGTTACAAAGGTCGCATCAAACACTGTGCATTAAACTTTTCGATTCTTCTTCCACATCTCAAGTCGCTTCTTGAAATCGGAGGCTGGCATCACCGACTTCCTAGTTGTACTGCTACTGCTGGTGCTGCTACTGGTAGTGCTTATCGGTAGGTTCGTCGTCGTATTGGCGACAAACCCTGTCTTCCTCGTGGTCCTATTGCTGACCGCTTTCCTCAGGCTGTTGTTCGGCATCAACTTCTGCGGCAAGTTGCTACCAGGCTTTGGTCTCTTCGGCAACGGCTTCTTGGTCGTACTACTTACTAGTACCGGCTTGGCCGTGGCCGTACTACTTGGCGGTCTCGCACCATTCGAACTAGACGATGACACCTTTGCGGCCGGTGTCGCGTTTCCTCTGGTGAGCAAAGGGACATGCCCGTGGAAAATCGAGTCACGCGGGCTTGGCTGATTAATAACCGCTTCAACTTTCTTCTCTTTTGCCTGCTGGCACTTCAGGCATTTCGCGTTGCCCTTTCCTTGAGATTTCTTCACCACAGCTGGCACCCCGCTTGGCGACACCACAGTAGTGACTTTCGGCGCGGGATTGCTCAGTGATATGATGTTATGGCTGCTGGTGGCAATATGGGTCACCGGTGAAACTGTAGGAGCTCTGCTAACAGGTGTGTTCACAGGTAGAATGGTGGAAGTGATATTAACAGAGTTGACCAAGGGTATAACAGTAGGACCTCTAATCATGGAAGCAATACTAGGCCGAACACTTGGTAGAGTAACGTATGACTCGAAAGGTGTCCAGTCGTTAGATGTTGGCGTAACTTCGGAGAGAACCTTGCCCATCCTCACCTCTGTTCTCGTCTGATTTGCATGCCTCATCTTCACCGACTCCCAGGTGCTGTTCCTGCTCTGTGACACGCTTGTTCTCGATGATACATTAGGAGTAGTACCAGCAGGCTTGACTTCCTTGCTTTTAGCCGGCTTCTCCGACCAGGGCTTAGAATGCTGTGCATCCATCGGATTAAATAGATTGAACTTCGTTGGTGAAGTATCGATCGTTTCTTGAGGAATCATAAATTGGTGATGAGGAGTGATGGATGGATAAGTAGGTGCTAAACTGGGTGCTCTGACCATCTCGAACGCTTGCCCATTTCCAATGTGTGTTTTAGGCGTCGAACTCTCTCCTGGTGCAATACGACTAACTCTCGTCACCGGGGAACTCGGATTATCAGCAAACAATGGATTGAGAGCAATGCTGGGTTGAGTCGTCTTCGGCCTGAGGACATCGTTATGATTGAATTCATGTATCTCCACAGCCGGGGTTGGCCTATATTGATGATGCATTGGTGGTGGATTGAATTGTTCGCCATAGAATGGCTTGAAGTCCGAATTTTCGAATTGGAAGCTCTGGAAGAATGGCTCTCGATTTTCTGTATGGGATGCTTGTGGAGCATTCGGGTTCGAAATTCCAACTTTCGTAGGTGGTGGTGACTGCCTATTTGCTTCGATTCGAACCTCGTGCTGAATATTAGCAGCTTTGGTTGGTGGAATACTTGTCGATGATAGAGTCTGAATTGTCGGTGATGGTGGTTTGAAATTTTGCTTATGCTTGCCTTTAAACATCCTAGAAGGACGAATGTGTTCCTTAGGAGGTTTATAAGTAGTTGGTTTGGACTTCGGGATCTTCATGACCGTTTTACTCGAGCCATGTACTACTCCTTGGGATAGTACTGTTGGACGTGCATGACGATACTGATGATTTGAGGAGCTCGGCGCGTTATCCGAGTGCAAGGAGCCTGAAGGATGACGTACTTGTTGATGCTGATTCGAGGAGCTCACATGACTATCCGTAGAGAGTAGTACCGGTGGATGATTTACTTGTCGATATTGATTTGATGGGGTCGGAAGGAAATCCGGTAGGGGAGAGACTGGCAGAGTAGAATGATGTTCGGAAAGGTCTGAAAAGCTGTCCAATGAGAGGTCAACTGACGTCGGGTGTATTTCCGGTAGATGTCCCGGAGAGCCTGAGAGAATATCGGGCGAGAGGAAAGACGAATGATGATGATCGATGGATATTGCTTCGGGGCTCTTCACCAATGTTGTCACCGAAGGGAGATGCGGAGGAACTTCAATTTCATGGGGCGGAGGTACATGAGACACGACTTTGATGACAAGGTGATTCGACTCGGGTGGTTCGAGTAATCTGATGTAGACCTTGTCGCCTATACCTGGCACGTGCAACGGACCAATCAGTGGTCCCAAATGTGTTTTGGGTGGACTAACGACACGGTGGAGGATGTCCATTAATGAGTCCCAGATGCCCTTCTTCTTGGAGACTCGATAAAGCGGCTCGATGTGGATGGCTCCATCATCGAAAGTTTCCGGTGATTGAATGCTTTCGATTTGATTTTGATTCTGCGTGACATCCAGGGACCTCGATATAGGAAGGGATCTTGTGGATATTTTTCGGAGTTGTCTTCTTGACCTCGCTCGAGTCGAACCTCTTGAGCTGTACTGTCTCGTTGGAAACACTTGGACCTGATGGGCCTTGCGAACCCTTCGGCTGGGCATGTCACGCACAAATATGAAATCATCGGGATGGTGACTTACGTCGGATGTGAGAGTGGAGTTCCTAGACTCCACTGGCATCCGGTACTCCTGCGCCTGATATCTGGATGCAAATGACCAAATGATAACACTTGGAATCTATAGAATTAATGGTACGAAGCATTGTTGCTAGCGTACCTCTTCGGTGGTGTTGCTGTGGCAGAACATAATGTGGTTGTCAGCGCAGCGCACACCTGTAGTCACAAAAACACCAATTCAGCATTAAGTACTTCCCCAATTTAAAATAGTTATTGTTAACACATTGCCAATCGCCAGTTTTACGTCAAAATTAATGCGCTGTGGTCCGTTTCATGATTGATTTAAAATTTACTCTGATGTAAATAAATTTCAATTGCTTTCTACGCGCGTAATTCATTTGAATGGCACATATTGACAATTAAATGAAATAGAATCAATTATGCAAAGAGCGGGTCGATGAAGAGATGATTTGAAACTCAGGCGGGAATCTTTGACACCCACTAAGTGGACACATTATTAATGACAATCGAAGGATGCACTGAGATTCACCAGAATCGTCGCCAAAATATTCTCGAACATTTTCAGAAAGTTTGCGTTGCACAGTAATTAGAGGAGACTCTTAATCCACATTGTTCACGTTGGAGAGCATCTTGAGAACTACTTGATCCACTCACCGTAACCAGACACGCGAACCTCATGTCTAGATCACACTGGAGGCCCCACTAGATCACTTCACCGATCGTGCTTAGGGGAGCGACTGTCCCGCGACAATATTATCCCCGTCTTTTAAAGGTTGCGCCGAGCCGCTAGAACGGGCACTTCGGAACTGGATCCGATGGCATTGATGCACGTAGGCTTCGCCGGCTATCGGTGGTTTTCTCTCGAAAAAGCGATGCTGAACTCGCCGGAGCCGAGAAACTAGAGTAGTGCGAGGCGGCGCTCCTACGACTCTCGATTTCTTTTGGAATTGCCCTGCACGTTGTAGAAAAAATATTTTCAATTTTCTTTGGATCTGTATTCCTTGTGTTCGCACTATAATTTTTCCCAAAACATATGATGTTTGAAGAAATCTGACAAAATATTTGTGTTCAAATTAATAGTTTCTCAAAACGAATTCTAAAACAACACCAAATTTTAAATAAGATACAACCAGCAATTTAACAATTGGCAAACCGAAAAATTTTAACAAATTTACGGTACTTAGAACGCTAATATTTCGAAGTCCGAGGAATCAATACCAAATGATTTCCGAAAATGCTAACCGAGATTCCATGGACGCAAGGTACGCGACCGCCCGGAGGAGAGCAACTGAGGGTGAATAATTCGCAGTGTGTATATATAGAGCTAGAGCTTCTCACGGGGTATTAAAATCATATTCTTCTGGCGGTCGGCATCCAGCGGGGAAGGCCATTGGCTTAATGAAAGTGAATTTCCCTACTTGAAGACGCTTTAGTTTAATTGCAGCTTCGCAGCATGCCCACCTCTGGGATGAACGGCTCAAGAATGGTTGGCGTGAACGGGGATGGAAAGTCGCTTGAGAAAACAACATTTCTACTTAAATGTCTAATATTATTGACCAGCGGGGCTCGCGTCTGACAGAGATAGTATACCAAGCTTGCGCCGGCAACAAGAATTCTCACCGGACCTGTCTACATGGGCAGATAATTAATTCGGAATGAAAGTAATCTCTCCTTACGCGATAGGAAACTCATCCTGCACGCGGTCGTTCAACGTCCTATGCGATATAGGTGTGCAAATCATTGTGTTAAAGAAATGTATCACATAAAAGTCTATCAGGGTTTAAACGCAGAGTGCCAAGGGTTACTTACCTGCTCTATCATGCGTTGCTTAAAAGAAATGAATTAGAAATCACGATCATTTGGTGTCATGATTGTGGTATCGTAAGAAACGTTAATAATGCCATCAACACCGCTTTGCTTGACCCGAGCGCATAATGCGGGAGAAAATCTCTCGGCACCAATTCAATGGAGAGTTCGAACAGGAGGCCAATTGATCGAGAAATATTTAATAAACGTAGAGAACGCGATCATCGCATCGCGGTGTAAATGGCTCGACTCTCGCATCTCCCCGCATTGGGAAATAGCATTGGCTGCACGGAGAGTAAAAGTACCTCGAGAATTATCGGGCTACTAAACTGAAGTTTTATAAAACATGGCGAGATAAATATTCTTCTTATTCACGTATAGGCAATACATGATATATGCATAAGTATGTATCCGAGCTGAACAAGCTATGCTATTCGTTTTTCTCACCCACCACCACTAACACTTTATAAATCCTCAGTAGAAAAGAAAGAGAAGTGCTGGACCGCACTGTAATCTGTCTGACAGGCTTGGATCGTTGAAAAATTAACAGATCTGACAGTTTCTGACAGCCATTAAGATTAAATTTTACCTGCAGGTCTTAGGGAAAGTAGGTGCATAAGAACAGGAAAAGGAGAACTGGATCGGTAAGGATCAGTTCAAGTTTAACTAATTAAGAGGCATTGCCACTTAACTCGAATCACTATGACGTTGGAACACGTCATCAGGATGTTTTATTGTAGAATACATGCACCATGGAAATGGCCTTTCGTTCGCTAATCGAAGTTGAATCGCCGCTTGCCGTCGAAACGGAAACCATAAGCTGCACTGTTTGGTACACCGACCAAGGCTGGGTTGCGATACTGATTAAATGATCCATGAAGGTGAGGTGGTCGTACTGCATTTTGCTCCTCTTCTTGCATGCCTTTCAAGTAGAACGCTTCAAATTGACCCTCTGGCAAGAGGATATCCTTTAGAGACTTATCGTTTGGATCGTATGGCAGAGCACTCGTCAACGCACAGCTTGAAAGCAGGAGACCCTGGAAATTACCATGCTTAAAGTCTTTGTTCTTGACGTCGTGTCACAGATAAGAATAAAATAATTACCCATAAGAGAAAAACGAATTTTGAAGTCATAATGTTGAAGTTCCAGATTTTTCCTGCGTGACCATAAGATGCAACGATGAGAGTAGGAACTGTAAGAAGATGCAGAGTATGTATCAAAGCGAATATTGAAATACTAATGTTAATCTACTATGAAATTTCTCTTCTCGTCGTGCACGTGATGATTGGAAAAGTGAGTGCGTGATGCGTAGAAAAACGAAGGGTTGCGCTTGGAAAAGGTGTTGTTTCGGTTGAACATGGCCTGAAAATTGTTCATCGTGATAACTCACTATTACCCGAACAGATCTTTCTGTAACGAATGCAAACAATATTCAAACTGATCTTAGTAGAAATTGTTTTTCCTCCGGCATTCCCAACGGTGCGTGGCTTTCGAGACGTGCGTAGATTTCCATGAGATCTTGATTAGGAGCACGTATCGCGATAACATCAGCAAGGGTTGATGCAATTAATTAAGAAAACGAAGCTTCGCTCATTTCCGAATTCAAGCGGCTCTTTTGTACCTATCTCTAAACGCATCCCCTCTCCAGGATTGAGAGCGTTCTTCCTGGCATCATCACTTTCAACAAACATTTCAATCTTTTCCAGCGATTGCGCGTTCAGGCTTTCGATCTCAGTTAAGTGCAACTCCACTCATTGAATTGTAAACGTTACTTACAGTTATGTGTTGTTCTCACGCAACAACGCGTTTACGAAATTTATCTCTAGATAGATTTGACGGAGCATATCATGTATCACATCCAATACAACGCAGTATTCTGAAACTCTTATCTTTAGAAATTCTCAACGGCTTTCGTTTATCTTTTTTTCATTAGAAATTGAAAAGGAGTGTAGATTGTTTGCAACACGATAAAGTTTAGCTAATGAAACGCAGTTTCCAACGCCAATCTCTTCATAGAACAAGAACTCGAAATGTTTGTGAAGCGGCGATTGGCAAAGAAATCGGATCATCCTAGGCGAGAGTGAAGAAACAAGCAAGAAGACATGGAATGGGAAGGCGTGCACGTTTTCAATATTTCAGACTTACCGTGAGCGGGCGCCTTGTAAGTAAGTAAAAGTGAAAGCAGCAGCGGCGTGACTTGCTCGATCGTGCGCCAAGTCCGAGCTACTCGTGTGTACGTTTCCTCTACCTGGGCGTTTGATGTCCTTGCCGCACGGAGGTGATACCCCCACGAGAGGTAATCCTAGGCGCTCGCACACGCCTCGAGAGAGCCGCTCGGTTGCCTCCTTTGACGCTCAATTTGCGAGAGTCGGAAGCCGATGAAAGTAAAGAAAGATCCTAATAGGGTGCATGGGCTTCATGCCTTTTCCGATGACTATAAGATTCAACTAATCTTTTTCGAGAACAAGAACTACCGCACAGTATTTATTTATAATTTATCCGGACGGCAGCGATGTGTACTTCTCGCACTTCTTCATAGTGGACTACTGTCGAGAGCTACTTTGCTCACTGCACGCGTGATACCCTTTCTAAGTAACTAGCCGTATCGGGGACTTCAATGCCCGCAGTCTCGGTCAGAGTATACGGCTGCCTTTATTAGCAATTTGCCACTATTTAGACTTCCTTTCCGATACAGTTGCGCAGCAAGCGTATGAAGAAGTAATAGCTTAAGGAAAAAAGTCACCATGACTTCATTATTCAAAATTTCAATTAGTTTTTTGCATCCAGTAGAAATTATGCCCGGGCTTTGGCGGTCGACGGCATTTGATAAGTACTTTTACTTACCTAAGTCTGGGATTTAGGAAGCAGGGATGTAAAGGTATTTAATTGTGAAAGTTAATAAGGTCAGTTACCTTAGAATTCTAAGTATTAGAAGTATCTTGTATTTAAACTGGAGGAAGATTCTAACGCGTCACCAGTCATCATCCGAATAAGGGCTATCTGCGCGATTTACGCAGCAGATGATATTGATCTCAAACTTTTACTCGAGTGACTTTTTTCCGACTTAATTAAAGCCGATGAAAGTTAAAGTCACATTCCAATTTAATAAAGATTTGCACTTTTATTCTTAACGTGGAACCAGTTCTCTCGGCATTCCTAGCAAGGGCACAACTACATGTGCAGTAATCGTAAGTGTCGGTCCAACTCCTGTTCCAGTTACCAGGCAAATATTTCTAAATCTAAGTGAGTTATATAGCCGAGCATACAAATCGTTATGTTTTACAGCAAACCGACGGCAAGTGCGAAAATTAGAAAGCATTCTTCCAGCGCACGAGGCTTTGCTCTATCGCGACATGAATCTACATATAAATACGTGATGGTGTGAGCTCGATATTGAACTAGAAAACTGATACCAAGCACTAGAATGTACACGAGTATATAAAGTGAATTATATGCATATCAAATTACTGCTCTTGCAGGGCATTATAAACGACAGACACAAATTATACGCGTTCAACGTGAAAAATACATGCGCGTGCTGCAATTCTCGGAGTGATTCATGAAGCCGAAAAATTCATGAAGAAATGAGAAGCGGCATGGACATACAGTTATAAGAAAGACTGTACAAAGGTTTATTTATACAAAGAATTAGACATCACCATGTACATAGAGAGTCGAAGAATAAATGTGTAAAATAAAAATATTGTTATACATAGTCGGATGGGCTTGTGGATGTCGTAACGAAGTTATCTCTCGATCGGAATGACCACGCGTCCAAAGTTATTGTCTAAGTAGAGTTCAATTTTGAAGGGATCAAAAAAATATCACATTGACATTATAGCTGGCTCGAAGACCTTTGTACCGCGGTTTACTTTTAACAAAGGCAGTGTATTCGATATCACAGTGCGTGAACTTTCATCTCCGGAAAGAGTGCAAAGTGTCGAAACGTCAGTTGCAAGATTCGCTGAAATTTAGTAGTACGTACATCGTGGAAAAAGTCATCACGGAACATATACGAATTGTCATGAGGGTCGCTAGTGCGAACTTGTACAATCTTATTCGAGTATCGTACTGCGCTTATTAGTAACGGTATACTGATAATGATGAATAAAATATCAAACGTAATTAACGCAATATACAAGCGCCATTACAATATAAGGTATACATTTCTACATTCGTAAATAGGCAATTTATCTTGTATATCACTGGGCGAAACTGACGTTGAATGACGGTTAAGATATATAATAAGCGCTACCGACATGTTTTTAAGTACAGTTGCAAGGTGCATCTAACGCAAGGGAGACATCGGATAATAGTATAAAATTACAAACATCGCCACAATTTTCCGAATATACTCGCTCTCTCCACCGTGAATTCTATTTACACACAAGTTCGCGTAAAGCACAAATCATACTGTGGGATATCATCTGCACTTCTAAGTGTATGGCATTTCATTACAAATGATGATAATGAATAAAGTACATCTAAAGAAAATACATATGATCAAAAATATAAGTGTTACTCCTTCTGTGGCATTCACAAACTATTCTATTTTAGTAGTTGTACTATCACAACGAATATATAATTTCCAGTAAGTATAGCAAGCATGAAATTTTCAGAGAATGTTGGCTGTATGAAAGTCAATGATATACTACATTTCAGAGAGAGATTCCCCATCCATGTATAATACCTTCGATATTATACCAAAATTGTACACAATCAGATACATATCCTTACACACACGTATGTATAATATTATATGAGTTCATGGTACATCACATTTGCTTTATATTTACATGTATTAAATATCCCTGGGGTGCCGTCACATATTATGATAACTTATACAGAATACAAATACGATTCCAATTTACTTTTTGTATTGGGGGGTGAGGTAAAAGGTGAAAACCAAGCAATGGAGAATCTACCGAATACTGCTTGTATGGACTTCCATCTACTATTTCTAACCCATCTGGCCTCTTCTTTCTTTAGCTGCTCTATACCCTATAAAAAATCCACAAAAACATCTGAAACCACTCTACCTGGAAGCTATACGGATATTAAAGGTATTGTACATACAGTCTCATCATTCCAAATTGCTTGTAACTGCGTTCCCAACATTATAGCAGTAAAAATGGCAAATAAGAGTGCCTCGAATGCTAAGAAGAGTAGAAGCACAACTGTTGCCGGTGGACTAAATGTAGAGCACTCCTTCCATTCTTGTCTCACGCATGCAGTGAATTGTTGCACACACAAAAATAAAGACTGCAGGGAAATCCCTGCTATATAGAACTGCAATAAGGAGAAGCATTATAAACTCTCGTCTCTTCATGCTTATTACAGCACTTTAGTAGTAATACAATCCCTGGGACACTTACAGTAAAAAGTACAAAGTATTTTTGATTATTCTCCCCGACGCAATTATTTACCCATGGACAATGATGGTCCATTTTTCTAATACATCTATGGAAGTTGTACAATAAATAATTATATTTTACTTTAATGAGTAATTCTTGAAAAGAAAATTTATCCCCAATGGTATTACCTTTGGCAGACAGAACAATGATGCGCTCTATCTGGTTTTATGGAACAGCACTTTGGACACTTGAAAATAAGTTGTCCTTCCCTAAATCCCATCTGTTCTATCATTTCTTTAGTGGCGTTGCCTTTGGGAACTGCACCCTTTTTATTCACAGAAATAATCAGTCATCTCCTTTGCCTCACTAATTTCTAACATAAAGCACTGTACTTACTGGATCAGTGAACATCGTCTTTAAATGAGAGGCAAAAGCCAAAAATGCTAATGACTGGAATATAGCCATATTTAAACTAGAGTACAAAGAATTTATTGTTGGTATAAGAATCACTGCCATCACAACAAATTCAGCATAAATAATAAGAAACCATGTCAGAATGACGCATATTATGCCACAAATGTCCTAAAGAAATATTATACATTAATTCACTTTCTGTCACATCCTCCAAAAGCTGTAGAACCGGGGATAATACCTTGATGCACCAAAACTTTCCACCACAACATTTGTTGTGAATATCTTTTTCCCTTTGAAAGGGAATATAATCATATTCCATGATTTATATGATTCTAATTTGGATCCCTATATCTAGCTTCAGTCATACAAGGGAGTACCACTATTGCACTTTGCCGATATAAACATCCTGCTCGTCCTAGAACACAAATCAATGGTGCCCACTGCAAATTGCAAGTAGTACTCGAAGCAAAAGAGATCGAGAAAATCAGGGAAAGATTCGATCGAGAAGGAAATGACAACAGTACAGCACACAGGTAACAACCTAACAAGTTTTATGGCTGTACATCATTACAAACTTACACTTATTCAAATCTATGTTCATCGAACTATGAACAATAGCCTTCCCATCGATCCAGCTCATGTTGAAGCGTGTATAGTCCAGGAGAGCGACTTAGAAACAAGCAACAAATCAGATATTGTAATGACGGCCCTCGGAATCGGAAGCGGATCGGGTCGGGCGGACTCGGGCGGAGTGGTCCGCGGGAAAGAGACTTATTATGCCGATTACGTACGCGGAACTACGGGATTCCAGTGGAATGCTTATAACGGGCCGAAGCCTAGCTAATCGGACAGCGAGAGTTTCACGGTTGCGTTATCACGTGTGGATTACGCTAGACGGATCTGGACGGATCCTAAACGTCAACGCTTCAGCCGACATATCGCAGACCGCACACAGTGCACCCGCGTGCGCTATTATACGAACGCACCCGAGCACGAGCACTCTCCCTCCTGCTTCCTCCAACCTCTACCGTCTTTAGAGAGACAGAACGGGGGGGGGGGGGAGAGAGAGAGAGAGAGAGAGAGAGAGAGAGAGAGAGAGAGAGAGAGAGAGAGAGAGAGAGAGAGAGAGAGAGAGAGAGAGAGAGAGAGAGAGAGAGAGAGAGAGAGAGAGAGAGAGAGAGAGAGAGAGAGAGAGAGAGAGAGAGAGAGAGAAGTTCAGCCGATGCAGCCCAATGCAGCCTGATGCACCCGGTGTGCAGCGAGTTTACAGGCTGTCGTCACTATTATTACTCAACTGGGTGTCAAAGGAATCAGGCGAGTAGGGATGCGCGTAAAAGCAGTTTGATCTCGCCGATTGAAAGGTAGCACCGCTCGGTGTTCCTGCTGCAGCAGAGCAGAGCACAGACCACCACAGACAGCAGAGTGCAACTTTGACAGTAGGCGAACGCCGGGGTGGGGGCCACAGTGTTTGCAGCCATATTGGCTACTTGTGACTTTTGGGAGGCAGTGAGCAAAAAATAACCCAACTTTTCTCGTTTCTCTGTGGAAGAAATGTTGCCTCCGAGGATTTTTCATTGATCACGCACGGCGGCGAGATCAGCGCGGTAGCGGGCACGAGCAAGCACACGATCCTTCTTACGGGTGCATCTTTTTTTACGGAAAATGGTACGTTGCTTGAGGTGGCCGTAGGTTCTCCGCCTCCAAGTGCACTCCCGTCACTCTATGACACGGTGATACTGATTCGTTTTGAATATGCTTCTCCTATAGAGTTTCTTTGGGTTCGGTCAGTCCGCTGACATAGAGATTACTCTGGACGGTGCGGAGAGTCGGAAGACTGCGGACATCAAAACTGAGGATGGCAAGAAGGAGCGCCACTTGCTCTATTATGATGGGGAAACGGTGTCCGGAAAGGTAGAGGAAATATCATTTTCACTAAGCATTATTCCACACAAGGTAGTTGAGATGATGTGTTGGGGCTATAAAGAACACAGCTTTGTTCAATATGGTTAAGCAACTGTTGATGACACCATGAGCATGTTATTAAAACCTTGCAGTAATATTTGACTTTGCTCTAGGCAGTTTATATACTTTTCTTACTTTTGCGTGCCATCATTTTGAGCATATGTCAGAAGTATTATTCTGTTACTCGCAGTGGCGCCTAGATATAGACATGTATCTGAGATATATGTCTATTATTCCAGTATCATAAATATGCTTGATGCCATCTTATTTGACCTATCCAATTAAGCAAGTCAAATGTATAACATATATATATGCTTAAGTCTTGTTACTTACTGACTGCATCTTGTTACAGATCAATATCAGTCTGAGAAAAGCTGGGAAATTAGAACATCAGGGTGTAAAAGTAGAATTCATTGGACAGATCGAACTGTATTATGATAGGGGAAATCACCATGAATTTACAAGTCTGGTCAAAGGACTGGCTAGGCCAGGGGAATTAACGCATAATACTGTCTATACCTTTGAGTTTCCAAATGTAGAAAAGCCATTTGAGAGCTATACTGGATCTAATGTACGGCTAAGATATTTCCTCAAAGTGACAATTGTTAGGAGACTCAGTGATATCGTTAAAGAACTCGAATTAGTTGTGCATACTCTTAGTTCCTATCCAGACATGAACAACCCTATTAAGATGGAAGTTGGAATTGAAGACTGTCTGCATATTGAATTTGAATACAACAAGAGCAAGTAAGTATATTTATTGTGAACACATCATTCACTTTCAAATTCAAGTAGCATTTTAATTTTTTGTATTTCTAATCACCATCAAAAACGACTACGTTCTCATTGACCATCTTTATTCTAGGTACCATTTAAAAGATGTCATTGTTGGAAAAATATATTTTCTGCTGGTTAGAATAAAAATAAAACACATGGAAATTGCCATCATTAAAAGGGAGACAACTGGCTCTGGTATAGTATAATACATTTTTGATGCTTTTTTCAATAACTGGTTATAATTTTAGTAAATTTTCCATGCATGCTAAAGGTATTGGAAATATCATTTTGTTTTGTAAAAAATAGCGTTTTTTAACAGTGATACTACAGGAATCATTAGAGTATGTATTTGCAGGTCCCCATTCATTCACAGAAAATGACACAATAGCCAAGTATGAAATAATGGATGGAGCACCTGTTAGAGGCGAATCTATCCCTATAAGGGTATTCTTAGCAGGCTATGACCTTGCACCTACAATGCGCGACATTAATAAAAAGTTCAGCGTTAGGTATTACCTTAATTTAGTTCTTATGGATGAAGAAGATCGTCGGTACTTCAAACAGCAGGTACGTTATGCACCTATTTCATACACACTTAAAAATCTTCCAGTAATCTAGGTAGTTTAATGGACGAATTACATCTTATCTTTCAGGAAATAACACTATGGAGAAAGGGTGAAAAAAGCAGGAAGTCACAAACTGCATCACCTCATATGCCATCGCACTTAGTGTCTGCAGAGACTGGGTTTCCACAAGGTGCTGCACAAAATGGTCCGCAGTCAGTCCAGGCCGGTTCAGGACAATTATCATCGAGTGACATGACGAACGCTGAGGATACACCAGCTCCTATAGAAGGCATGACTCGCGAAGAGGGCGATGGCGAGGGCGAAAAAGAACCGAATCCTGAAAGCAATTGAAGTCCCGACTAGGAAGAAATCCCGAGAATTAGTGAGACTCGAAATCAGCTAGAAAGTCGGTAACATTGTTCCGTGATATGGCAAGGGATTATATAGAGAGACAATTTGTCCTTTGCTATTAAGAAAGGATGAATTTTAGTTGAAAAAGCAGCAGGAAATTACTGACCCTGTGGATAATGTTGTAAATATTTTGGATATCTATAAATAATTGAAGGCGAACGAATTGAATAAGTAGCCAATTGCTGATCAAAATTTACCGCTATCGAGATGTATAGGTGATGAAAAACTTGCCGTCTGATGGGGATGTCAAAACAGATTAGAATAAATACATTTTACATAAAGAATCGTACGGCCAGACAGTATGAATATTCGTAAATGGACAATTCATTAGCCGAGTACTAATAATCAGTGGTGCTCCCTTGAATGGCATCTGAGTGTTACAGTGTTCTGAATATTTTATACAAACTAATTCTGTGTTATACAAACGATGCCTTCGACCGCTGTATTATTCTTGAAATTCGGAGTCTCTCTTATGGCATCTTCGTGCCATTTAAGAGGATTTTATAACTCTGGAATAGATATATACTCACAATGGCTGCCCCATTTTAATCCACTCACCTAGTCTACAACTAATGTAATAAAGGCACTTTAAAATAACTTCCATATACGGTGGGCTATTTGCAAATCTAATTTTGAAATAAGGCAATTTTTTTCGAGTGTACACTAACTTCGAAGTTCCGGCGAGATGTTCGGTACATATTCTGAGAAATGCACAGTGTGTAATAATTACGTAGTACGAATAGTTTCGACTGATTCATAAGATTAGCATACCCGCATGTAAAGATCCGAAGATTTGTATATGCTTGTTGATTTCTAAATAGAATTTGTATAAAGAGTTTCACGGTTCATAATACGCATTGTTGTAAGAAAGTACACTTTAGTATGCCTGCTCAACTTTAGTGTTGCCTTTATTAATACGAGGGTGGACTACAACAGATTAAAGGAAATGGGATAGCCCGGCCCCTCCCCCACATGTATTTATAGATATCCACAAACATATTGGTATATGTGTGTGCATAAATGTAGATACATATGATTTTTAACTATAGCAGTAGCAACTGACTGGGTTATATATACACTCATGTATCCATGTCTATTATAACGATACTGGAGGCGATGATGAACAAATCTTGCACGGATTCGGTATTGCGAGAATGCTGCCATAATGGAAGTAACTTTAATGTGAAAGCGAAGCCTGTCTTTTTTTACTGCTCTATGTTATCGCGAGCTGATTGTAAAAAATCGTACTGTGAAGTGGATAATATGAGTCAATCTCGCGTACCTATTTCATGCTCCAAGAATTTTGTTTCGTGTAAAATTCATATTCCACGCCTTTGTTACATGTTGACCAGAAGCATATATTGTTGTAAAAGAGAAAATGCAGAAATACTTGTGGATTATTTGACATGTCAAATATTGTATATACATATACATATTGTCATACGATATGCAACTAGTTGTATATTTTAATGCCCGTATATTATATATCTATACAACGCACCCACGCGTGCATGTATATTGAGAAAACCATTTATTAGTTCGTTTGTATGTACCCTCTCCTGTTAGCCTGACGCGTCAGGCCGGATTTTTTAATATACATATAATATTCATAAGAAGCTTGGGACGTGCATTTTCAGAAGACTTCGCAAAACGACTGACTAGAGATATAATCTCACATCGATTAATCATACTACAATAGGTAAATGGACGGCTTGAAGTAATTTGACCAAAGATCGATGCTAATTTGCGTCATTTCTTTGGAAAATCGCAACATGTATTTGATATAAAGAACAAGGTCCAACTTAAATGATTATCCCGGCCTAATTTTACATGAAAAGTAATCGAATCGCTGTTATTATCAGTTTGGCTTTATCTAACGTGAAAGGCCTGGTTATCTATCCGACGCAGTTTTTCGGTCCACACCATGTTTGCATTATACTGCAATGTTTATAAATGTCGATAAGCTGGCGTATCATGGTTCTTCCCTTTTGATTTTCTCCGTCCGTATCAAGCATGAAATCCGTATATACGATTGTGTACAAAACCGCGTGCCTCGAAGTCATAATGAAACACAAGAAGTACTCAATTGTCAGAATTTGATCGAATAAATCAATTAAATATATTGTTCGACTTGTAAAATGAATGAACAGTCTTGTTTTAATCCTACTTGTCCGGATTGCTCCACCGACATTTTTTGTACTAATCGCCTGGTGGGATTTGCCTTGATGAATACTTTAAATTTGTGTTGCCGCTTCACGGTAATAGGCGTGGAAATGTAATAGCATTTTGCACCGAGAGAGAAAACATACATTCTCTTGCTCCTGGCTCGCCACTGCTGGCGCAGGATGGTGCGGATATTGCGATAAACAGGTTTAGTCTGGGTTGGGTAGAGTGGGTATGGTCAAGCAACTTCAGTAAGGCAAGTTCAAACCACGTTCAAACAGGCCAAAGTGAGTCGAACGAGTCCATGCTAGTTTGTAGCAGTCTGTAGGATCGGCATGCGTGACTCCCACTGTCCTTATCAGACGTTTGCATAAACAATTATCATTTGCCTATCGTGGTGGCCAAGTGAGTGCCGGTCAAAGTGGGTCAAAGTGTTAGCTATCATCGGCAGGTTAACCGACGATGGAAGTACGGGTGGAACTGATTCAGGAACTGCGTGAGAAGTTTTTTAAAAAATTGGACGACGAGGGACCACCCGATGCTAGTGTGTACAGATCATTTAATAATCCTTCCTTAAACGAATGCAACGTTCCCATAGTTCTATTGTGGTTCTATTCCTACGCCTGCCTTCATACTCGTATAACAATCATCTTACACTCTGAGCAAAGGTCAATGTATTCTGATTTGATTGCGGCCTTTCAAGGCACAAGGTAAATTGTCAGTTTGTTTTTCAAAACTATTTTTTTCATTTCTTTAATAACTTTGTTAGCAATCTTGTTAATCATGTCCTAGAATCGCTCGATATTATAATCTGGTAAGTTTGACGTAGTACAACAGATGGTATTAATAACGGCGCTATAATGTAATTGCAGAAGGTTTTCATCCAGCGGATATCGCTAGAATAAAAACTGGTGATGACTGGCTCAAAAGATTTCTTGAGCATAACGAATGCAACTTGCAAGAGTCACTCACAATGCTTTGGGAATCTTGTGCCTGGAGGAAAAAGTTTGGGACTAATGGTATGCATATGCATTCCTTTCATATTTAACTAGATTTCAATTTCCTGCCATGGAAAATGGACTTCATGTGAGATTCTATGAATTGTAATTATAGACATCACAGAAGATAATATTAGGAAAGATTACTTAGAAGAAGGATTCTGTTTTTCTTACGGTAAAGATAAAGATGGAAAGCTACTTTTCATAATAAAGTCCAAGTTGCATGTTAAGGGATCCAAAGACTTTACGGATGTTCAAAAATGTATTGTCTACTGGTTTGAAAGATTAGAGAGGTAACGAATTTCTAGACCAGAAAAAGGTAAAGCAAAATTTCATAGGATCATATTATAGGCAATCAAATGGAAACCAAATATCGTTATTTTTCGATATGAGTGAAGCTGGTCTGTCTAATGTGGACATGGAATTAACAAAGTACATTATTGCCCTATTTAAAACATTTTACCCAAATTTTTTAAACAATATCATTATTTTTGAAATGCCATGGGTTTTAAATGCTGCATTTAAGCTTATTAAAACATGGTTGCCACCTAAGGCAGTTCCAAAAATAAAGTTTGTCAATAAGTCAAATTTAAAAGAATATGTAGATTCTAATGAGGCCCTCAAATGCTGGGGTGGAAACAATGAGTACACATTTGTCTTTATATCAGAAGCAAAAAATGACACAGACGGAGCAATGAATGGCAATTTAAATAATAAAAAGGTTTGTAGAAATATTTTGAACTATTACAGATGTTCCGTTATGTTTATTTAAACTGGTCTGTAGGTTCATTTTGCAGAGGAATCACCATTGACAGAAGAGTCACCAACTGGTTTTGGTGGAATCAACCAGTCTGAAGAAAAATGTATGTATTCACATATTAAATTGGAATGTCATCGATATTAGATTGTATTTATCTTTTACAGTATTGTCAATAAAACAGCAATCGATTTCATTCACCAAGACAGACAATGAAATTGCTGGACGTATTACTCTTAGAAATGTAACAGCTGACAAGGCCTTATCTTTTAAGGTACTAGCAGATATCAATTCTTTGAATTCTCGTGATCGAAAAAAAAATATATTTTTATTTGAAGCATTTACTTCTTGCAATTTTCAGATAAAAACGACATCGCCGGAAAAGTTTCGCGTTCGACCAAACTTGGGTGTTTTACAACCGCAAGAACAATGCGTTATTGCAATAGTATTGCAGCCTGGATATACAGTTCGCAAGCATTTCATACAGGATAGATTTCTAGTTATGTGCCTTCCCTTGAAAAACTCAAATCCAGCCGCACAAGAGTTGGCCACATTATGGAAGGTAAATCGATGTGTTTTTGATAGTAACATTATATGTTAGCTTGTTATTACATATGTATCTCTATACTGTATGTGTTCTTTTTTAGCAGTCTGGAAAATCAGCGGAACAGCACAGATTAGTTTGCGATGGTAATATCGAGAACAACGAAGTTTATAAATCACAAGCCTCGCTATATTCCAATACATCAAGTAGTGATCGGATTCCTGACGCAGCACTCTCTTCCAAGGTGAGCAAGAATGTTATGGCGGGAATTATACAGAATCTCAAGATATATGTAATATTCACCGCATTGATCGATATGTATATGAACGATTGCAGATATCCAACTTGGAGAAGATGATTGCTGAAACTCGGCACGACATTACTGTTACGAAATACTCAATCTGGTTGCTTATTGTACTGATGATTTGTCTTGGAGTGATGGGTATTTACAGTTCCATGGTCGATATGGATTTCAAACACACGCGAGTCTGTGATGATGAGTTGGCGTGTCATATATAAAATGTTACTGTGCATTCTTAGCAAATTAAGTTCAACAGCTACCTTCAACAAAATATTTTCAATTAGCGCACTATATAATTTCTATTCAACTACATATATATTGTGGACAATTTATGAAAAAGAGGTCAACTTTTGTATATTTATGTTTATACCACGATTTTATTAGCATTATGTTCCTCTTGATTAATTCGTGAAGGACCTGTTTGTGTAGTATGTGATTCTCCATATTCCTATCGTACTTTTCTTGTGGGTCATTGTAAAACATAATATATTCGGCAAATATTGATAATGGTTAAGTGAAGCTTACTTAACTAAGCATTTTCTATAACAATTATGTAATGCATATAATATATCAAACGGGAAAATGCATTGAAACGATTACAAAAATACAAGAGTAGATTAGCATTATTTTTGTAAGATTTTATACATGTTCTATGTGTTAAACACACTAAACTTTTATCTGAATGCTCTTTCTTATATTTTGTGATTTATTTTACACCGTGACTATATTTACCCCAGTGTCAATTAATCCTTGATCTCAGTTGATGATACGAAAGTGGGAGAGAATAGAAACGAATGCATCTTTACAAAATGTGAGCAAGGTTCTATGGCTGCAAGTATTAGTAGATTGTCCCAACTCTGCCGATTGCGGATCGTTATAAGTTGATGAGCCCAAGCTATCGCTATTCACTACCTTCTCATCGAAACGTGTGATTTGAAATTATTCACATTGAAGAAAATTAAGATTCCTATCACACTTTACTGCTAGCAGCTGACTATGAATGTAGAATATTTAGAATGAGCAGATCCAGACCGATGTTCGAATTTGACAGACTTGCTGTTGAGTTTGACAGAGTTGCTGTGACTGGCCGTAAGGTGTGCCAGTTTTTTTATGTGTAGGAAAATGTAGTTGCCGTGTAGAGAATGGATGGGTATGGGTGTTGGTCTCCCCACTATGACGAATTAATTTATCCCCACCAGTGAAACGTGGCTTCCCGCGCTTTTATAAAGAACGGCGTAATTTTTCAAGGGTCGTGGCGCACGGGCGGAATGCGGGGCAGTCGTTAAATAAACGGGCGGGAAATTATTGAAGACATTCAGTGCCGGCAGTTAATTCAATGTGAATGTTCTGAGAAGTCTAAGAGATTGTTTATGAAAGGGTGAACGGATCCAGTAGTGAAGGGAACGGTATGACCGGAAACTCAGAAACAGCGGGATCGGAGGAGGTTTAAGTCCCGGAAGTATCCGAAACGACGGTCGTCCGGTGTAAACACGGTAGTGACGCGTTCTTCTGCGCAGCTGCCAACGCGCAGCATTTGAACATTCGTAGTTCGATCTGCCATATTGGCCTCCGGGTCTTACACAACGCCCTCACACGAATGATCGAAAGTTTACGAGGTAAGCGAATAATTCGAGGTTTCGCGTCGCGAGTGTGCTTTACGTGGCGTGAAAGTAGGACCGTGCGTTCGGCGCGGCGATTTTCGGTAGTATCGAAGTGATCCCGTGGCGGCGGAGCGCGTGCCGAGGGCGCAAGTTCGGTGAGTTCTCCGCAGCACGTAGCAGAACGGACGGCATTCCCTTCCGTCGCGTCCTCCATATTGATGACAGCGCCGACGGTGATAATTTTCTGAAATTTTTGTCGTTAATGCCCCCTGTGTCCTGAAATCGAAAGCAGTCGCGTTGTCTTAAAAGCTCCCCGACAGAATGCGCAACTCTGGGGCACCGTTGCACCGCGAGGGAATTCGCGATCCACGGCACCCTCGGCGCTCCCTCGAGGTCCGCAACGTATATCCACGCGCTCACGCATTTTACCCATGGCGTCACCTTCCTTCCTTGCCCGCTCTTCCGTCGCCGCTCGCACGCTCGCCCGCTCCCGCTTGCCCTTCCGCGCGGTACCCTCTCTCCATCCTTGCCCCTGTAGCCCGTTTCTCTGTCTCCCTATCGCATGCGGACCCTGCTGGACCTGGACCTTCCAGGCTACCACCGGGAAACCCAGCTGTTCTAGGCCGAGGCCGTCCTTTCGACCCACCAGCTTCACTTGACCCACGCTTCAATTCACCGTGCTCGTTCTCGGGCCTGCCTGCTTGCCTGGCCGCCTGCCCGACCGACCGACCGCGCTACGTTTCACTGCAACCGCATCGGGCGCATCTTCGTGCCTCGCTCTCGCTTTCCCACCGCCGCTTGCCTTCTATCGCATCCTTCAATTTCCCTCCGGCAATATTGATTTTCCACCAATCCACCATGCGTCCACGCGGTCCTTGCCTCTTATTGCCTCCTGCATCACACCGTTAATCGGTCTGCAGCAATCTCCGTATTTGCGCACATCTTTCTGCCGTAATTTTCTCTATCTTCGTCTCTTTCTCTCTCTCGCTCGCTCTCCGAGTAGTCCGCCTCCTTCGCGTACTTCCAAAACAGTATCGCCGCTGCTTACGTTGCGCCCTGTGCCCGAATATCCCGAGCCGAGAGCGCGGCCCGAGCACAAGCGCTTCGCGGTGGTCACTCTCGTTTTCACTGGCCTCGGCAAGATTGTGGCTGCAATTGTAAGATGTCACGCGTGTTCGAATGTAGTTGGTGCCGTTGGTGCAGTGTCGCGTTTGAGAGCGTGCTCTGATTGCGTTTGTACCGATGTGTTCGCTCTTCGAGATCCCGTCGGTGTTCAAAGATGACTCCGACTGCAAACCATGTTTCGTTTGCATCGAGTTTGAATGCTTTTTCCAAATAGGCAATTACAATTGCTGCGGTTTTAGTTCACCTACACGTGCTGCCTAACATTACTTGCCAGCTACACAATGTTATGCTCTATACCTAGTTGCAGCAGCAGAAAATCAGACGCTCGTGCCGCGACCATATCACGTAGTTTTCTTTGTTATGTCTTTTATTACTGTAGAGTCGATTTTTTTGTTTGGAGTACAGAAGGATGTACTCTCATACTGAAAGTACTTGAGTGCACATACATTTATACTTGCATTAGTGTTCAGAGTTCATGTTTCGCTTACTAAAATCTCCTTGAGCCTCTGTTATAAGAAGGGATTCATGTTTTTTCAGGCTAATGAAACAAGTGGCAGGTGTTTGAATTAATGAAGCAGTCATGGCTAGTAATGTAGCAACCATTAAGTTAGAGGAGGGACAGGAATCCGTCACCGAGATCCAAACATATTTGGAGACTTTTAACAAGGAAATAGAAGGCGGTCAAGGAGAACAGTTGCAACATGTACAGTGTTAGTATCTTTCATTGCTGATACTTTTTGATGTCCTAGTCATATTTGTGTTGTATCTGACGAATAACTAAGGAAAATGATATGCTATAGTGCAACAAGTGGAAGGACTATCTGGTGGAGAAGAAGGTGGCACTTATTTCGTCGACCAATCTGGCCAATATTATTATCAGGCGAGTAGTGATGAAGCACCTGTAATGACACAAGTGCAAATACAAGAGATAGATGAAGCTGATGTACAAAATGAAGGGGACGAAAATCAAGAGGAACAATATCATGAGATTGAAGAGTTGGAACAAGTTGAAGGAGAAGACGATGTAAGTCAAAAGCTTCCTATATAATAATCCATTAGAAGCTAAAGTGATCATTCTTGCTCAGGTGCAAGTGGCAAACAGTGGAAATAATCAAGTAGTAATAAACTCTGGGGATGCGTATCAGACAGTCACAATTGTACCATCTGATACGAATCCTGGTGAAGTTAGTTATGTACTAATAGTACAACAGCCGGATGGTGACGAAAAGGGCAAAGGTCAAGGAGGAGATGGCGAAGAAGGAGAAGGTGAACAAGATCTTACTGTTTATGATTTTGAAGACAACGAGGACAATGAAGTTCCCGCTGAGTCAGAAATTGAAGATGACAAATCAAAAATCATTAAGTACCTTCCCAAGAAATCCCAAACTGTTACACAAGCTCACATGTGTAATTACTGTAACTACACAAGTCCAAAGCGGTAAATATTCTGAAATCTCCTTCCAATGAATGTTAATGAGGATACAGTCTTAAGTAAATTAATATTTTTGTGAATCTAGGTATCTGTTATCGCGGCATATGAAATCACACTCTGAAGAAAGGCCTCACAAATGTAGTGTTTGTGAGAGAGGTTTTAAAACCTTAGCATCTCTCCAGAATCACGTAAATACACATACAGGGACCAAGCCCCACCACTGTAAATTTTGTGATAGTGCTTTCACGACGTCCGGTGAGTGAATGAATGAATGAAAATTTCTTTCTTGGTAACCTTAAGGACAAAATTTTACATGTGATCAATCATATATATTTATTTTTCAAGGTGAACTTGTCCGTCACGTTCGATACCGACATACTCATGAAAAACCACACAAGTGTCATGAATGTGACTATGCATCAGTTGAGTTATCAAAGTTAAAGCGACACATTAGGTGTCACACAGGAGAGCGCCCATACCAGGTATTTCAAACTTATGCAAAGGTTTAGATAATTAATGAAATTGTGCAAGACCTAATAAGCAAAATATTTGTTTTTTTAACAGTGCCCGCATTGTACATACGCAAGTCCAGATACCTTCAAATTGAAACGGCACTTGCGTATTCATACTGGTGAAAAACCATACGAATGTGATATGTGTCCAGCCAGGTTTACGCAGTCGAACAGTTTGAAAGCTCATAAACTTATCCATAATGGTATGTTGAACTTGGTGTAGAGTTCAAGTCTTAGCATTTCCACAATTCCAGCGCAAAAGACGATACTCATCCCTGCTACGCAAAAGCTGCGTACTTCCTTTTTTTTTCACGGATAATGATGCCACCTATTTTAGTAGGCGACAAACCCGTTTTCCAATGCGAGCTGTGTCCGACCACCTGCGGGAGGAAAACTGATCTCAGAATCCACGTACAAAAACTACACACCTCGGACAAACCCTTGAAGTGTAAACGCTGTGGAAAAACATTCCCGGACAGATATAGCTATAAACTGCACAGCAAAACCCACGAGGGAGAAAAATGTTATAAGTGTGATTTGTGCCCGTACGCGTCAATATCAGCGCGGCATTTGGAAAGCCACATGCTTATTCACACCGATCAGAAACCGTATCAATGCGACCACTGCTTCCAATCGTTCAGGCAGAAGCAGCTCCTCAAGCGGCACTGCAACCTCTACCACAACCCATCATACGTTCCACCCCCACCGCAAAAGAAGACACATCATTGTCCTGAGTGCGAGAGGCCGTTTAGGTAAGTGGAAAACTAAGGGATCCAAGTTATTCTATAACAAGGGTGTTGCGGCTTGGTTGAAGAGAAATGAAAAACAATCTTTTGGTATCCACAGGCACAAAGGGAACCTTATTCGGCATATGGCAGTCCATGATCCGGAATCCTCTCTTCAAGAGAAGCAGCAAGCCCTTAAAATTGGCAGGCAAAAGAAAATCCAGATCATAGACGGGCAAAGGGTCGAAGTTATGACAGGTCAGCCTCCATTACATTTGGTTTTTCCAGACACTGTTTGAAAATTTCATTGCTGATGTGCAGGAATAGATAACCACAGGGTCACTTACGATATGATCTATATACAGATCATTGACTAATATCCGTGTGTTCGTTATGGAAACAGGTGATTTAACTTGTAAACTTAAAGGTTACGAAGATGAGGATGAAGAAGACGAGGACGACATGATGGCAGTTGAAGGAAGTGATGGGCAACAGTACGTGGTACTCGAGGTCATTCAATTAGCTGATAATCAAGGAACTGATCAGGTAAAACTCGTCGCGCTTTTCTACTTTTGGAAATCTAACGTCGACTTATTTTACATTTATATATTTTTAGCAAATGGCTGTCGTTGCGAGTGAAGATGGTGATATAGTGATGCAGGACCCCCTCAGCCAGGAAAGCGGTATTGTTACTGGAACTGGTGATCAGGGAGATGACATAGAGATGGAAGACGGAGAGGTGGCAACAATAAAGATAGAGGATAAGTCGCAAGGTCAAGGCGATCCAAAATTGCAAAAAGAAATGGAAACCTGCTTCGGTTTCGATGAAGTACGTAAATAGCAACATAATTATGCATTATATAAGATAATAATATGAATTACTACTATCACTCCTTACTTTACAGGAAGAGGAGGAAGAAGAAGAGGAAAGTAGTAGTGTGAACATATTACAGACCATTTCGTAATAAGAAACGAAAGTGCAGGAATGTACCTATAAAATAGTTAAATGTTTTATCTCTCGCTCACAATGTCAGGTGTACGCGCCCTGTACAGAATCTGTGGGTGCAGTGTATTGACTATTTAAAAACTACGTGCATAGCTCCAATGGAGCTACCGTTTGGGCTAGTGTGGTCCACATACATGGTACAAGAACTTTTTTTGCCACTAGTGCATTAGATATATGTAATAATTTATGGAAAAACTGTAGTTTTGTGGTTCTAGCGGAATATCAATTGAAATGTACAATTATGATAATGTAAAATATTATTTTACTTTATTATCAGTGAAAACGGTTTAACTCCTTCGGATACGACATTAAGAGATGAAGCATGTTAATAATGAGGACAAATATATTAGTAATATAGGTTGGCATAATATTTTTAAACGAGTTATTTAAGACTTACATGTAAAAGCACACATCAGCGTTAGTAAGATGATGGCAAGGATTGATTCTAGAGTTGCCAGATGGAGAGTAATATTACAATTAGGGGGTAAAGTGAGGCTGCAATGTAAATAAACGCTTACCACCACACGACGTTTTCTGGACAGGTAGGACGTGCGTGTCTTGTAGGCAATACAAGATTATACGAGGCGCGATTTCACTTTTGTTCAACACAATTTTGCGTTATTGTGCACAGCAGCTCTGCGCGGGTAGATATCTGGCGAGTTGATAAGAATCAGGAAGAGCTATAATACCGATAGCCATTGATTTCTTTGTTCACCTGGAAGATATTACGTTCACCGCTCTATGTACGTATTTCATAGTAATAATAAACTGTCGTTTTACAAATAAGTATCTACGAATATTGTCAGTGATTATGACTATGTAAAGCCAAACTTTTTATTAATATGTAAAAGTAGTAATGGCAGAAAGTAATCTAATATTATAGAGGGTAATCTTATTGTCATCACCATATTTCTAACACTTAATTTTTCTATTGCTGTACTTGCAAGCATCTTATTTTGTTCGTTAATAGACACACGTTGTATAATATTAAAATCTACGTCCTTTTCCTCCCTGGATTTATTTTCTTGTCTAGACATGTATAAATAGGCAGGCACTAGCCTTCGACGGAAGATTATTATTCCTCAATTTTTTCTCCAACGTGATTATCGCGTTAAAAATTATAACACAGTGATGTGTATCATCTAAGCTTGTGCGTCTCTTAGTGCTTGTAAAATAAGTAGTCTAACTTATCGCGATAAGAGCCCGAATTGTAAAAATAAAAGTACACCATTTTGTAAGGATCGAGTTGTAAAATTGTAATTTAATGATCGACTATGTTCTCTTCGCTAGGAAGTACTTTCTTAAATAAAACCAAAAAAATATGCTCTACGAATCGTGATCGTCATACGGAGCCGCACTGGGGAAACTCCGTGTCATCCTCAACGATACCTTCTTTCTACTAAATAGACACAGGGGCAAACCCACCATTAGTCTGCAGGACACTATAAGGCATTGTAAGTTTTTTTTATATCTATACGATTAATATTGTTTACGGCGCGAGTTTTCGTTTGCTGTTAATTCACAAGCGCGGGTCATGAATGGCCCTCTTCTTGTATTATATGTACACAGCAATGCAATATTAAAAATTGTCCACATTAAATATCAGTGGGCGCATACTCCCTTTGCCTTTCCCATTAACAGTATTTTATGAGATACATTCATACTGTTGGCAATTGAGCATCGCACATTTGATTTGCCGTCGTAAATAATCCGTGGATGGCCGTGGTGCGTTTGCTTGGGCTGTTAGCGTTATTAGGAACGACCGCACCCAAGACCACCCCTGGTCATCAACCCCATAGGTACGTGCAGCCGTCTCGTTTATCCAGGCATATTTATAGAACATTCTACAGGCACCAATAGAACCCGGAGTACTCCGAAGAGTACATCCTTTCCTATTTGCCAAACTAATTAAAAGCGACAGCAATTGTTGAGCGACTACTTCGACCTAGTAGGACTGTTTGTTATGTGAATGATATGCTTACATTGTCTTTCTTCGCGACTGTAAAACAGAATTGGAATCATATTTCTATTCAAGTCAGCAAATTCATTTAACTCCTTGAATATTACGTGTTAATATCCCTGGTAGACTCGAGGGAAGCATCTTCACGGCCAAGCCAAAACTTTATGACAGCTCTTCGTCTGCGCCGGTTTTTTTCCACTTGCTCCTGCGGGAGTTTCGTGACAGGACATTCTTGATTTATAGCCCGAGGTATAGGACGGTTTCTTCGTTTTCCCGGGCCGATGGTTCACGCCTCCATTTATATTCTGCGCGCGCGTCCGTAGGACGTAATAACAATCTCCCTTTCAAAGGAATGTCGAATGAAAGCGGGCGCAACAATACGCGCATAATTCCGCGCGTGCAAATGGCTCTCCCGACGTCGGCGAACTTTGATGATCCCGGTGTATAAACCCAGGGTAACAGGGCCTCCTCTGTCATGACAAAGTTCCTCCACATCCCAGTTCTACCTTGAACAGCGCCTGCTCATTGTCATCGAGAGCCATCCTCTTCTCTCTGAATATCTCCTGTGTCCTTCTACCTTTGTGCCCCTTGTAAAGCCGTATTATCGAAGGTATTGTCATCGGTTGGAGTTACTCAACTCACATTTTTCTTCCATTCAGTATACCCATCGAATTAATTCAACGTTTTATCTCGGATACGATAGTCCCGAGTGAACTATTCCTACATTGGGTTCAGACAGTTTCATTGAGCAGTCATTATGAAGGAATGTCCTTCCCAACGCTGACCGGATAGAGAGGAGTCCAAGTTCCTTAGTAGAGCCTCCAAGAGCGTGCATCTCCCTATTAGATCAAAATCATATTTATTAGTACGAATGATCGATCGGTGAGAGATTCTGATTAGGAAGGGTGAAAGTCTGTCTGTCATCCTGCCTGGATTGGGGGGTATTGCAAGCAGGACGTCAGGATTTACGATGACTCGTTTTCCACCAAAAGATAATCTCGCCGCGCGCGCGCGACAGCGCATACATACTACTGTCGACAAACCAAACGGACACCGGGACAAATGGACGTGGCACAGGATACAGGCCCACGCGAATGCACTCTCCTCGCCTCCCACGGCCCTGCTTCCTTTACGTGTGGACGGCAATATCGACGCTCGCCACGTACCAGAAGATCTCGCGCGACTCACCTGAAGACCCTCATACCGATGAGATAGCACGTCCTACGAAAAAGCCCCTCAAGGCCGAACAATTTCGAGATTTGCTGTACGCATCTCGAGCCATCGCCTTATTAGACCGGATGCAACGAGTACACCCTTATTCGTACGTTTCGGCAGATTTCGCACATTTTAATACAAGCCGCGTTATTGTAGTATAGTTTTTACTTTCGTTTGTTGAAAGTGATTTCGCATAATTAAGAGAAATAATTGCCCCGTATCTCAGTGATCTTCGAAAGGCCAACTTTCTGTCGGTGCCTTATGGAGTCTGTCTGTCTGTGGCTCTAATGAAGAAATTAAGAATCTCGAACTTTCCCATTTTTAACAAGAAGTCTCGTTTCATAAGAGACCATTACGACGACTTAACAAGACGACTTTCATACTTTCGGTATGCCTTGTTTTTCGGTTGAAATTGAGTCACCTGGGTGGTGTTGCATTTCTCAGACATCGACTAAAAACGAATAAGTGTATCGATAGATCGCAATGCGTGCTACAATGAGCGACGGGGTAGACATTGGTATTGGCGGGCTATGTATGTGTGCACGTCGGCAAGTGACTTTCTACTTTTCCCCTCGGTAAATCAAGAAAGAGGAGCGCGCGAGCGCGATGAAAAGCGAGCTCTGATAAAGGTACACGTCCTTGTAGATCGAATCCGATGATAGAGAAAGAATGGAGCAACCAACTTCTTCGCTCTCGATCGATACCTCCATAATCCGCCCTGTGTGCTGGATGAAGTGCGTGTACGTGAGTTCGCACAACGCATAGGTAGTGATGGGCATGGTACAGACTACAGATTCTCAGTTCGCATTGCACGTCGTCTGATTATCGAGCTCGATTTCTTCTTCTTTGACATAATGCTTCGAATAATGTCACTCAGCCTGTCCGCTTATCATTCGCCAAGGAACTGCTAGATAATTAATGTATTGGCACAGTCAGTGGTTGTGCCAATGGACTAACTCTCACAGTCTGAGAGGCGTCTACTTTCAATAAAGGCCTTTCAGTTGGATAACATCTATAACTGCAGATCGTCACTTCAATTATTAATCGGCTATAAATAGAGAGCTGGAACTAAAAGGAAACAAAAGAGTACTGCAGAAGAGAGTTTCTCAAGCGCGTTTTGAAGTTTGCCAAAGTTTCAGACGCAAAATCGGTATCGATACGGTGGCATCGGGGTTGCTCCCATCACTAGGGATCGCCGACGTGTCGGTGAACTCGAAGCCTGCATAACGCCGCTTGCGGCTGCCTTTCCTTTACGCGTCTGCCTGCGTGTCGCAATAAAACGTACGTAGATATATTATGCAGTTTCCTTTTCATGTGGACCACCTAGACGCTCCATGACCATGGTCGACGGCTCGACGAGTGCGACGACGCTCTTGAGCGCGATGCTGCGTTGGAGGAAGAGCTAGTGACCGAGTTCGTCTCTAAGATCTATCATCCATCGAGTATATTGTATACATATTAGACAACATACATTAATCGCTGTGCAATTTCCTGTGAATGACGCGGCGATAGATTACTGACTGGCTATTCAATGTGCTGCTTAAAGTATCGTTCAGCATCGGTACGATTTCTCTTGATGAGCCGTACGACTTTGAAGGTTACATGATTGTGCGAAGCTCTGCCTCTATCAAGCAGACGATCGTTACGTGCTCCGTAATCAAAGTAATCGTCGAGACTAAAAGCGGAACTTTAAATAGGACAATTTTTCCGAGAAAATGGGTCTTGTCCTATCGGAATGGTTTTGTCGTACGAGTTGATTACTAGGGGAAGTTCAAGTCTCGTATAGTTAAACAGTTGCAGAAAAGAGACCTTGGATAGTTGGGGATTAATGCCGGCTGATTTCGCCTCCCGTATCTTTAAGGCATACTTTGTCCCAGTTCTCCCGGAACAGTATTAGTACGAGAACTTTAATTGCACAGGATGTTGTTAGCTCATTGCCGAGTGTTGCGTCGCGCGAATGACTTCATCCGCGAAGCGTGACCACCGGCGAGCGTTTACTATATAATGAATGCGCTCTTATCCTCACTCATACTTCGCTAACTCGAGCAGGGTGATTATCCCAGGATTTATAACCCGGATCATTGAATCTCTACTCCGAAATCGGTGATCCTACTCTTCCAGCCTTTGGTAGTCCGCGCTATGACTGCTATTCATACCTACCGGATTTATGTCTTCACTAGAGCGCCTTTGAAGCATGACTCACATGTTTCTACTACACGGTCAAATGGAAAGCTCAATCCAGATGTGTAAAGTGGGACTCGCCAGGCTCCAGCTTGTCAAAAGTCAGGCGGAAGGCGAGGACTTAAAAACCACCCACGCGTTTCGCGCGATACATTTATTTCTTTGCGAACTGGTTCGGAATGAGGGGAAGACAGGAAGACTCAAGTAAGTACCGGCGGTATTGAGCAACACTTGGTGACAGAGCTCGGTCTTTCGCAAGACCGCCAAGTACGAACGTCCGACCAGCGTTTGGCCAGGTTCTTCTTCAAAGAGGGGTCGCTAGAGAATCAATCATAGGACGGCTAGCGTACGATAATAATCGAGTAGGTGAACGATATTCAGTCGGGGACAAAGCCGATGACGTTATCTGCCATTGGCACCACACCGGTGTTCATTACGTAACGCGAATTACGCAAGGCTTGCACGCAGGATTGCGCGTCAGCTGGTGGAAACGTTTCCTGGGGTGCATTATATTCCCTCAGACAATGCGCTTACATTATTTTATTAATCCAGTCGGCATAGTTACTCCGTAGAGAGATATCTCCATCTGTTCGACGTCTTGAGTTGAACTCATATTTTCCACGGAACCAGAGGCTTTCCACTCTCGTTAGTGTCTCTCAGTCATTAGTTATACTTTCCAGTGGTAATAAGTTTGTTCCCATGAATGACGCCACACCAGAGTAGAAAGTGTCAGGGCATCATGAAGCATGAGATGTTCGTAGGGCTGTCTTCGGATTTGGAGGAGCAATCGCATATTCAAGCGGGGATTGTCAGTCGATGAGCGTGCTGGCCGAGCCCATTGTCTATCTTCAATTATGGAGAACCTCGCATCCGCCTCAGGCTAATTTAGCCGATGGATCCTTCGAATTAACCTAACCCAAACTATAATTACATTATATGCAGTTAAGAAGCGTGCTCATATTGATAAACATAGGATGTACTATCCCAAGAAACCATTTATTTATTCACTGTAGGCCCAGTAAACCTTACAGTTGAAGAGACAGGGGAAGTGGTTGTTCTCAAGAGATTCATCCTCCAAGTCTCGTTGCAACGCGATTGCGTTGGCCAATTGAAAGGTTTACTGAAACCGGCACTTTTCTCGCTTGAATTGCATAAGCAGTGTGGCAGGCAGTCGCTTCCTACTGGTTATTGTGAGTCAGTCGTTCATTACGAGGAAGTTCATCGGGCGTTTGTTCGATTGACGATCATGTGAGCGCGTCTCCCTCTCTAATGATTCGTCACTTCCTTTCTTAATCATCTTGCCGCTTGCAGGCGGGCGACCGACAGAAGGCTCATCTAAGTATGTATGTGGTCGGTTTTACGAGCCAAATCATTGAGGCTCTATGACACTCTAGGAATCTAACTTTCGTTCATTCATTATTAATGGTTTCAGCGGTCGATTTGGGTCACTCCTGCTTTTTGACAGGTCAGTCCTTATAAGAAGCGTCGCCGGGTACTAGGTCGTCCCGAGACGAATTCGCGCTGGTCCTACCTCCCTGAACATAATCGCACCCACGAGCAACTCCATAATCGGGCTGTTACGTTAGTGTATGTCTTTATCGTCTCTTTCTCTTTCTCTCTCTGTTCCTCTTGCTGGCAGTCTTTTTCTTCAGCACGAAGGAAGAGCTGTAAGGAAAAAACGCTGGCGTGCAGGCTCGACGTTCGGCTAAAAGAGCGAGTGTCAATTTGCGAAGAGGGCGTGGCGCCGTGCAGCCAGATCTGCAAGGACACACGGCCGTTAGGCTTTATTCCCGGGCGCCACGCTTGCGATTTGCATCTCCCCGCACGTATTTCCTCCTGCCGCCAGTCTTTACCCACGCACCAATTTTTCCCTTACCGCGCCTTCCAATATCCCCTCTATCATGATTGCGGCGAGTTTTCGCAAACTCGGCGAATTCACCACTTTTCGGCTGAGACAGGGAGCCACCAAAGATATTTACGATGTGGCTATATGTAACTCGTCCCCGGTCATAATTTGCCACCAAGTAGCAGATGCTATTTTATCTGACTTGTACACCTTAATAGGATTAAAATCAAATATGTTACCGCTTTCTCAAGTGCGCTTCTGTAATGTTGTATAATTGGCAGTAAATTCCAAATATCAAAGTGTATAATAAATAACAGTAATAAAGTGTATCTTATATAACGTACCCTTTTACGGAATTACAATTAATCATATTTCTTTACATAGATCTCCAAAGGTGAAATAGTTCGACAGAGGAGTACCAATAAATTGAAATGGTGCTGGAGCGTACGGAAAGTGGAACGCCCAATTTACGCACTGGCAAATAGATGAAATAGATACCCGGTAGATATCGGGCAGCTCGCATCCCAGGGGAGCGCTCGTAAACTCGAGCATCAGAATGAACGTCTTGTTCCGCGAAAGTACGTACGCCTCGTGCTCTTCTCTCGGTGCGAGAGAGGAGAGGAGAGTTCCGTATCTCGTGCAGCTTGATACCGATCTAGCGTCTCGCGCATTTGCACTGAAGATTTGCGCGCCGGCACACACACACACACACACACACACACACACACACACACACACACACACACACACACACACACACACACACACACACACACACACACACACTAGTAATCGCATCAGTGGGCAGATCCATGAGGAGCAAGGGTCGAGTTACATCGCGTCCTTGTATCGCAACCGTGTCCCGCTTACGCAATGCGAAAATCTCGCCGCGATAAGGAGCTCACTCGCATAAGTCACTCCTCGTATACCGGCGCGCTTTCCTGCCGTTAAAGAAAATATTTATCTAGTCCCTGTAGAGCGCCACTTTGTCTTCCCCCGCAGCGCAGCATCCGGGAAGCTCGTACGTTAGCAACCCGTCTACCAATTTCGATCTCAACCTTTATTCCCTGTCCGATACTCTTCGAGAAATATAATCCTTTCCCAGCATCCGTTTAACGGTCCATCCAAAGATTCTACAATTCCAAAGTGCCTGTCTCAGTGATATTAATGCATTATTCCCCAGTTGAGAAGTATAATGTCATCCTTTTAAGAAATCTAGGGAGAAGTAGGTAGGTGGGAGGCAGAGAGAGATCTGTTTAATGGAAAAATCAGGTTACGACGTACATAGTACGATCTCGATTCGAAGGCATAGCTTGGTACAGAGAGGATTCCCTAAGCGGTTCCCGGTGACCGACCATCCGGATCATGCTTGTCACTAACCACATCAATCGTTCCCTCAATTTTCCAATCCCACATTCGCCCGGCCGGTACACCGACCATTTTATAATACAACTGCTGTTTTATGAATTAAGCTGGCGAGAGAACCGGTACGCTTCGATCGCAAAAACCGCTAGGAGAACGCGGGGAGCCAGCCTGATCGCTAGAATCGAAGCAGTGGCCCATTAGTTTTCTTCTCCAGCGTAGATTCGCCGACCACATGCCCCTCTTTCCTATCTCTCTACTCTCTCGTGTACCGTTCTTCTACAATTTCTTCTTCAACTTTTTCTGCCAACTGGTGTCAGTACATCTGCCTCTCGCGCCGCCAGCATGTGCCGTCTTTTTACTTTATATACGTTATTATTACGCTTTACGCAATTGTAGAGGAAACGAATTGGAAGGAAACGTCTGGCAATGTTGATGAAGACAAAGGAGCCGAAAGCACGGCAGAGTTGTCTGACAAGGGGGTGCATCCGCAGACCAAGTTACCTTGTGGCGGCGGCGGCTTCCTCTCGTCGAAGAGGAACAAGAAAAAGGGCGCGCCATAAATGTTGCTTCGACTTGGCGAGTCGGCTATAAAAAAGAATTAGGACGTGCCTCGGCCACGGTTTAGTACACGCCGGGCAAAATGTCGACAATTCCGCAGGGCGAAAAAGAAAGTCGATGGCAGCACGCGTTCATCGCTGCTGTGTTGCGCTCTTTTCTCCGAAGAAGAGAGCGAAGCGGGCCGGCAAAAGGTGATTTGTGCCGAGTAGCCACTTCTCGACACTGACACTGCAGCGTGATATCCGATGTCGTCGGAGAACGATGCCGCGTTCGCCGTCGGAATTGGACCATATGAAAAATTATTAAACTACGTGATGGGAATTGACGAGGGAGAGAGTATGTCTTCCTTGACTGGGAGGGTGATGCTAAGTCTGAGAAGAGCGTTGAAATGATTCTTCAGGCATCAGCAGTATAAAGTCGTCTGCCACGGCTAGTGGCAATCCTTATTAGAAAGAGAGGCGGACGCCTACCCACCCGCGGTGGATCGTTACACGTGGTTGCACCATAAAATTACTCTGTGCTGTACGGGTATTCCAAGTGGCGAAGGTTCCTGCTTCCCGGGAACCTTGGGCAACAGCTTCCCTCCTCTTTATCCGGCTGATTTATTAAAATTATATCCAGGATAGCCAGAATAACGGCGGACGCACTTGGCCCGCCTATGCGGAAATCCAGCCGCACCATCTGCGCGTTATGTTGAACTCCCTCGTCCGCTCTGCTCTCCTTTGATTTCGGTGATAGCCCGCCTTTCGCGGACACGCTGCTCTCGAGATCAACGGGCCCCTCGAGTGGTCAATTGTTACGCGCGCCGCGCGCGCTCGACAAATGTCCCTTCGTTATTTTTCGCCTGGGTAACCTTATACCGCCGTGCCGCCGCCGCCGCCGTCGCCGTCGCCGTCGCCTCGAGTACTTACTTGCCCTGACCGTGGCATGCGCTCAGGATATAAAGTGTAACGTGCAAAAAGGAGCTGGCTGTACCGTGCGGCACGACGAGTTTGCAAATGCAGCAGGGTCCTATACGAGCTTGCTCGCTCGTAGTATACTACTCGGCGCGATCCTTCGGGCGAGAATCGTAAATCCGTGGATTCCCCAACTTTTATAACTGCACTGGTATTCAGCACCCGTCATTTTCCCCGTCTTTAACTAGCCGTTTTCAATTAACTCCCCGCCACGTAGAGAACGTAAACTTTCTGCGCCCAAACGGGATGAAGATTTATGAAGAGTACTCTTTCACTGTGCTACCTATCGTAAATTCCTTCTAGCCGACAGCGAATCGAAAGCCACTCGATGATTCAGAGTGTCCCCGATTATTTTACGATATTCCTATGACACTTGAAATAAGTTTAAGCATTTAGAATTTAGAGAGTGCTATTGAAAGTGCGAACTTTTCTCAATGAAATCATAAGTAAAAGTTCTCAGGCAGGTTGACGGAGAAAGTTTGGTAAACGAGTCAATTCCAGGCCAATCGGTGTAAAGCTCGCGCAAGCTCTTGGGAATGACGATGACTGTATGTCGTGTTCGTGCGATATTCCCAATCAGTGAGTGGAATCGGCGTCCCGATAATAAGCCGCTCTAAGAGGGCCGAGTGCGGCGCCGCTCTCGCGCGAAAGTACCTATATAAATGATCGATATGCAACTCTGAATTTCGCCAGATCGAATAATAATCGTCGTCGTTACACTGTCTGGTTCCTCGATTAACCCCGGATAACCTCGCGGGTCCCTGCCGAAGATCGTGATAATGCGATCTGCCCGCATTATCTATCGTCAATTCGTGGCACGGCTTATTCGTGGCAAGCACTCCCTCTTGCACAACAGAGGCCACCGCACCGAGGCAATGATTCACGATTCGCATTGCACGTTACGATTTCAGTGCGATACACACATCCACCTAAAGAGTCAGAGAGAGGTGGATACACTCCTTCCTACCGGTATGCCTTGCGACACGTTAATCTGCTCTCTAATTATCTCCGTTTCCTTCCACACGTCTACGGATGCATGCTCAGCGATTTACAATTCCATCCAGCGGCTGGCAGCCAGCCGTCACTCCTTCCCTCACGCATTCACATTGTCCTCCATCTTTTGCCTTGCACCGGTTACGTCTTAATGAATTGGACGCTCAAACCGAGACTGGAAATGCCGCGCCGCCCAGCCGACGATCATTCGCAGGAAGTCTTAATAGACATGATTTGGCAATAAGTCGTGTGCAAGTTCCAATTATCGGCGTGGAGTGAAACGTTTTACACCGTTACGTGAATGTATGCTACATATATGTATTATATACATACGTATGTACGTATACTAGGGCTCGATGGATCGATGTTAAAAATTTAAATAGACCGCAGCAGGCTAGTGAGTCAGAGGCTAGCTATCTCCTAGGGCAGAGATAGACGTACCTTAACGTTGCCTAGTAATTACGATTTGCAGGGGGTCGCTGGTTCCCGTGACGCGAGGGTGCCCGAGGAAAATAATAGACGTGTGCAGCCCCTGATCGATCCGAGACAGCGCACGATGTGCTTCGATGTTACCGGAAGATCTATGGACGTTGCTGGAGCACGGCTCACACTCCCACAAGCCGGACGAATATTTCAAGGGGCCTCCTCGCACTCCGGCCGGCAGCTCCGGCCATTACTACTAATGCATACTGCGCGGAAATCTTAATATCCGCTCTGCCAAGCTCTGCCTTAATGCACACTGTTGAAATTGCAATGCCTCGAGTATTGCCTCTCTGTCCATGAATGTGGTTCCGGCATTCGAAGCCCACGTCTTCCGCCCAACGGGAGACTTTTGGCGAATTTTCGAGATCAATCTTTCCACATTTTTCCGTTAATATTATGCTGTAAGAAATAAATGTAATGTGTAAAAGGGAAGGAATTCTTTCACGACCTTCAATAGCTTGGGTAAATGGAATAAGCGATTATAAAATCGTGTTTCTCATTTTTTGCCATTGTAATACGTGGCAATGCTTCACTCGGGATTGCTAAACCGTCGAAAGGGTTGTCGCACGGCTTTTTCTTCGCTTTATCGGCTGCGACCACTCAAGCTGGCTGGTTTTGACTTTTGCAACCTCAAGTGGTGGGCGAACGGGGTGTGTGAATGGAAAGCTCAGAGACCAAGGGTCCCTTTTCGAGGGTGCTCTCACGTGCCCGTCACGTGAGGTAGAGGCACACCTATTGTCTCGCGGGGAATGCATCACACTTTGTCATGTACGTATGTATGTGCGAGGCTCGCGAATGCTTCACCGATGCCAGCAGGCATAGGCGGACGCACACGCACACACATGGGTTTTTCGTCTATACATACAAATAGCACGGTGACTCGCGTTTCCTGTGTACGTGTGGCTAACAGCACCGACGGCACTGGTCGGCGCAGGTTACGAGAACGGTGGCTGAATATAAAAGAGGGGAATAAGTAAAAGGCGATGGGACGGCAGGCAGGCAAGCTAAAGGAGCGGAAGTGCTACGACACCGCTGCTAATCATGAAAGAGAAGCATTTTGCCAGGCTCTATTTCTTTATCTAAAGACTTCCTCTTTCCGGCCCCGGCAGTCCCATCCTCGATCTATGAGCGTACAACACCTACTCCAACTATCCGATATCGTTCACGTCTATCAAATATTCAGTGGGTGCCAAGTATTCCGAAGATCACGTTGCCTCGTATTTCCTGGCGGTCTCAGCAATTTTTTTTCTGCCTGCCTTCTTCGTCGCTGAGGCGCTACTGCTTATCCTGGTGTACCTACGGAGCACGTTCCATGAATAGGATGTCAGCTGAGACCGAGCAATTAGATACCCGCATGGCCAGCATAACACAAAGGTGCTTACGCATCTCACTCACCCTGGTTACCTACTACATTCGCTTGTATTCTCTTGCACGGGAGAACGAATGAACGGGAGACATGCGGGACTTTCCTCCAACTTTTTCTCAAGGAAAGAGCAAATCTTCAGAACTCTGGGCACATGACAAGTCTTGTACATGGGATCTAGCAATTTGCCAAGTAAATTCCATGGCCATCACGTGCGCGGCGGCGACTGGCGGCTTCGTTCATACCGTGTCGAGTCGAGGTGGAAGTCAAGCAAGAAACGAAGTAAAAGCCGGCGAATGCAAACAAGAGCGGGCGTGTGCACATAAGGGGGTGGATATACACCCGGGGCGCGCTTGTTTAGCTCTGTTTGTTTTGACTGCCACGGCGGGACACGCTGTTTCGCATTAACTCCGCGGCTCTATTACGATTGCGGTGTTATATTGCCCTTTTAAACGATGAACCGTGTTTCCTTCTCGCTGTTCCTCGTCTCACGTTCATTCGTGCAGTCTGTCTCGTTCTTTTATAGTGCCTCATCATCCGCGTCGGTTTGCCGATAGCACCGCCAGAAACGAGGGTCGATGATCGTCGCACCTTCTCCTGCAGTTAATGGAAAATCATTGGAAGTCCCAAAACAGTGCAAATGCGCTCGATAAATCAAAATCTTCGACTTACAATTTGCCCCACTATCCGAAACATATATTTCATGTCTGCAGAAAGCGTTAGGACTTTCCAACTCCCGAAGCAGTCAGGTGAAACTATAGTAATTCGAAACTGGACCAAGCAGTGGAGTGCGCGCAGGAGGGAGACTTGGTACGCGAAGTTAGAGGAAGATCGTGCGGCAGGAAGGCGAAGGTGAAGTGGTTAATGGAGGATTGGGTGAATGAAGCGATTGCCGGTCGTAGACCCCGATGGCACCCCTTAATTCCTGGGTAATGCAAGGCCGTCGGGCGCCAGGGCGCACCTAAACGCGACTTGAAACACGATCCACGTCTAGCTGGGGTATACGTACACAATGAGCGTGTGTACAAGGATCGTTCCGCCGTTCCGCCGCTTCGTTTCACCGTTCCACCGTTCGGGCGCGCGAGTAGCCAGTTGCGTGTGTCGTGTCAGTTATATCGCGGCAGTGAGCGCCGGCAGGCGCACGGTCCTTCCTTTCGCAGTGCGCGCGCCGTCTATTTAAATCGACCACCGGCTGTGTATCAGCTGCGATCACGCCAACTTGTACACTTACCCGCGTCCTTCTCGCCCTCGTCATTCCGTTCCTATTCACTCCTATCTGCGCGCGGTTGCTTATGTCGTTAACTGGGAAAATGTGCATCAGCAAGCGGGAACGCCGTGGAGCGGCGGGCGCCGGTGAGCTGCGCCCGACTGAGCCGACCGCCGTCGAATTATGACACTCGGCTCGATCGCGTGCCGCCTTTTTCACCGGCTCTCTCCGACACTCCACGCTCTTCCGGAGAACCGGCCATCCTTTTCGCCCGCTCGCACACGCACCTCCTCGGTCAAGGTTACCGGCTCCCTACTAGCCTCACTTCACTCAGGCCCAATTTCACTCCGCCGAAAAGAAAAGTACGCCTGCCCGCTTCTCTTGTTCAATGTGTGATCGCCAGTACGCGCACGGTCCCTTCATCGCCGGTGCCAATCTTACAATTGTTAGACTGGCTTTGAAAAGAGTGAGTGTGTGAAGAACGACGGAGATAATAACTCTACATAAAGTTTCGGGTGAATTGCATTTCTCCTGTGTGTGAACTGTGAACTGTAAACGCGAGTGCCTTCTTCAACTTGAAATGTTGAATCCCAGTGCCTAGTATAACCTCGGACTTGAATATGATCGAGAGCTAAGTACTATAAGTGTCGAGTGGATAGTTTATTCGGGACATTGGCACACGAGGACTCCAGTGCAAATGAAGACCAACAACTCCTGACATTGGAGGACTGTGAATATTTGGTGTTTAACCTTTAACCTCCCGCCATTACCCCTCCCACCTGTCGCTGCATCAAGATACAGCATTTCGTCGTCGCCATATCGATCAGATTCAAGTTCACGATCTCGAGATGCATCGGGATCTCGATAATCGTACCGTGTTCACGCGTGTCTGAAGGGGGAAGCGAAGTTTGTTCCTTCGTTAGTAACTAAAGTTCGGCGTGCTCGAAAAGTAACGTTTCTCGTGAGCTTGCGTTTGTGCAAAGTGTTCGGGAAAGAAATAGTGGTGCCCGAGATTCGGGAGAATACTGGCAGAATGGCGTACATATTGTGGAGGATTTTTATGAAGAAGTATACGAGGGTGCGGCTGGGACTGATGAACTTGCCGGTGAGTTACCCCAGAACCTTGTACTGCGCCCCATATATCAATCATTTCGCTCTTTTTCTATGAACTGTGGTGGTATATACTTACAGGCATTACTCCAACATTAACTAAATTAAAAAAAGAATCTTTCAGAGTTATCATTTTGATATACCGAATTCTATGATTAATTATTAGTCCTAAATTTAATAGGTTGTGTACAACGTTTTCCAACATATACAATTTGATACCTGATACATTTTTTTCTCCTAGAAATAGAGCATCTGATTGAGATTTCTATTTTGCATACTTTCTAGGTCTCGAGATCGATGTAATATATACGTATTCGTGTATTTGATACTCATTTTACATGTATTAGATTCGGTAGCATTTCGTGCGTACACCTCGCAATCTTTCCGATCTAAATACTCGATCACCGTGATTTCGTTACATTGTCGTGCCCAAGGTCGAGATTTATGACACAGGATCGCATTTCCTCTAAATTGCTCTTGCAGTCGCGGCCTCAATTGAAAAGATTGTGCAATCGAGAGACCCTGAAGTCACACCCTGTGGGAAAACTATTTAATGGGTACTTCTTTCTCTTTTCGGTGGAGCATGTAACATTGTCTCGGATACTTTACAATCGTAATGTGCTTGCATTTTCCGCCATTTGAGGAGACATTTACGAGCTTAAAAATTGAAGGAGCATAATTACTATAGTAGTTACTGAGTACATAGTAGCCGGTTTTCCAAGATAAACAGACGGGTTTACGTACTCATTCATCGGTAATGTTTGCAAGTACATATTTAGTGTCTCCTTGAATGCAGAGTGGGAAAGAGGGGGGGGAGAGGGAGATTTTTCGAGTGTAGATAGCCTGTATGGAGTAGTAGTGGCCACACACGTAGACTCTCATAGAACCGCCACCACCGTCGCAGCGATTTCTCGGTGTGTAAGCGCGCGCGCGCGGCGAAGGTGCAATTATTAGACTGCAACTACGTCTAATGCGAAGGCAGTAATTGGATAATTATAGGCAATGCGGGCGCGTACGTCGTTCGCGAGTCCTTTCCTTCTTTTCCCTGGAGACGCGTACCACCGTGCGCGCCGATTTATATCGCCATTTATCACGATCCATCGAGGTAAGATCCACGCTCCACTGATTTCCACTGTCCGGCCAATTATTCTTCCTGGATTTTCTTTTCCAGAGAGCGCGTTGAGTTGACTTGCATACAGTTCGTCTCGATTATGCTGTATTTTTTACACATTCCTCGAGCTGGAACTTCCTTTGTTACGCCACATATAACACGTTGTTGTACACGTGTGAATTCCATGTGCCCCCTTCGCTAATCGTCACCGATGAGTAACGGAGCACGGATAAAAATACTTGCACTCGTGCTTGTTAGTTCAACCTCCAATTTTCCACTGTCAACAACTCCTCCTATTTTTCAGGAATGACCTTCAGAAGTGTATGCAAAATAGAATGAACATATCCAATGCAAATAGCAGAAATTGATCGCAGAACACTCGGTGCAAAGAACTAATAATATGAGTGAATTTGCACACACAAGCTTGTCATAAATAAATAAAAATCTTTAATCGCATAAACAGCCGTAGTCCAGGCTGGTGAGATTTTTAAGTTGTGCTTGAAGCTGTCATTCATTAGTCGAATTACAATGAAGTAGTAGAACGAGCAGGCTAGTAAAGAGGCGGCCGTTACGTAGCTTTGGAAACGCGAATGCATGGAGGGAACACAAGCGCTCCTCCGGGCAAACGCCTGGCGTTCAATCAATCAGGAACGAGCGTCCCGTCGCCGGGGACGAGTGCAACGAGGCAGGCGAATAAATCCACCTTGGTCTCGCGGAGCAGGAATAGGGAGGTTGTAATGCGATTTACGACGTGTCGGTGCGCATTACTTTGATCGGACCGAGCGACGCCGTGGCGTTTACATCGCGACGCTGTCACTCTTTGTCCCAGAGCGCGGAGAAGTCGCGCGCGTACAATATTGAATCGTATGCCCGTTGAACCCGGAACGCAGAGTCCGATGCAAGTGTATAATAAGCGCGCGCGCGGCCGCTCCGGCAGATTGGCATAAATCCTCGCCAAGAATACAGGATCGCCGGGAGAGCTGGTAATCACTAGTCCGACGTATATAGTCTTGTTCCTCGAAATCGAACCGGCCAAAAGACGCCCACCGTACATTGTATAATTATCGACGAGCGGCCGCAAAAAGGCAGCGGCATCTTAGAGAGTGTTAGTGAAGCAGGCCGGTGGCCCCGGGATCTTAATAAATTAGAGTCCCTTCTATGCCGTGTGCTGCAGGGAACTCTGAGTAGGTGGTGCCTCCTTCAAAGACGCAGAGTGAGTGAGCGAGGGAGATGCTCTAAGGGGGTAGTAAAGAGTCGTTGGATACCAGTCGCACAGACTCGACGGAATAGGGTGTACCGAGCGCATACGGTTCCAAGGTGCTTCAAGCGTTGTAGTCTTTCATCCGGAGCTCCGTCCTACTAATGACTCTCATAAAAAATTAAAAGACGTCTGCAGACTATAATTGGTACGACCGAGGATTAGGCGCTTCGATGATAGACTATCGATAGTACATTATTCAAAGAATCGACAAAGTCATATATTCCGAAAGTCAGGCGACTAAATGAACTTTTAAAGATCGGCTTCCAGCAATACGGAGAACAGGTAGGCAGCGGGCGCATCGTCTTGTGGCGAAGGAGAAGGCTTAGAAAAAAAGGGAATGTAGAAAGAGAGTAGCGAAGGTAGCGGGCAAAGGAACGGAAGAAAGAGGAGCGTGGTTACGGGGCAGTGGGGAGTAGTGATGGGGAGGATGCAGGAGGAGGTGGAGGAGGAGGAGGAGGAGGAGGAGGGTAGAAAGGATTGGGGAAAGGGTATCGTAGTGGGTGAGCAGGAGTCTTAAAGGATCGGTAGGTGGTCAGGAGGAGGGTGCTCGGTGAGGTGGGGCGGCGGGGTGGTGCAATTCAGTTTGCGGTCGCCGAGTCAGGTTACGTTAGGTTAGTCCGGTGGTCGGTCCCCGTGACCGTGAACCGCGGCTGACCTGCGACACAAACACACGCTCTCTTCTCCAGCTTCTCCTTCTCTCTTTCTCTCATCGTCGTTCCCCGCCTCGCTCTTTCCGCTGCCTCCCACCTTCCATAAATCTACCTGCACTACATCGCGTCTCGTTCCGTAGCGTAGCTGAACCGGCGCGGTCCGCTCTCTCGCCTCGCATTGTGCGCTCTTCGGGATCCTCCAGTGATAAATACTGCTGCCACCCTCCTCTCCTTTTATATCTACCTATCTGTCCTCTCTTGGCGAGATGCGGTTCCGCACTCTTCCCGCCGCGCGCGCGCGCTCACTCGCGCACGCCTCTTCTCCCCTGTTAACCGTTTTCCGGTTTTATCACACAGCCAGGAGAATCGAAGGGAAGATAGGGCGGGAGAGGAACACGTTGGCCGCGTGTGGGCGAGCCCTGATCTATTTCGATTTTCCATATCGTTCCATATCCCTTCCATTCCTCTTTCTTCCTTTCGTGGTTTCGCTGAAACAATGCTCGGTGCACCCACCGCAACGCCGAGTTTGCCTCGGTTCCCACTGGTCGAGCCGTGTCTGCTTGAATTGTCGTTTGCGTTGAGTCAGCTTTAATTCGAGTGAAACTCGTACTGCTCCCCTGCCACCCTCTCTCCTACATTGAAGTAACAAATAGCTGGCTAATGGTGGCGCTACTTTTAAGAGAAATTTCATTGTTCCGCGAAGAGAGAAGCGTGTGCTGTTGATTGCGCTAATGAACGGAAGAGGTATGTCGATCATTCGGTTAGTCTCAATTCGGCCAATTCGCGCTGTTATCGCGAGGCCGCGAAGAAAGTGGAGGAACGTTAACTGCGAAGCGAGTGTAGGCGGACAGATTGATCGATGACTCTCTAATCGCTATTGTTAACGCTCGCGGACCTCGCAAATCGGATCGGCCGAGATGAGTCCCGCAGTTGAACGAACCACAGTCTCTCGTCTCCGTCTTCTCAGCTTTATCCCTGACGCCAATTGTCTCGCATATATCCTCCCAGTCAGGAATGATTCCCCGAATCATTTTCTTCATGTTAAGTCGTTCGTGAGTCAACCAGTAGCGCAGACTTTACCACTTACTACCTGCCGCGAACTCCCCTGGAAATTAGCATGCATTAGAGGATCAATATTCTCACGGACACTTAATCTTGGGTAACGCTTTAATAGCGCAGTGTTCTTATTTGCTAATGACAGCAGATACTGCTCTATTAATCCGCAACCGTGCTGGTATTAAAACCGCTCGGAGAAAGGCGAGTCTGCAAGGCACTCTCGGCGCTCGGAACAGCTCCAGGCCCCGGACGGCTCGTGTAGAATGTGGGAAATTTCTCGTCGGACCATTTCTCACTTCAAAATGCTAGACAAATTATGCTCGCGCGTACTATTTATTAAGGCTGGGCACTCGTTGCTCGCCAGCCGGATAGCTGAGAGAGAATATAACATGCCCGACACGAGGTTGGCTTATTAAATCGGCGCGAGGAGCCACAACAGCTTCCATCAAGGAACTCCTAAAAGACTCGATGCCCACAGGCCCAGCCAACATTACCTCGCCAACAGGCCATGTGGTGCACCCAATCTTGTTTCACTTTCACAAATCTCGATTTAGCGGGAATTGGTAGGCGCGCGCGAGCGTGCTTATGAATTGACCGAGATCGTGGATAAGTCGAGCGGCACACTTGGCACCGACACACGAGGATTTCCCGCCTCGAAGCTGCGAGGCAAATCCATCTTCCGAGTAGATACCGCGGCGCACTTCGCCTTACTCGAGCACAAAGAGGATGATTCTGTCAGGATGATTATAAACACTTATCGCTGGAGAGAAGATACGCCCGGTGTGCAGTGCGCGTACGCTCGCACTTTAATGCTGCCCTCATCGCTGTCACTGATATATCGCTTGGCACATATTTGCCCGTTTCTCTCGTTCCCAAGCTAGTTAACGCGAGCACACTCGCGTCCTTCTCTCTGTTTATAGGAGATACTAAACTCCTCGTGCTCATGCAAGCATCATTCGCCCTGAAACACTACCGGCTTCTACGCAGCCGGAAGCAAATCTAAAACTGATCATAGGGATTAACTCTTTCGATATTATGTATTATTGCTCGAAACTTGTCAAGCCCTGTTGAGTCCGAGGCATTATTCATTAAGTATTTTAACTGAGATTTGATAGTTTTCACTAAGCCCTCTAGCGATTCTCAGTGAAGTAGAAACTAGAGCAGCTAGAAAAATCATTCAATCGTAGTAGTAGAGTTGGGCAGATAGAAAAAGGGGGAGAGGGAGAGAGATGCGCCGGTTATAATGCATGCCGTGCAATTTCACTCACTTTCGCCGCTAATTAATCGAGTGCGCTTCCAGACGGCCGCCGGCCGACTTCCCGTGTTCGCGCGTGTCCCGTAGAGAAACGCGCTATGCAAATCTCAGAAAGAAGTTTTGGTCTCATTCTTCCTAGCCTTTCGGATGATTCACGCTCCGTTGAATATCGCTTGAGAATCATTTGCACTATCGTCGCCCGACTGATAATCCAGAGGATTACGTTTAAGAAATGGCGGGATCACTGAGCGACCATTCGCAATCAGAGAAAGTATAATGATATCGGTGTTGTCTCATTGTCAGCAGGTTATGTTTAATTTCTCATTGGCGGATTCTGGGATCTTACCTTAAGGTAAGATCGAGATTGCTGACTTATCTACCAAAGTGACTGGAGTTTTGTTTAATGGAGTCTCCCGAATGCTTGGCGGACAGTGTGCATTGCCGGAACTTTTAATAGCGCCGGCTGAAAGCAATCTAGCTTCTCATTCATGTTCCATTCAAGCCTGGGGAATGTATGTACCACGGCATCTCGAGAGAAACCACTGGCGTCTGCCACCGGAAATTCCTTCGTACCCGCCTCTCCCGGTGGGTAAGCAGAAATGTATAGTATGCATATAGTGCGAGCAAAAACTTTAGACACAATTAGCTTAATTTCACGGTAGGAATGAGCATTGTCTCAAGTATGCGCTATTACTGGCCTACAATCCAGTCAGCTTCTCATTCAGTCAGCTGGCTGGCACGCAGATGTTTTTCCGGAAGAAAGAACATTGAACATTGGACAGGTGTATTATCGCGGAGATTTTTCTTCTCGCTCGTTTTATTAGACGCGGGTTACTTGAAGAATACGATTAGAGTGGTTTCACCGAACGACCTCTTTAAAAGGGTCCGTGAAGTTTTTTGCTCCGGCAAGCTCCGTCCGATCGGAATATGTCTAGTAGCATACGCACGCGCTGTTGCGGCAAAAACATTATTATTGCCGATGATTCCTCGGCTTCTGCGGCGTGCAGCGATTCCGGGTAGAGGAACACCGAGCGGCCATTTCTCGCCTCGATTTATGGAGGTCGATTTTTCAGCGGCGGCACTTTATTGCCACGGAAATTAATGACGCCGGTTAAGGCCTGGATTAATCGCTACGCGCGATGCTGAGCGGCCGCGTGGATTAAATTAACGGCGTTAAACCGCGCGAATAGAAAGTGTGCGTGTACTAGTTTCATGAAGAAAGCATTTTCCCCCGTCGGCGAACCTTTCCACAGTTCTCTGTGAAGTATTTCTCGAAATCACCGGTGATTGACTGATGCCATTCCAATGGTACGTTAACGAAGCGATACTTGTGATCCACTTAATAACTGTTTCGCCACCATTTTTCGTCCGCCCAGGAAGTTCAGTATTAATTTGTTCACGATGGATTTCATCGCCGGTAGATCGTGGGATCGTACTAGGCCGCTTGTACCTTTGTCTTCGCCCAACATAACAAGGGACCCGTGAAATTCGTCATTAAGATTTCTCCCAATTGTCGGGCAAGCTCTTACTCGATCGTGACAGGCGCGCGGGGGAGGGGGACTTTATTTTCGCACTATCCCGTTATAGCCTACTATATGTATGGCACGCAATATAAACACACATACTTTTTAGGATCGAGTTTCTTTTTTGTGCTCGGTCGAAAATTGTGCTCAGCCCATACTAAATCGAAAGAGAGCTGTTTAACCTTGTGGTAAGAGGAGAGGGTGCTATAATGATCGGAACAACTGTAAATTGCGACGTTTATTAATCCACTTTGGCACATTACATAGAGACTGGCAGCCCCCCAGTCATGGGCAGCTGTCGGTGCCGATGGTTGCAAGCGTCAGTAGTCAACTACAACTCTACAACACGCCATACACTAATCAGCCAGGCATAAATCTCGAAAAGTGGCCAGGCGCAATGGAGCGCGAGTGGTAGGTAAGCAGGCAAGGAGGCAGGCAGCAGAGTACTACTCTGAAACGGTGTCAAAGTTACGAAGCCAGAAAATAATAAACGGTGCCGGCGCAATGAGGAAGCGCGCGTAACTTGCATTATTTATCGCTATTGCTCAGGAAGTTGTTAGCCGGTGCTATGAGCCATTGCGCTTTCGAGGCACCGTTCCTTCCTTTACACTGAGCGCTCACCGCCGCGCAGGCGAGATCTACCGTGAAAATGTACTCCTGGAGCCACCTCGATAAAGAGTCACGAGGAATTCCTGACATTAGAAGATCGCGGGAGTGTTAGGACCGCAGTAGTGTTAACGCTCCCTCTTCCATCGGCCACGGAGATATCGTAACTCCATGCTTGGACGCGCTGGAGCGCGATTCCAACGCATTACGTGTTTATGTACAGGTATAGCACACACTCGAAGCTGGAATCGCATGCGTGTGATCTCTTTCGAAACTTCCCTGCGCTGTCAGGTCGGCCAGTTACAGCGCCGAGCGATTTCCCCAAATCTCGAGTATGATAGCGCGTATTCCTTTGTGTACATTCCTATCAAGTATTCCGCTAGCGAAAGCCTTAATTAGTGAGATTTACGGGTCCCATTTATCGCGTTAGCGCCAACCTTCCAGTCCTAGAGTAGCACGACCGCCCTCAAGATTTCCGGTGCGATATCGGGAAGAAGAAGAGCCGAAAGAAGCATCGTCCTGAAGGAGGAAACTAGCGGGACGATGCTAATGAAGTGTACATCATAAGCATGGCATTCCTCACTAATTGTTGCTCGAACATGTATACTCGCGGTGGGAATACGGTGGGAGCGAGCGCATTGAATGGGAAACCGGTGGTATCGTGTTATGGGTACCTGTGCTTGCCCCTAGTCTAGCCTGGCAAAGGGCGCACAGAGATACCTATCTTTATTTATAATGTTATTAGACTCGCTGTTCGCACGGCTAACTGTACAACTCCCCCAGCTTGGTCGATAAATTGAAACACTTGTGGATACTTCTATTTTCTATCCTGGCTCATTACTTGGTACGAGCACTATTCAACCAGTCGCTTCGTCACCAGCTTTCCGTAAAACGGGTTTCCGATGGGAAAAAGGGGATCCGAAACTTTTCGGAGGTCAATGTAGGACAGTGTTACACCTTCCGGGCCCGATGGCTACCGATAGTCGTGGCATTAAATCAATTGCATGATAAATCGGCGGGCAGACCGAAACACAATGTACAATGGGATTTCTCGCCTATTGTTGCGAATTATCGACGCCGATCGTTTCTCTAATAAGAGCGCCTTTGTTTGACGCGCCCAACACGCCCTGTCGCACTTCTTTCACCGAGAGAGCTTTTCCGAGAATACGGAAACGGCTGCCGCGATTTCCATACATTCCATATTCCATATATTATCGTATATGTGACGTCGAGCAAGCAATGAATTACTAATCGCGGGATTTACCACGTTGTGAGATTTATCGAGTAATTATCATCGCGATTGCCAGTCGGCTCGATAAGAAGCTCGTTAAACGAATATCCAACAGTTCATACCACAACTATCCTTCTCTATATTTACCTAATTAATTCTTGGCTAATCGTATGCGTATATGATCGAGCGTGTAATTACTCTCGAGGATTAACATGCTGCGTGCACGGGACACGAATGGACCGAGCGTAAGATGGGACGCAAGTATCAATTTCTTATGTAAATAGTGCACAGTGAAGATAAGAGCATAGGGTAATTGAGCACTCAAAACGCACACGCTGTGAGACTTTCTCCGATCGTTTTTCCGTCAGCGCCTACTTATCCCCGGCCTTATGCAATTTCGAAGGACATGCGCACCAAGATGACTCTTTTACGGCAAACTCTGCGTTCGAAGTCCCGTAGTACTAATAATCAGGCTAGAATTTTTCCAGGGCTTATTAGACAATTACAAGTACCTGTAGGTGCTTCTTACTTACAGTTAAACGGGTTGGAGGTTTAGATTGAAGGAGATTGCCGGGCGGCTTCAATTAAATGGCATTCGTTTCTGTTCGCGCGACCTGTTATTAAAGTTGACTCCCAGCCCCCCGTTATCTCCGCTCATTGTTTTGATGACAGGACAATGTCACATTCCGCATTCCAGCTGCTTCCTTTGGGGTTTACTTGCGCTGCCCGGCCGAATTTGCCGCCCCTTAATTAGACCGTAATTGCTTTATCATTAATTGGAGAGCTCTTTAGATCGGCACGATAACCTCGGATGGTAGATAGAATAGACCTTTATCATGTTACAGATGTTCTTACAGTACTTTGAGCTTCACTCTGGACTTGACGCGAGCTGTCTTCATTCAGGAGGTCTAGTGAGACGTTGCAAAGCGTATTTGGGATGATATGCGAAGTTATAAAAGGCTTTCGGAATGATTTGTAGAGGATAGCTTCCAGTAAAGTACAGTACGCTACCTCGATGGTGGCCGTATACTTTCTCTTGCAGTCAGCCTGCATTGTTGATGAAACAAGGAAGAGCCTGGCCGAGTGCCGTACTGCTCTGTCAGATGGCGCCAGTCAACTTATTACGGGAATTATAATTAAATTGCATCTACAAACGATGTTCCTGAACAACGGAAACTTGTTGATTTGATTGTTAATACTTAAAGTTGTGACGTGTCCTTTCGAAATGTATGTCGATCACGGCACATTCGTATCCTTTTGTAATTCGAATGGTTCACTGCTCAATACTTCTAAGAAACAAACCTGCTGTCCCTTTTCGCTGTATTTTTGATAATTGTAATTTAACAACTCTCAATTTGATTTTAGATTCTCAATAAATAAAAAGAGTGCGGGGTAGTTCGAAGTGGATCGAAAGTGTCATGTGACAAATTGATCAAACATAAAGTTATTCAATAAGCCAGGATTTTGCGATGACAAGATTCTTAATGAAACATTCAGATTGCTTTTTTCTTCTTCTTACTTATTTTCTCACTGTCAACATTTAAGAGCACGACTCTCATTGTCACGCGTGTCCCGAGGGTCCAAGAAGCTCTCTACATTTTGTTCTCACCGTCAGCGACCGCTCCCCTAAATCCCCGGAGAACTTTTCCCCGTTACTGGTGCAGGGAGAGAAGGTTTGCTTTGAGTACACATTGAAAATATATTGCTGCTATCATCGATGTGGACCTCTAAAATCTATTCAAAAGCAGATCACCGCAGCTTCGAAACTTGCGATGTATGGTCTACTTGACACAGGTAACCAGACTGTGCAGTTGAGCGCGCTAGGAAGAGTATACGATTGAGTTAATAGTACCAGCAGAGTTGGAACGAAATTTTAGTAACACGGTTTCGAACTCCAGGTGCTAATAGCACCAGTGGTAGAGTTCTCGAATACGAGCAGAACGTTCCTACAAGAGGAGAGTGGCAGCACCTGCAAATCGCATTGGCTGCTTGCACTACCAGAAGCGAGCGGCAGCAGTGTTTGCAGGCGGCAGTTAACGAAAGAAAAAACTCATTAGCGGCAAGCACTCGTCGGGAACAGCGGGGTTAATCGCTTTATCGTCGATCCTCGCCGAGACCAGTCGAGCTCTCTTGAAGGGAAATCACCAGGCGAGCAGAATATTGGTGCCTGTACCTTCTATACATATGTGCAGATACTTCATTTGAAAAGCTTCTCCAGCGTTGTTCGTCTGGCACGGGTAAACAGGAGTGTGCAATAAATTTAAGTGGTATATGCATGAAAAAGATAGAGAGAGTGACGACTAGATGTTCCCTGACAATCTCTAGGAACAACTCACCTGTACAATCTCTGCACTGATGAACCAGAGGGAGGATGGTGTTGCACGAACTCATTGAAGTGTGACAGGAAATCAAGCTCGCGATACTTTTATCGCTTTTTCTTGGCAAAGCCTACTGGATAGTTGCAGTTCAACCGGATTCATGAAATTCAATCAACAAGCCGTCTAACTTCAAAATTGGGCCTTTAATATGCATACGAAAGGGTTGGCGCTGTTGAATATTCCCTTTAAAGCGGACTTTGCGAGACAGAAAATTATGGAGCTTCCGCCCTCGATTCTAGCAACGCAGTCTCTCGTGGTTTCACTGGCGCGTCGGTTTCAAGGAGGCGCGTAGAATACGTTGGCATTGAACGAGCTTTACTCCCCTTTCTACTTGCCACCCCCCGTAGCAGTAGCAGCAGCAGCAGCAGCAGCCAATTTTCGTGCTCGTCTTCCCTTAGTGGCTGGTTCGCCGCACCGTACTGTACCGGCTCGAGCCGCACCAGTTTCATTCACAGTGGCCAGCGAGTGTGCACGGAATCCGCGAGGGTGAAGCTTCGATCATCCCCCGGCGGCGTGGTGGTTAAAGGCGAGCGGGATGGCCGGCCGAGCCAGCCATCATCACGCATGCCCGTGATGATGTCGCTTGCGCGCAACCCTGCGAAACAGAGAGGAAAAGCTGCACCCCACCGGTACATTTGTCGCCCCGGCCCTGAAGCGCCGCTTATTTTGAGAGTACGCCGCCCTACGTCTCTCAGTCTATCTCCACCCCCGGCGATCGTAGTCCTGTCGTACGCTTCCGATCCGTTTCAGCCCCGAGAATTGCATTCGTGTACTGAGTTCAACTCGTGTGCTCTGACATCACGACGACGAGTTCGCCGACCGGGCATACGTCGAAGGGGAGAGAGAGCGAGAGAGAGAGAGAGAGAGAGAGACAGCAAGAGTGACTCGACGGAGAGTCACGGCGGCGCTCTCGGAATCGGGTCAGTCGATAGACCTCGGGGCGAGGAAGCAATGTGTCTGCGTGGGTTGATAGTGCTGTGCCCGGCACCCTCAACCAACCCCTTGAATATTCGAATACTGAATTAGTGACTGATTGGTTCTATTAGCGATCAATAAAACATCCCTGTGTCAAATACTCTAAAGTTCGTCTCCAGCGGCGCGTTTCTCCCGGTGGTGGTTTCTGTGATGGTTCCTTTACACTGTTCGGTAAGGTGGCAGTGCACGAGCGGGGTGGTATTGAGTTCCACGCGAAGGAGGGTGGTGACCGTATAAATTGGTGTAAAGGATCGTGAGGTGGAATGTGCGATCACGTCCGGCGGACGTGAATGGATTACTCGAGTGACTGGTCGTTGGCTTGTGCGGAAACATGAATACTTCCTCCGGGGGTTGACGGCGACCCGAGCTGGCCGAGCCTTGCCGTAGACCTTCCAGGATGCTGCGCTAATGCTTCGAGATGTGCGGAATTCCATAAAACATTCCCTATCGTTTTCGTCTGGTCGGAAAGGGATGAAGGTTCGAACACAGGAAGAATTTCGAGAGAAGTGAAACGAGCCAGCGCGCAAGAGCCAATTTTATAAGCGGCTCGCGCTTCCCTGTGTGATCTTTCGATGCGAGAGTAACGAAAATTGAAAAGATATTCCCGGAAGACCTTGGCACGTTCTCGACTCATCTTGATCCAAAGGAGAGTTGGGGGGATCGTGATCGGTGCACTCGAGGTGGGCGGATGCCGCTGTCTAAGCCAAGGACACGTATCCTCGGGTGGCCGGGGCCCGAGAACAATGCGGACTTGAGCCTCGAGGAGGCTCGCCGAGGTGATGCCGTGCCGGGAATGCGAACGCCGTAGCCTCTCGTCCACTTGGCTCTCCTCGTTCGCGAGACGCATAAACGAAACCTAGCCGGACCACGCTCGCCTCGCCTCGCCTCGCCTCGCCTCGCCCCGATCCCTCAGGACGCCCAGCGTGGGAAGGAATCCGGGCTCAGGGTGACGGGAGTCGCATCACGAGCGCTCAACAATACCAACACACACCGTCCAAGAGAAACTAACGCGAAAGAGTAAGGATAACAAGCCGAGCACCATGAGTCACTTCGACTGGAAGCTGCTGCGCCGGAAGAAGGTAAATCCCGCAATACTTTGCACATGCGGATCTATATGATGGGAGCTTTTCGAAGCGCTCCCTCGTATATCCCGTGACAGCCTGATTACGGTGCCCCATTCTCGCATGATCGACTTATCGACCGGCAGAGAAATTAGCGCGGGGGAGTAAGTGGCCCCCTTTCAGTCGACAGACTCCGAGGTCGGAGCACCCCGACCGACAGGTAAATGGATGGTGGCCACCGATGACGGGCCCACCGGAAAGCCACCGCACGCCGCTCCATTTGTCACAGGGCCATCGGAGTGTCCCGCGTACACACGGGCGCGTCTCATTTAAACCGGTTAATGACTCTCAGTCAGAGAGAGGGAGGGAAGACAGTCCTTAATGCGGCTCCTGGGCAAAGCGAGTGAACGAGTCACTGCCTGCCGACCTGGAGTAGGGACTCTCTTCGCTTCTGATGAAAGTGCAGTAACTGTATGTTAGGTCTGCGAGAGATGCACGTAGGTAGGCGCACTGGATAGGTTGGGTCGTGCATGCAACATCCAACTCAATTTTTCTTCAAAGTAGATTCGCCTCGACTCACTCGTACTCTCATCGTGCCTCATACTTTGAGGAATTCTCGTCCTGAGTCGGCGCGAATTCTCTCTCTTTCTCTCGGTCTCTCGAGTTCCCAGTAGTGTTGGGCGCGTGATCCACTGGTTCCCAGCGTTTTTACCCGCGAGGCAACGAGAACTTGGCTATCTTAACCCTGGCATTAGGCCGCTACTTTCCAGCCGCGTGATATTCTCTCCTGGCATTCCGGTGCTTTCATCCAGATATGTGTACGTGAAGCCGACGCCGCTAGGACACCGACGACGACGACGACGACGACGACGACGACGACGACGACGACGACGACGACGACGTTGGGGCGAGCGATGCCAAGGTATGCAGTATCATCAGGAGCGCCGCTAATGGGAATTTCGAGTTGCGATTCTGGGCGATCGCACGGTACTTTAAGGAACGCGGAGTCTCGGGAGCACTAGGCGTGTTTAGTATCTATCTTGTGGCTTTCTCCGTCGATGAAACGGTTGGCACGTCGTCGCTCGAGTATTTTGCCAAAGAAAAACTAAGGACGCTGCGATGGGGGTTTTATCGTCGGTTCGCTTAATTAATAACCGAATTACATGTAACAGGCGATAGAGAAGGCTCAAAGGGTTTCGACTGGACATAAATCTGATCGCTCTTACCTCGCCTCTCTTGCACAACTCCATGTCGACCTCTCTTTCTCTCTCTCTATGTCCCTCAGTTCGCTCTATCAGCTTGCCTTAATTTCTCGATCGACCGTGCACTCGCCCGGTTACATCGGGACGTCGTGTAAAGTGCATAACAAACTGATTTCCAATTAACGATCGTTTAAGAGTTAGGTAACTGGCGGGCCGCATGATGGACGGGTTCGTGAATAAGATATAGTGATCGCGATTATGTGCCGGCGCCCGCTGCTCTGCATTGCCGGCCTCTTCGAGATCGTGGCTTCGTCTTTTTACAGTCTCTTACTCGATCGGCTCTCTTTGTGAGAACATTGCAAGATTCGAACTTCCAAAGAGAGAGAGAGAGAGAGAGAGAGAAAAAGAGGAAGAGAGACACGCGCAGAGCGAGCTACCGATCGCCCGTGTCATGTTGTCCCACTTTTTATAAATCGTTAATTATCATTGTATGCTCGGCTAATACTAAGCGCTCCTTAGCTGGCGCACGAAGTAATTGATGGAAGAGGCCTATTGTCCCGCTTGCATCGTGTGCTTAGGCACGCGTGCGAAGGTTGAAGGGTGTACATCATTCTGATTTGTACTCTCTCTCTCTCTCTCTCTCTCTCTCTCTCTCTCTCTCTCTCTCTCTCTCTCTCTCTCTCTCTCTCTCTCTCTCTCTCTCTCTCTCTCTCTCTCTCTCTCTCTCTCTCTCTCTCTCTCTCTCTCTCTCTCTCTCTCTCTCTCTCTCTCTCTCTCTCTCTCTCTCTCTCTCTCACTCTCTTGTAGTATAGCTTGTTACATGAATTGACTAACTTGCGCCGCGTTGTATAAAATTCACTATTCACCGGTGCTCACACGATTCTTGATTCAGAATACATCTTTCTTGAAAAGCGATTGTTTAAATATAATTAATTCTTAGGGTTCACTATGTAATTAAGATATCAATGAACTTTGCAGAGGTTCGAGCAGACTTCTTTGTAATTGGCTAGCACTTGAACATTTTGCTCTCTGAATTTTCTCATTTTTCATACACATTTCTGTGGTATGAGACTTGACATTGCAGAGGTGGTATACAGCATACTTTAATTATGTAATGGCACCGTGCATTCACTTTGCCTGATGTAAAATTGACGCGCTTGTTGGCGAGGCAACTGGTGGTCCTTTCACGCGGTAACATTAATCGTAATGAGCGCGCGTTCAAGTGACGCCACTACGCTTGCTCTCATTGAAACGCAGCGGGCACCGAGTAGGTAATTGTCGCTGGAGTCCTCACTCGCTGGAACACTTTTCATTATGCCGTCGCCTCTCTCTAGTTTAATTCGGCCGCGCTCGATGACGAAATTCACTGTGAGGGGGAAAAAAAGGAAGTCGGAGTGCACGCGATAAATTGATCTCGGCGGAACGTATCTCCGCGCGCTGGCTGGCGGCGAGCTCTCTTCGGTGTGCACATACTGCTTCGCTTTTGCCCTGGCTGCGCTTTCCCACGCTTCGAAATGCTCGCGGAACATTGGCCGGCCCGAGAGGTTTGCTACTTTTGATTTAATGGGCTCGGAGTCCCGGCTAATATCACCCTTTTTTTTCCTGTTTAAGGCCGAGCAGCGCTCACCGCACGTACATCGTGTAAAAGCAGTCGCCCGGCTATTTACGATTTTATTAGCGCACTCGGCCGCATATCGGGCTGGGCTGTCGACAGCGAGAAGTATCACTTCTGACTGCGCGTCGATATGCTCGTGTCTGCTTGTGTCGATGCGCATTGCGCAATCATACAGGGATATGGATATAATCGTAGGATCTGTGAAGTGCAGCTCATTCTATTCCGTCTGCTGGCTCGCTGGTCTTCGGTTATATCGGTCGGTTCTCTTTTTCCTCTTGGAGGAAGACTTTTAAGGCGGTTTGGTATTCAAGCTGGGGCGACGTCTGAATTCGTGCCAGGAAATTCGAAGGACCGCCGACAGGGATTGTAAGAGCCTGTTGTGCCCGCCTGGGGCAAATGTATCATTGATGGGAGATGCCAGACACCCTCCGAAAAGCTTGATATACTCGAGTCCCTTCACAGGAGATTCATGCACCCTCGAATATGCTGAAGAAAGCCTCGTAGAATTCTATTATCCACCTGTTAGGGATGCCTACTTTTAAGGGTGCGAGTGTTCATGTATTTCTATTGCTTTGTCCGAGCCACACCTTTCTCTACTACTTGATAGCTTGGGTTCGCTTTCGGCACATATGACATTTGACTTGGTGGGTGTCGGGGAGGCGGCGGCGGGGGATCGATCTCATTTCCGCGTTTCATATATCATCGGAAAGCGAGTTGACGTGTCTTGTTATATGCAGTTGCGAGCTCGCCGAGAGTGCATGGCGACCGTGTGCCGCACGCTCGCTGCTGCTGCTGCTGCGTCCGCACGTAGAGAGTTAAAGTAGGCCAACGGAACCGAGTATCGGCCAGCACCGCAAGGGTGGAAGGAGGGTCGATGCAGTTCCGAATCAATAATCCTGTCTGCGGCCCGCTATTTAAGTTTCCCCGCTCATACACTCACCCTTCGAGCATCCCCTTATCGCGAACGAAGCCACATTTCTCACAATTCGCCGCCGACGCCGACGCCGACGCCGACGCCGTTGCCGCCGATCCTATCTTATGCTGTTCTGGCGAAACGAGAAATTTCAGTCGCGCAAACTCGAAACTTTTCCGAACGCGCCGTTCACTACGTAGCCGCACTACCGGGGTGGAAGGAGTGCGAAACTTATTGCAGAGTATCGTTGGGGCAATGAAATTAATTATAGGAGCGCTCACCGCCGAGATAGTGGCCCTGAAATGCATGCTACGCTGCTCGTTCACACGAAGGGAAAGTTTCCTCATTTAACTGTGGAGAAGGAGACTTTTTTGTCGGAGCTTTTCGATTGGGATCGCAGTAGAAAACCCCACGGCGGAATTCGACTTGTCCATATGTGCATCTGTGCGCTCCCGAAAGTAAATTTACTCACATACAGAATGGTAATACAAAGAAAACGAATGCAAGGAACAAAAATTATTCTTTGTTCCGCCATATTAAAATGTTTTTGTATCCGGAATTTCTATTCGATAATTTCCATCGTGTTATTTACCCTTACAAGCGAGTGCGTTCAGTGTATCCTCAAAAATCCAATCGCGGCAAGTGACCACTCCGCCGGAATTGTTCTTTCTCCCAGCAGGCGCGGCGAGAGGGCGCCGCTAAACAAATTGCCTTTACAAAAAGTATACCGTAAATTGAGGTGGGACGCTGCTTTTGCCGGCAGATCGTTCCACGCGCTGCTCTCGCTGGATTTGCGTGCTTTTAGTGCGACCACATAGGACGCGAACAATAGATGCTTCCGACAAATGATATACTGCGCGACTTTGCGCCAGTCGTGTTACAGAATCAAGCGCGCGCGCGCGGCTGGTTGCATGTGTGTATGCGTGCCTCGTCTCATATTATAAAACTAGGCGACCGACACGGTAATAGCGGGTCGTGCGACCGACTTTACCTAAACATTGAAAATCCAGGCTCTATTTTCTGCTCTACTCGCCCGGTGAATGTCATCCCGTTACAGTTGCTTATCCCGACAGTATTTTGCAAGTTCCACACTCAGTATATATCACAATGGAAAGATTGACTTTAAACGTGTCGACCGGGCGTGTTTCAGGATTCAACACGATGTACAAACATTTTATCCCGGATTTAATTAGTCTGGTGGTGGTTGGTGTCAATTTTAAAGACGTCGCATTGATTATTCCCCGAGGGGCTTGGGTAGAGGGTGATGGGGGTGGAGGTGGTTGTAGAGAGAATAGATGATTAAATTGCGATGCCGAGGGCGGCAGCAGCACCGACACAAAGGGATCGGCGGCGGGAGCGGCTTGCTTTCTCCGGCGGCAGCTTCCCGTTCCGGGTGGGGCTAAAATCGATCGGTCACCCCTGTCCGATCACCCCCCCCGACCCACGCTACTACTCGCTCCGTTCCCGGAGAGCCGAGCTAGTCTCCAATCGACTTCAACCCCTGTAGCGAAAAAGCTCTTTTTCCCCTTAAGCGTTCTCGCTTTGTGAACCGGGTCCTCCCACTCCCGCCCCGCTGATGGCCTTCCCTCTCAACTGATACTGGCCTCATCTTCCCTTATCCAAGCATTCTCTTCTCTCCGTGGCTCACCTTGCCCTTGGACTGTGCATTTCTGGTAAAGCTCGGGCTTGGAACCGACGGCCCACTTCATCGTCGTTGCCTCCAATGAAACCAGAGTCTATTCTCTCTCGTTCTCTCTTACAAAGTACTTTTCACTTTCAGCAAGCTTTTGTCAGGTTCTCTTTCTGTTGACTCGGGAGGTTTTTACTCCCGAGAGACAGAGACGAGAGAAAGACAGAGGGAGAGAGAGCCGCGGTAGTCACTTTCGAGAGCCGCCGCACTCAGCATCAATATGTAGCTAGGATAACATTGTTTCTGAAGTCAAAGCGCTGGCTCTATCAAGTAAGATGTATGGTTATTAGCCGACAGCGTTCGGGAACGAGGTATTCATGCGTGAGAGAATTCGTGTCGGAGAGTGCGGGCGCGCGCGCGCCCTCAGGGGTAGATGTAATTTTAGTGATATGTTACTCGCGTGAGACAATCCTTTATAGGATTGTTCGGGTAAACGAGAATATCCGCGCAGCGTTACGGGAGCACGCATTGTAAATAGCGGTGCGACCGCTGCGGTTCACGGATGTGTCGGCGTGTGGAGGTGCACACGTGGGTACGTTGGTGGACGCGTGAACGTGTGTGTCCGCTGCCGCGGCTTGCCATTCGGAACGCGTGCGGGCGGTGCTTTCGACATTAGGTTGCCCTTTTGGTAATGTGCATAAATCAGCCGCGTAATCGCGATTTATCCAGCTTCGCGGAGTATGGTGTTCACGTACACGCATTACTCCCGTGAGCAGCTACGTGACCAGTCGAGCATGGTCCGTGAATGAAATTCTACGTTCCGGCCAGCTTCTCCGCGCCGCCGACACTTTACACTTATTTATACGATAGTATGCGTCTAACTTCCTATCGCTCTACCAACCAAAGTAGTTATAGGCTCAATTATTTATACGCATATGCCAGAGAATTAATGAAGAGTAGAGAAACTGCCGGAATTGAATTTCGTCCTTCCGGTATAGTTTTCCCGCTTCTCGTTCTGCTCCTTTTTCGAGAAATGACTCTCAATTGCTGGCTGTGCTCGGGTTGGTAGGCAGATATTACCGCGTGCCATATGGTCCTATCAGCCTTGTAAATCGAATATTTACGGCGTTGAGTATCGTTCAGTATTAAATTGGGCCAGGAGCCGCGTTACTTTTCGTGTCCCCGCGTTGGTCTGCTTAAGTGAAAGTTCACACGCGTGCGCTCAACATGTATTCGATCGATTCCGGCCGGGCGATGGAAATTCTGCGTGCGACCGTTTATAATTAGCTGCTTGTACCTATCTTAGTATCTGCCGACACAACAAGCTAGTGAATGCGGCCGTTGAAAAAAGCCGGCAAACTCATTATTACTCAATGTTGCAGACTGCAGGTGGGCAAATGTTATCTCGAGCGCTTCGAAAAATCAGTGTTGCTTCGATCGACTTATTGGCATAGCTTGGTGCAACACGGACCTATTGATGTGTCGTGTGGCGAGGAATGAAACAAGTCCGCCGGCGGAGCCGCTGATTTGAAGCGACTATTAGGGCCGTGCGTTATCATCATCGGCTATCGGCCGATATTTATTAAGTTTATTTGCGTACTGGTGCCGCGGTGGACATTAACGAAGTAGTCCCATACGTTACAGTTATAGGCATGCGTTATCGCACTGCGACAGGCTACCTGCCCCGTGTACCCCATACTGACGTAGTAAATCAGTCATGTTCCACTTATAAACGACGATTTGTTCGACGCTACGAGTGCGCGCGCGCGCGCGCGCACCCTGCATGATTAACATTTAATAATCAATGCGCTCACCATTCCACGCTATTACTCCTCACTACCATCTTCTTCTCCCTCCTCCGCCGCGCTAACCCCCTCTAAGAAATGCTCGTTAATATGCAACCAGAGAGAACGCTTCCGTGTCAGAACAGAACAGCGAAGTTTGATGAATGAGAGTGCGCTGCATGACAGCGCACAAACATCACCACTTGGTAAACAGCACGCCGCCGGAACTTTGATTAACGATCTTCCCCAAAAGTGTCCGAGATCCAATTCAATCTTGTGGTCGCGTCAGAGTTGCCATTATTAAATTGAAAGCAACAGCCTCGAGTGGTCTGTGCACCAAGAAGGTAGTCAAGCCTTCCTATAGAAAGTAAAGTATACACAGACACTCTTTTGAATTCCGCCTGGCAATTACTGTACGATTCAGCATTGCAGGTCCTTTGATTAGGGTTCATATATTCGTGAATGACTATTCGCCCGGCAGATTTTAGTCCTCTTTGCCCAGAACGTTCCAAAGTGGCTGTCAATGAACTAGTCTGAGTTTCGCCTACTGTTGCTGCCGAGCTCCGAAAGCTTGTGACTCTCACGAAGTTTCTCGTACAGTAGCACCTTCTCAGATAGTCCTGGTATGTGTGCATTCATTTTATCTATTTAGCTTGAAGAAACGAAACAGGCGGCTCTTCAATGAATATTTAAGCTTGGAAAGCTCTATCGGGCGGAGTTTCTCTACGCGTTTCGCGCTATACTCCCTTGTCGTGATTTACGAGTGCCACATATGTACTTACCCGGTGTGGCGTGCTCTTCGCTCGCCTGCCAGCGACAGATACCCTATACTGATATATAAATTATTCGCGAGCCAATTAACACTGTCGTCTGGGTGGACGGTGGCCTCTACCAGTTGGCAGTATCTCGTGTGGCGAGTCGCCGAACGGGCTAGTTAAAGCCTCTCGTATGTTAGAGGCAACAGGGTTTCAATACTGACGACGGGGGCCGATTTCGATTTAAATGCATTGACAACATAACTTCTTCCCACCGGTTCTTTTACTCCCTCATTCCCTCTCCTGCCGTGCGATAGTTGGTACATGCGAAAATCCGGGTGGCTGAGACTCGTGGACCTGTCTGACTCCAGGGTGCCGCCTTTGCAGTTCGAGATCAGTCTGTAGCTCGAGAAGAGTAAATAATCGGGTGGGGGACGTTGGGTTCGCCTAATGTTTGCGATGACACGATATTTCATTGTCTCGTCGAGCATTGTTGCGCAATTATCTGCGCCCGCTGTCCCTATTAGGGAGACTATAGTTGCATAAGGCGTATAGACAGACAGTGTGAGCGCACCCATTCAGCGAAGCGTCGCCTTTTCATAATGTCGATCGGTTTGCACAATTTTCCAATAAGACGGGAGCTTTCCGAGGGATCAGGTTCCACTGTGACCGCAGCGGGAATCTCCGATTGGAAACCCTCGAGGTCGAGTTCCGGGGAACCGCAGGATTTCGGAAGGAGAAAGGTGGAATCCGTGCGAAGAGCGAGAGATACGAGCACGCAAGCAGCAGGCATTCAGCCAGCTAGCCAGACAAGCAGGCACTCTCTGTCTCTGCTGATCCGCGAGAGAAAGGGTTGATCCAAGAGAAAGGGTACACGTCGTCGGTGCATGTTCCTTCAGTTTTCTTTTACCAGCAAACAAGCCCGGCCATTTAATATTCGTTTTTCCGATTTTTTGATTTGAGCGCCGACGCTGCCGCTGCCGTCGTCATCCCGTCTCGGGCACTTGGTAGACTCAGAGAGTGGAGGCTTGGAGAGCTAGGCGGCAAGCTGGCAGCCACTCGAACGAACTTTCCCTCTTGATGGCTCACACAGAGAGCGGCGGAGAGCGAGCAGCAGAGACACGCGCTTCGAGCACGAGAGATTAGCCCCGCAACTCGCTCCCACGCCTCATCTCTCGCTATCGCGCCATCGCGCTAGAGATTCAATCTCTAGCCGCGTGCGCGCGCGCTCGCGCTCGCGCCCGCTCGCGCTCGCGCCCGCTTTGAGACTCCCTCGGACGAAATGAAACCAGCAGTCGGTGCTCCCTACCGATCCTTGCCGAGTCCCCGCAAAAAGGACACGCGAGCTCACCTTAAAGCAAACTTATTAAGGAAGAGATATTTCTCGCCTCGCTTCCGCGTCTCTCTATGAAACAGTTCGCGCCTGAGCTATAATTGATGCCTCCAATATCGTGTTTGCCCTCTACTCCACCTCCTTCTTCTCCCCCTTCTTATCGATACACATATACCATAGCTGAGAATTTGATTTAACCTAGGACAGACTCGGGTATAGGAGCAATCCGGAAATTCAATATTTTGAGTCACCAGTCTCATCTATCATACTTTCACGAAACATTGCTGCCGGGTTGTCGGGACATTTCCAATGACTAATTAAACAAGCTTTCATTCGTGTTGACCGCCAAGCTTTTTTTTACTCCTGTTTAACGAGTCCCCCTCTACAAAGAAGGGTTGGTTTGACTGGTCTCGTTTCAATGGAATGCTTTGTTGATATATTCATCATTTGCGATAGGATCCTCGTGAATAAGGGTGACTCGTATTCACTCGATGGTGGGTACTGTATTGAAACTAGCTATACAGATACATACACGTGAAATTGAACCACGTAATATGTGAGGCCGTTCTTTACAGCTGCTGGTCTGTGACTCAGTCTCTCGGCGAATCGGAGCATCTCCCCGAGCGGCGGAGTTCAGAAAGCAGCAAAACCAGGAAGTCGCATTATGAAATCGGAGATATTATGCAGAGGAGTTGTATTCACAGGGATGTTATGGGCGCATTTATAGTTGGGAGAGGTGCCGCTATTCCATTCCGGAAAATGTCATCCTCCAAGCCTCGCACCGCGAGTTGACCCTTACTCGCTCAAGCGGATTCATTATCAGTGGAACCGGATCGTTGCTACGGATTTCCTTGTAGTCTATCTTATTGCTAAAAGTAATTGGTTCACGTGGCGACCCTGATTTTCGCACTGTAAATCAATGAGAATTAATCGACTCCCTTATTGCAAAACAAATTGTCGGCAGAACATGCCTCTGATAAAAGAGGGCATCGAGAGAAACCGGTCACACAGCATCAGGGCAACTGAGCTATCCTAGTAATGAGAACAGACTGATTGAGGCGGAAACGGAAGCCGTCACTTACAGGATGCTTTTCTTTGATCCATTTATCCCTTAAAGAGATTGAATTACGCGTGCGATACGCTTTTCTTTGCCAAACCAGTACTAAAAGAGTTCTTTTTCGATTTTCCTGTTGCAGGTAATACCGGCGGATCGACGAATACTAGACAAAGAGGAGACTTGGAGCCTAGCGTCGGAGCAGCAAGAAGTTCCTTTCGCCTTTTACGACGAATCGAGTGACTCGAAGGTAAAAGCACCACACGAGACGGAAAAAGTGGCGCATTCGCGGGCGGCAACGGACGGTGCAATCGGCAGCGAGAGCCACGAGAGCGCGGACGGCACGCTGCCACGAACACAAGAGACGCGTAAGAGCAAAACGAAGAAAGTGAAGAGCTACCTGAGAAAGTGCAAGGGTGCGCTTTCGAAAGCCGACGAGGGTACCGCCGAGCGGAAGCGACAGGAGAACTGCACGTCTTGGTACTTGGACGGGGCTCAAGCCTCGACGAGCCATCAAGAGGATAACGACGTCCCGACAGAGAAGTACACAGGAATTTCGGAGGAGAGAGTGCCAGGAATTCAGGACGCGTTAGTTCTTGCCACTTGCGAGATCGAAGCCGAGGCCGAGGATGATCAGCTAACTACTAGCTCGCACGCCGAGACTAAGGAGAGTGCGGATGAGGCATTAGCGAGGCTTCTCGAGGAGGATCGAAAGCAGGACCTCGAGAAGAGTTGCGAGAATGACAAAGACTCGTGCGATGAAAGGACTCCCGTGAAGGCGACAATCGAGGATTTGTGCGATGGAAATGAGACGGTCTCTCTCGAGACTATAACCGCGGAGGATACCACCTTAAACAAGTGCGACTCAAACGACACGCTAATTGCGGAAGTGTCGGAACCGATTGGCAGTGCGTCGACAGATAGTGGAAATCTTCCTTCAGCGTTTGAAGAACAGAAAGAGGACGATGAGGTGGTCGCAGACGACGACGCCGCTCTACCGACACACTTGTCAGGGGTAAGTCAATCTCACTTTCTGCATAATTCTTTACTCGCTTGATTCCCCCGATAAAGTCGGCTCATAGTCATTTACATCCGAGGCAGTAATATTGAATATAACGGTACTGCCAAGGATTATTATGATATTATTATGATATTAGGATATTAGCTGCCAGATGGCACCTACATAACGGTTTGAGACAGGCTCGTGTAATACATCTTGTAATACGAGAATACGTCAGGAGGTCGTGACCTAGTTCGAAGCACTTTCGGCTGGCAGAAAGCGAAAGGAAAAGGGCACGTTATCGACGAGTTTTAGTCGTGTCTGGTAGTGCCGCCCAATCCTGCTCCTTTGATCCTTGTCTCTTGCTGAAATTTGCGTGGGCGTCGCCAGCACCGACGAGATCGTCGCGAATTTGTTCCGTTTTATCGGTACTGCCTTATCGATGACAGTCCGCCGGAGGAACATGACTCGTCGCGATTTAACCCGGCATGCATCGGCCGCCCTCCTCGGCGTGACAAAGGACATTAGTTCATATAATGACTGTCCTGCTGCGCCAGCCGGAGATTCTATCTGGTTCAACGATTTTATTTGGCGCTGCAGCCCGACATTAGCCATCCGTCACACTTTGATATTAGACAGAGATTCCGCAATGCTCTCAGGGCGAAACGCTACGCCGGCCTCATAAGTCACGTACGTCATACCTTGACGGTGAACTATATATACATAGTTTCGAGCCTGTGCTTCCTAAGTCTTACGCATTATGGAAATGATAACTTTTTTGTTCGCAATACCTCAACATTCTTACCGATGTGGGAGTGAGTGCGAGCCGATGAAAAAGTGCGGGGTCGGTAATAAGATTAATAAGTGCGGTAGGGAATCATGAGGAACAGTTTGAAATGGTAACTGCGGGCGAGGGTCGTAATATTGGCTATCTATCATGTGTGAATATCCATCTGGGCGTTGTACGCTCCGGGCTAGACGGCTTTTGGTCCTGTGATGCCGCGATTCTTCGAGGATACATCTCATTATGAGAGCACTAGCTTGGCTTTTTTATACGGGTTGTTTGATGCTCGGAAAGTGTTTACTGACTGTAACGAGCTTGGGGACGGAGTGTACTGAGGAGTCATCGAGGAGGGTAATTGTCTTGAAAAGGAAAGCACCGGCCTTTTTCACCCAGATACCTACATAATGCCTCCTCCTCGTGGAGAGAATAGTTCCGTTGTGTCGGCAAGGCGAAGCCCAGGTTCACCTGGAGTTAGGCTAGTCTCTTAGCCTAGGTACTTGTTAGGGCGGACCCGTCGGGCCTGAAGGTGTGTATGGGAATTGCGGGTCGTGCTCATTAATTATATCGGACGTGATCTATCTGGACCACGGACTCTCTGAGTCTCCGGCGCTGTTCAGCCGCTCTCGAGAGTAGTCACCACGTGCACTCTCCGCGCGAGCTTCCTACATCGTGCTACTCCTTTGCCGAGAGACTCTGTCTGCATCGCTAAATGACGATGGATGGGGAAGCTTTCGATTCTTCGAGTGGAAGGTGTAACGATTAATCAAATCTCGAAGTACTTGGAGTAATGGCATATAAAATCAGTTAGAGTGATCGGCTCGATAAAGGAATCCTCGTACGTTTTCCTCATAATTATTTCTGTCAAAGGATCATCGGGTATTTGTGTATAGAGAAGTCGAGTCGGCTTAGTTTCAGGGAACAATTCTCACGCAACGAGCGCCTATCGAAAAGGAAAGTCCGTCTTGGTAGATAGCTATCTTGATATATGGAGCATTAATAAAAGGTGTCCAGAATCCGCGCACTCGAGGCGGAAGTCAGGGGGTAGATTCCATGTTATGGAAGTCGTGCGTCGTAGAGAATCGCCTGGGGGACGGTTTGGTCCAGGACACGCTAGGCTCGGACTGAGAGCATGGAAAGGTAGGTTTGTCCTAGCATTACAGGACCATTCGGTGCGCGGTACCCTCCCATGTAGATGATTTCCAACGCATGTGCGAGCATAGACACGCACCAGAGACGGGGTAGCGTAAATCCTTGCTAGACAGTGCCGATCGCCGCTTGAAACGCTACCCGATCATCAGCTGTGAAAGTGCAGCTCTGGAAAATGATTGCTTTGCCGATCGCTTCTCGTTCGTGGCTCCTTAAGTCTTCCTATTCTCCTTCCCAAGGCTCAGGTTCTTCCTTATCCAATTACTGTTCCGTTTTCAAGCACGTGTTATACGCACCTGCTAACAATTTTGCAGTTAATAGACAATGTACATTTTTTATTTTTTCCTTTTATTCACACAGCAGTCGTTGGAGAAAACGTTGCGAACAGTTAATTTTTTCGAATTAAAAATGCTGACGGTTTTGAAGGGATCGTCTATATTCCTTCGACTAGACTCTCCCAAGCACTTGCGTCTGCCGTGACTACTGATACGGGTATTCAAAGCGCAGCCAGTTAATTTCAACACACCCTCTACATGGAGTAGTCTCTCTCTGTTTCTCTGCCCGGCGTGCGGCGTGGAGCACGTATTGGAAACGATAAGTGGAATACGCCGCTGGATTTACTGTAATTGGTGGTAATGATGGTTTTACGCTGGCGGCACAGCTAGTTCACTAGCACCGGTGAACAGTATGTCTGGGGTGCCAGTGAGAGTCCTCCACACGCTCCGCCAGGATTTAGGCTCGTAAGTCACCGTGGAACTCCGAGTACGTGCGTTCGCACTTGGTTGAACGCGCTCGCCCCTATACTACTGGCTGCTCCTTCCGTGGGGGCTCACCTCATACGTACTTCACACAGCCACCTTTTGCCGCGCAATTGTTCACGCTAGACGAACACATCGTCCTCTACTAGGTCACCCTTGATTCTAGAAAAGCAAGGAAAAAATGAAGTTTATTGCCAAAGCGAACTTTATTTCTAAGAAGCTTTTCGGAAAGCCTTGCGATCGCAGGCGTAGGAAGATTGCTCAATATTTTACGAGCGGCGTACCACGCGAGTAATAAACTTGCCGGGCCGTTATATGGGTATCGTTAAGCACGGAGACTGGCAGTGCTTAATTGTCGCTTCATAAGTCGCGAGCGATTCTGATTGTGCTTGGAGAATAATGGCGACTGACGCCCGTGTCCCGCCCGTCTCTGCCCTTTCGCCCAGTGTCGCGGAGGCGACCCCAGAGATGAATATAAATCTTCCCGCGGTGTGCATGTACTGTTGCGGCAACGCTCGGTCTGCTCGCTCCCGACACTCTCGAATGTGTAACCTTTCGCGATGATCGAGCGGTGGAAAACGGCTCGTTAAGGTGGAAAGCTTATATCCCTTCGATTCAACTGGTACCATCGGCGATGCGGATCAACAGAACAATCTGATGGCTGGCAATATTCGAACCTGTCTCTGCGGTATGTTTGCTAAGCGGGTGAGATGTTAGTAGAAGCAGAAGCAGCTAGGCAGGCTGACGCTCTAAAGTTTCAGCGCGACCACAGAGAGCAGGTACCTCTCTAGTACCTTTATTAACATTGTATTCGCCAGCATTTAAATGGGGTGGATGGGGAAATTGAATAAGGCGGTTACGTGGTTCGGGCTTTAAGTGTTGCGCCGGATAAAGGATCGTTTCTTCATTCGAGCGTGGCGGCGACGCAGCGCACCCGCGCGCTCCTCCCTCCAGCACTCGAGCTGTTGGAGCTCTCGAGAGCTTGGGTTCAGATCAAATCGCATATACACAGAGAGAGGCTGTGCCAGCGATCCGCTCTCCCCCGCGCACTCCCGAGAGACAAGCCGGCGGGCCACAGGATTATTCCGCGTGACTTCCGATCGGAATATAGTTTAGCGGGCCATTCTTTTCTCCCCTCGCACTTCGGACTCTGCGACTTTCGCCGCGGCAGCGGCCGCTTGGCTGGCCGAGCGCGCTCGACAACCTCCAATCGAGAGTGCAGAGAGTGCAATTTCTTCCTCCTCGACCTGCGATGATCGCCGCCCCGGGCTCGCCGATAATAAGGTGTCAACGCTCTCATGGACCCCCTGTCGGATCGTTTCCGGGTTATGCTCCGTGCGAAACCCCGGCACAATATCCCGCGCCAAACCAACCTCCATTCGGCTCGCTTTACTTTGTTCGACCCCTGCTCGTACAGGACATCGTTTCGAAGAATGATCTCCCTGTGAACTCGAACAACCAACTCAAACAATTCCTGCTTAATCACGGCAATCATTTGTCGAAATTTGACATATTGCCAACCGCCTCCGAGGATAGTCGGGTCTGCAGAAAATAACTAATAAATAAGGATGGTCGCTATTTTTCATAACTTTCGGATTATCAATAAACTGTCCACGGAAGAGGGACTCTTGTTTGTCGGTGGTTTGAGGAGTTGCTAATCCGAGCGCCGAAAAATTCTAGTCGATTCTCACACGATCGTTATCACCAGGGAAACGGGATCAGCATCACGATTCTCCCCGGGTGTACACTATACACAGGAGCAATAAAGTAATCCTGCTCTCGGCTGGTGCCGGGTTCTCTCCCTCTATCTTTCTCTCCCTCGCACAAGCCATATTTATGGGATTGCGTGGCGCGGGAATGACTAAAGCGCGCGATCCTCAGAAAACAGTGCGAGCTCGTCATTAATATTCAGCGGCCTGTGGAGGCAGGAACACCCGATACCCGGCACTTTAAACGTATAAGATTACAATCCTCGGCTACGGTATACACGACTACCGTTAAATATATGTTTTACATCGTGTTGTGGGGGGAATCGCCTGCGCGAGCACTCTATGCTGAAGTATCGCCGGGATACCGATCAGGTCTACCAAAGGTGGAATCGGGAAGAGTCGGAGAAACGCGTGTTTCACGCCGTGTTAAGACCGCCGTCTTCGACTTCCATGCTCCTCGATCTCAAGAGCTTTTCCTATTGAAGAGCATCAGCGTCTGACGGTAGTTACGATAGCCGCAACTAATGAAAAAGTGAATCTTCGCGGTTTTCTAACCGCGCGCGCGACACAACATTGTCATCTCGAGGTTTACCGCGTCTTTTCCTTCATTATTGAATTACCGACTAGATTAGATGGTTTGCGTTCCGACAATCGAACCGCTAAAGCCTAAGTAATTTGGTCGTTAGGGTGTGAAATGCAATGCTGCGAGAACCAACGGATTATTTGGCCTTTTCTTCCAGGAGGATCTGCCTTCCGTCACAAGGAAGAGATCAGTTTACGTGACAGAAAAATCGACTCGAAGGAGCAATAGGTCCGGGAGAAAGCATTCCATTCGGGGCGCGACGTCGGAAGCCGCGGTGGCTTTCACGAAACCGCGGATTACCTTAACGGTGTATTTTTCGTGAGCGAAACACTGCCTGGTAGTTAATTCGTGTTTACGAGAAGGCTCTGCCTTCGGGGCGAAACGTTCCTGACAGTACAGAGCTCAGGGCGTTGCCTTCCGGCTTTACTTTGACTTGTTTAATTTCTTTAGTCGATACTGCCTTGAACCCCAATTACCGTTCAGCATGCGCAACAAGTGAACTCCGAAGATGATAACGTCTTTTTAAACTTGGAGTCCTTGGAAGCGTTTAAGAATGGTGTTCAGGGTTCAGGTAGTTCCAGTGAGTCTGCCACCGGCTCCGTCAATCATCCGAGTGAGAGCTCTTCAACGGGCAGAGCTGAGAAAAGTGACTTTCTATTGTTCATTTGGTATGCGAGTAGCCGTGATTTTTGGAGCCCCGGGTGTACCGGGAGCATATCGTGCCTTATGCTAACGAGTTCGAAGGCCTGGAAGTGAGCGATTGGTCGCTCGGCGCCTGCGGTTCACGTTCGGATGGGAATCATCCGGACGTGTTTTCGCGGGAGAGAAAGTGATTTGGCCGAGGGAGAGACGGCGAGACGGCCCGGCATACCGCCCGCTCCTCAACGTTCTTTCGTGATGCTCGTGATACGGCGCGATATCCTCCCCCCCCCCCCCCCCCCTCGCACTCTGCACCCACTCTGCACATGAGCCGTGCACCGCGTGTCACCGGTCGCCGAGCGGGTCACGTTTCCGGTAATTAATGGCTCACGTCATCGCCGAGGTCACTTCTCGTCGGCTACATCTGTCGATCGTTCGTCTCAATGGCCTCGAGTTCACCAACCTCGAATCCACCCTGAAAGCTCCTTGACGCTTCAAGAATACCTTGACCACTTTGACTACCACTCGACGTCAACATCTCGTTCGTCTTTATTGAAACAAGCCTCTGGCAATACGAGTTATGCCTTAATATGGTACGCACTCCAGAGCGGTCGGATTGTTTTTCATTAGCGCCCAGCAGTATCAGACGACTGCCCCTTTGCTTGCTGATCTGCATGTTAAGTGCGGAGAGTAGCTTTCACTGAGTCCGCAATCGACGCATAATTGCTTCTTAATAACATTACTGCATCGTAAAACTCTGGCGCTCCGGTGATCATTAACACTTTCAGGTTGGCGGAGCCCGGATAAGAAAGAGAGGGGCGATGGCGGCGGCGGCTCGAGAGACCATTCTAATTAAATGTACGACTGGCGCATTGCCAGGTTCTGGCAGCGAGTGCGCCGCGACAATAAATAAACTTCGTCGATATTACTTTAACGAGGGTGCCCGTTCTTCCGTTAAAGCGTTTATTGGCTGCTTATTACCGCCAGGCTCGTAAACACTCGCAGTGTGTCTGTGTGTCTGGGCACGATTGACCTTTACATAGAGCTGAAACGCTCTAGACAAGACACTACGCTGTAAGAACATGAGAGAATAGTATGGGGAGAATGCGCGTCACTTTACGACTTGACGTGGGCTCGTCGTAGCGCGTCAACCCTTTACGATCGTAGGAAGGCGACGCGATGACGATCTCTTTTTATTTTCATTCTACCGTCTCGATAAAGCTATTAACTAGCCCTCGAATAAATAATGTCATCCGATCCGAGTGAAAGTTTGACTTTAACGAGGCACGCCGCGCTGTTTTCCAACAGCCAAATCCCATCGAAACATTGCGTAAGACCACCGGCTGCATTTTACACCGTTTTGTAATTCATTTAATGACCGTGAATTCGTAACTCTTCGAGTTTTACTGGCCGTTGAATCTTTCTTTTGCAATGGTCCTCGATCGGCTGGGACGATGAACTCAGTGCACGTTCGATTACGTGAGAATTCATCGAGACATTGATTTGTGCTGCGTGATGCCTGTGCATTGTGCATTCCAACATCTCCGGACCGGAGTGCTCTCTCGATACCTTTATTGTCAGCGCGCACGAACTACTTCTTAGCTCTTGCTTGGCCATTGTTATCACTTTCTGAGATGTTACACGACGGGTTATTGACTTTATGTAAGTCATCACGGATTTCCTTCCAACAATTGGGGCGTTAGATAATTGCTGTTTCGGCAAAAGTGTATTAATGTCAGATTTGCTTGATTCCTTTTTATAGCGAGGGAATAGCACGACACGGTAGAATTCAGGGCAAACCTCGCGTGATACTGTTTCCCTGAGCGAACTTTGCCTGGCGGTGTAACCCACATCCTAGCCGTCAACCCGCACGAATCATTACGGTCACGAGATCATCCTGAAACCATTCGTGGTAGCGTGCTTCCGAAAACTTAATTGCACAACCAGCAGGTGCACTAACGAAGGGGCGCTGTAGGTCTATGTGCCATCAATTTGCCATTAAGAACCTCAGGCTTTCGTCGCAGTCAATGCGTGTATCTATTTATAGACGACCGAAAAAGTAAATTTGCACATATCGATTACATCGTTCACGAACCTCCTGGAGATCCCTTTGCTTCGACACTCAGGCATCGTGTCTCCGGTAAATATTTACCGTGAGGCTTGGTCCCCCGGAGAAACCTCACTCGTATACCTTGGATACCCGAGACTATTGATTTACCCTGTTCTGGTATACTTGATCGTAAAAATTCCGACTTTCTGCGAAAGGAGACAATGCTTTTGTATGCCTTGCTGTGTTCGATGCGTGACGATGGGTGGGGTGGTGTCAGCAGTGCCAGGGTTCGCTATCCCTGCTTAGGTTCTCGGCCATGGGAGTCGCAACGTAAGTGACTGCCGTATACGGGAGTGTCGCCGCTATTGGCGATAGCGTAACCCTGGAAATTATGGACCTCTCCCTTCCACGGCTATTAAGTAATAGATGGTCATTAATACAGTGACGTGAGTTGCCTCGGGCGGCGTCAGTCTTGGCTATTGCAATCTGAAGGCGCAATTGCCTCGGAGACAGGTACACTGAAAACCCACTCTTAAGTCACTAGCAAAGCTTATAGACACCACTATACTGCCAACTTTACTAGCTTGTCATAATATTCTGCCATATAACAGAAAAGTTCATCTATCTATATTTCTTTTCAATATCTTTACCAAATAATTACCTATTATTTTTATCCTTGAATGCCTATACTTCTCCAATCATAATATTTCTTATGGTATCCCGTTCAAAGTGTGCCCATCTAAATGTGTCAGGAAGGTTTCTCCGGGTTCACTCCGTAAGAAATACGTTTTGATCCCGGTCGCTTGTGGAGGGGCACTTGGAGCGACCCAAGAACTTCAACGGGCGATCACACCCGGCAAGCCCTGTGACCCACATCCCACGTTCGCTCGGCACACGTCTTCTCTTCTCGCTAGCTCCTCCGTCTCTTCCGCAGCACGCGAGTGACATTTTCCGCGAGGAGTTGTGGTGCGCGCGATGTGCGCCGCCGGCAACCAGGCCCTGGCAAAAGCCGCTCCTGTCCCTCTGCTCTATGCTCTACCAAGTATACGTAGTACGTGCATCTGCAGTGGAACGCGCTCCTCTCTGCCCGACTATTGTGACAAATTTATGGTGCCGGTTCCGCCGTTATGATTGAAGTCCTAGGAACATGCGGTGGAAGGCACCGTAACCCTGCTCCCTTCCACCCACCTTCTCTCAGTACACACAGAGAGAAAGATGTGCGGCATTACCGCGCGGAAAGTGGGACGGCGTATTTATCTTCGTGACAAAGGGTTACCGCGCGTGTCCCATGCGATCCCCTAATACAGCCGGACTGCGATTCTCCTCGTTGAATCACGTTGTATAATGGAAAGCATGCTGATCCTCTGACTTACGGAGCACGCGAACCCACCGATAGTTGCCGATAGCAACTTTCCTCTTTCAATGTTTGGGGCTGGCAGCTTGCCGCCTGACCTCTTCATAGTGTCATTCAATAACTTGGAGGTCGATATAAGAAAGGAACTGTTTTTACGAAGAATATAGATCTTTATGTTTGAGTCAAGAAAGGATGGTCTGGTTTGGAAACGAAGGTGCTACTTGTGAAAGTAATATGACGAAGTAGTTTTACAGTGAGAGCATCGGGTTTTGAAGAATTGGTCAATAGAGTTTAGCTTTTGAAAAGTGTAGGCGATAATTTACTGAGAGTTTGATAAGCTTGGTAGGCGTTTGCAAGCAAGAGGCGCGCACTTTTTGCACGTGCTACGGAGTCGGTACTTTTTTCGCTGCCACTTCAAACCGCCGTGTGCGGTAGAAAGTACCCTGCGGCCGGTCAGCTCGGTTTCTTTCTTGAAAGAAAGCCGCTCTAAGGGTCGCTGGAAAGTCGTGGTCAAGGGAAGGAAGGGAGCGGGTTGATGAGGAGACGGCTCAGTGTGAGTGCGAGATGGGCCCAGGAAGAGATGAAGAAGATGTGCTGGCGGAGAGGATCACCGTGCGCGTTAGCAACGCTTGTAGTCCGTCAGGCGGCACGACACTGGACGTCTCTCTTCATTAAAGACCGTTCAGGCGTCCCGGCGTGTCGGGACGTCCACCTGGACGGCTCAATCCAACGGTTGCTGCGAACTCCCGGTGCGAGAGCGGACACCGGATTTCAGCTGCAAAACGTCCCGATAGCTCGCACTCCCGCGATTAAAGGTCACCCCCCTCGGGAACCCAGAGAAACTACACTCTGCGCTTGCCACTTTCGATTCCAGATATCCCCGGAAGCCACCGCACAACCCTACGACTACCATTTATTCCAACAGTCCAATATCAGAGATGAAAATCTTCTGAGAGCAATCGGGAAATTGAATATCGATCGGTGGAACTACTTTTAAAGGAAGGCGACAGACGGCAAGTTTACGGTGGCACTCGATGGCACGCGAGAGTCATTAGAATCGTTGCTGTAAGAAATGTTAATCGGTCGATGGCAGCCCACGCACTCACGGCATCAACTCTCTCGCTCAGGAAACGGGTGCGCGCTCGTTGCTCGATATTTATTATTGCCGTAATTACCTGTAGCAGGGCATGCTCTCTCTTGGGTTCTCTCACTCGTAGGTTGCGGACCACATACGAGGAGAGAGGCGGTTCGTTCCTACCTTTCGAGCGCTGCGAATCGAATCGCTGGCTCGCTCTAGTGCCGCCGGGATTAGTAGTTGCGAATCCACGAAGAATTTAAGCTCGTGTCCCGGCGTTTTGCATGAGATACGACGCGACAGCTGGCTCGATGTAATATTACGACTTACACGCCGTTGGTAGCCCTCGTTCGAGCGTCCCTGTATCCTGCGGCATCGCTAGCGGTGATTATTAAGAGATACGATACGCCGTTTTATGAGGTACACGTGGTTCTTGAGATGCAGCCTCTTAGTGGCTGCGAGCACTCGTGGATTATTATTCCCATGATATGTGGCATTGGAATAGCGGGCACTGCTTGACGCCTTTGACGAGCTACATGCACCGAGGGCCCCGATATCACGTGTTGATTAATTTCTCTGTCAGCGGGCTGCGGATCCCTCCATATATTCACTGGCGGAAGCCTCCTTCGAATGTTAAGCTCGATCCTTTATAGCTAGAATCACTTATTCTTCGACAGCTCGCTACGGAGCTTCTAAAAGTTCTTGCATCCTCGTCAAGCTTGCATTAGACCAGCTAGTAAGTTGCAGAGTTAATTGTAAGTGCGTCTTTGACACAGCAATGCAGATGAAAGTTTTACTAATGGAAAAAAACAGGGAAACGATTTACTCTCGCATCTCCGGTGGAACTACGTGCGTACCTGTTGATAGGTAGTTACATGATGACAGTTGGCGGCGCTAATGCTTCCTCCAACCTGGAAGCAGATAGTCTCACGACGTGTACGAGCGGTCATCATCGGCGAATCCTCGATTACCTTCTCATCCGCGTGTCAGCCTTCACATCACGATCGAAGGCACCTGACTTCCCCGAGCCGGAGAAAAGGGGTCACCGGTCTTCAAGTGCTCTTTCCCGTTTAAACCGTGTCTGATCCCGGTAACTCGATTTACTCTGCGAAATAGCGTGTTTGGCGACTTATGATTACCGAACTACCAAGTGTTTATTTCAAAACACTTCGTACTAGTATTAGTATTCAATTTCTTGAAAATATTGATTAAATCTGGTGCGTTGATGGCATTTCAGCCAGTTAGACCATTGCTTCTAATACAGTCCGCAGGATCTGTCAGTCCCTGATGCAGGGACGACGACAACGCGGGTTCAGCCTCCAGTACCGTTCCGGGCAAGCGAGGAACGTTCACCCGTAACAAGTCCTCTCCATCGTCGGTTCCGTGATTCTCGTTGGCCATGGGGTTCGCCCGTTACGGGAAGCAGCAGTGCGGCGTAATGCGGAAAAGAGAAAAGTGGCAGGCTTCCACCCACGCGACAAGATCGCGCAGGGGAAGGAAGCTGGGTGCACGTTATCCAGGTCCAGGTATCGGCCAGAAGTCAAGGGCCTATGCAGCATTGCAAAAGGCACCGCGGCGGGTGCTCCTAAACGCCTGGCGAGTGACAGTACGCGCTTACTGTGCTGTCGTACAGCGCGACACGCACAATGCTCCGGCTGGCTAGAGCCACTGGGGACACATAACACAAATACAGTTGCGCGTGCACGCGCTTTTAGAGTGCCTTTATCACTCTAATCTACGACCGCCAGTGTACACTTGGTCGGCACTCTGCTTACAATGATACTATGTATGCCTATTCCACGCTGAGCTTCTCTCTCTTTCTGTTACACATACACACACATACACGCTCTTTCGATCTCGAGGAGACTGGGATGCTGCCGGCACGCGGTCCGCGTTTATTAAGGGTTCCGTTAGAACACTACGCTTCCGGCTGCTCTTGTACATCACCGGTGCGACAGAGAGAAAGAAAGACAGAGAGGCATGTGGATAACGCGGCTACTGCTGATAAATCCCGGACAAATTTGCATTCGATGCCTAGCCTGTGTGTTTTCCAAGTTCCAATGCCGCGCGATTCTTGCCTGCTTGCTAGGCTGACTGCTTCCTCGCTTGCCTACCTGTTCTCTGCATTGCGTTTACATATCGACTGCATCGCTTTTCCCGCGGATTATACTTATTGGCACGATGCGTCTTGTCACCCACCCTGCGCCAGAATCCTTCGTTACACAGGACTTTGAATATCTATCTTTATACTTTGCGCAGATGTGGAAAGTGGAACGCCGAAGGACTTGAAAGTCTGCTAACTCGCGCTCAAAAGCAGCTGACTTTTTCGTAATGCATTCTGAAAGCAATTGGCATTCCTATTTGTGCGAGAGTTATGATTTCCTGAAATCTCTCTCTCTCTCTCTTTCTCTCTCTCTGGATGTATCACAAACACGCCAACTCCGGTTAATCAGGATCGGAATTCCCACGGAGGGAATTTGCGCAGTCGAGCGGTCAACAACAAATAGACTGGGGTTGCTTAGGATGTGAAGCGCGAAAATAATTGGCTGTCCTGATGAATGTCAGCGCGCGAGAGAGTCACTGTAATCGGGAAATGAGTTTGTTGCGATATGGGGCGAGGCTCGACGCTCGACAAAGCCTGATCTCGCTTTGGCTGGTGGTCCTGGCGGTGCCTCGATTTATCATGGTTCTGGCTGCACGGTGTAGATTGCTGGATCCTAAGGATCGTTATTAATTATGCTGGCCCACGAGCTCCTGCTTCTTGATAGCATGGTACCCGAGATATGCCGCTTGGGTGGCGGTACTCGTTAATTATTCACTCTCTGTCCAGGATGAAGTCACCAATAGACTCGGATGAAATATGCATAAAGTAATTCTAGAAAATGTATACACTAATAGATAAAATAAGGTAACCACACAATAACAAGTTTACTATTTTATTTGCCAAAGTATATACACGGTCATGAAAAGTGTGCATGTACAATTAATTGTACTGTGACACTTTGTGTAAACAGTAATATCATAGAATGTGTGACATGTCATTTAGGGGAATTAAGAGCGAAATCTCATTTAGTTTGATGCCGTTTGCGTTGGAGGAATCGCTTTATCTGTCCCCGACGATCCAGACGAGCAAGAAGTCTCTAGCGGGTCGCATGTTTATAGAGGGCAGAGAGGCTTACCTTCGGAGGACCGAGTCGAGTCGAGCCGAGACTCAAGATCACCGAGCAAATATTTGCGGTATGGTCGTTGCCGAGAGAGTACAAGCCGCACGACCGGCTACCAATAAAAGCAGCAGCTAGGGTAAAGGGAAAAGGAAGGATAGGGCTGGAAGGGAAAGCACAGGGGAAGACCAGACCCAACAGGAACGAGAATTGGTGCCGAGTAAAGGTGCACTCGAACCACTCGAGAGGTGGATGCTCTCCCGCGCCTCGATCTCTGGAAACTCCCTGGTCCACCCACGGCAATCCATTAACACTTAAATACCTCAGTTTCCAACTTTCTGTTTTTATCGCTTTCTAGTTCCATTCTAAGAGCAATCGTTCCCCGACATTTCGAAATCTCAATTTCCTCGTCAAACACCATTTCCCATGTTGTTTGGACACGAGCTCAAACGTATCGACTATTCCCGGACTGGTGTCCATTATATTATTGACCAGCAGTCAAATAGATCGCGCGACATTGCCGAGCCCAGGTGAGAAAGGATTTCATTTCGTATGGCATTCCGTAAGGAGAGGAGCTCGCACCAGGCGATTCTCTGTACCTTTCATTCTCGACTTTATGCGGCAACCTCGATCTCGAGGGATCGCCATGGTGGTGCACATGAGACCGTGGTCCAGGTGAAAGTCTCTCCGTCTCTATCGGCTCTGCTCTCCGTCAGTTCTTCCTCGGCAGTCTTCCTCGGGAAGAGACTCTCAGCTGGTCTCGCTCCTTTATGATCTCGTCCTCGCGGCCCTAGTTTCCACGCGGTGCTAGACCGACTGTTTGCAGCTGGCTCACGGAAAATCACGAGGAAATCTGATTCCCTTCGATTGAGCCTTCGCTATCGTGCGCCTTCGTCACGAAAGTTCCCGGCACTCGCTTCGGGTGCTCTTTCTCTCTCGTGGCTCTCGTGCATCACTGATAGGGCCTATAATTTTACGCTTTGTCACTTTCTTCCACGCCTGCTTGTTCGCCAGGAGAGCGGCAGCCTGATTGGTTGGTCGACACTGGCACGGCACGTTATTGTAATTTCAAGCTTGACCATTGGAGGTCTCGTATTTTATGTATCTGATATTTATCCACTTGGAACTCTCGAAAAATGACGGTGTTCAACCTCGACTTTAATTTCGCTATGCTTTCCTTTAATAATGCCTGAGTTAATAGCTTGCTTCCCATTATGTAAACCCAATCGATGTACCCGGTTAATCACTTGGAATTGCAGGAGGACATAATTTAAGAAAATTGGGGTATCATTGTGAAGTCCTTCTTTTCTCTGGTGCGATTTTTCGTAGCTCGGGAGAGAGTTGAAGTAGCTATGGGGGTTCTCAAGTGGTCGTTTCGTACGATCTGTCGCATTTCCATTATTACCCGTTCCGCGCCCGACGTTATTGGACTTTCCCCTATTTATTTCAAAGGTACGCACCTAGAAGCCGAGAGCAGATGAATGTGATTGGCCTGTAAGAGCATTTGCTTCGGATCGCTCAATCAGGATAGAAATGGAAAGAGACAGAAAGAGCCAGTTTAATGGTGGCCTTGAGCAGGGATTTTTTCTGGATTTTTCCTTGCAGATTTTAGAAATCGTTGCCCGCGGATACACCGATTAGGAATCCACACTTGTGGCTGACGCGAAAGATCGTAATCGGGCAATAATGAAGAAAGCTGGCTTCGAGAAAAGTTCCGGTGAGAAAAACAGAGAGCAAACCGTCGTATACTTTGCTGATAAATGATAAATCACTGTATTCATCGCTTGCCGGGCAGTATATTATTTTTTTCATTCGATGGGCGTGGACACTGTAATTGGCACACGATTTTCCACTTAATTCCATCTACACCTTTTACCGGATAATCCACCTTTCGTCTTCCCTAATAGACAGTTATTGTTGAACTGCACAAACTGTTGGTCTTCATGTAAATGAGGCGAAACCCTCGACAGGTTTGAAAGCATTTCACCTGGCTAACTGTTTTCCAATGGAGAGTTCGTACCCTTTGGAATTCTGTGATACTCTGTGGTTACAGTTGTCAGTACTCACGCTGATTGATGGTATTTGAGCGTATTCTGTCCTTGGCTCGAGCATTCCTATATACGAATACTGGTCGACTATGATTTTCTTCCGGCGCTATGAGTATCAAGTACGAAGAGCTCCAGAACGAATCGAAGTTTCAGGTGCCCGGTTTGAAATTCGAGCCGAAACCGGAGTCGCGAGCATATTCGCGCCGCTGACCGTAGAGAATTTTCTCCTTCTTCGTTAAACTCTTTTATCATCGAGGCAAGTCGCAATCACTGTCTTTCTCAGAATTCTTAGACTACCATTGATTATCAGTTAAAACGAAGATATTATTAATTTTCAACAATAAACGTCCACTATTGGTAATTAATAATTAAAACGATTAACGAATTTTCGGAGGTAACAGCTGACTGGCATAGATAGCGCTTTTGTCGGCTGGAAAATGCTCTGGAAACACAACCTGACAGGAGATATCTAGGAATGGCAAGCCAGGATTCCCAGTCTCCCGCGGCTCCGTAACAAAGGGGTACCACCCGAAAGGGCAGGGCTAATTCGAGCGTCGGCTCGTGTCGCACCAGGAGCAGTAGCGCGTCGATCACGAGAGTTTGAGGTTGGAAACCTGACAAAATAGAATCCGGTCGTGTGCGCCGGGCACGATCACCTTCCCTTTCGCGGCCGCTCGTTTACGCCACAACACGGTTAAAACGGGACCACTGGCGGCGCGACTGTTCGCCTAGGTGCAACGTGCAACACACGTACACACAGCGAGGAGAACAGAGCAGAGCGGCCTCGTCCAAGCTGCAAGCGCCGCTCGGAGTCACAAAGGGTATGGGAGCGACACACCCACCGGATGCATTTCATACACTCCGTACACCTAGGTAACCCAGAGCTCTTTGTATGACGTCATCGCCCTATATACAGGGTGCCGGAGCCGTGACCCGTCGCCACGACCTATGCCGTCCGCTAATTCGTCTCTCTAAACTACCCGACTCCACCAGCGCAACCTCCACGTTCTCTGCATAGTGGATTCCTGATTTCCACGATAATGCCACCTGGATATTTCAGCCGAGCGTGACCGGGCGCTCTCACCTGGTTCTCCAAGTCCCCCTTACCCTTTTTCACATTCAGAGCTTTTCCCTGCCAATCGAGGAAAATGACTTGGCGTTGCGTCAGTAGTTCGGAATTTCATCCTGACTTTTTTCTATTCTTGTGTATTGGAGGTGTTGGGAGTTTGAGGCGCTTTTGAAAGTGACATTGCCAGTGCCATTGACACTGATGTCCGCGAACCGAGCTGCGACTTCATTCCCCTCGATTACGCCCGATTAAAACTTAATGCGCCGCGGGTAATGCAAATTAAGATGGAGATCGCGATTAGGTCGCTTAAGATATTGTGATCGGTAATTAGGACGGTATCGCGCCCGCGCGCTCGCGCGCTCTAACGCTCTCTGTGTGTTGGAATGTTATTGGACCGTGATTGTGACTCTGTTAATTCGATGCTGGTATGCCCGTGCAATTAATTATAGCATGGTGTTGCATGTTTCGCCTCGTATACATATACACATACGCATGGTTTCCCTCGTGGTACTTTGTTTCTCTCTCGCCTTCTTGCTGTACGTTCCCAGTACTACCTCTGAATCATGCTGATCGGCAGAACTATTCTCCAGCCAGTTGATTATGCATGCCGATTTCAATTTTTTCACTCCGGCCGAAGTGCTAGACCTGGAGGTGACCCTGCTGGCTGATCATGGGAGACCTATTCCACTATGCGTGTAATGAGTTAACACTATGTATATCTTTTAAGCACTTATTTCTCCACTGTTTCTTATTCATCGATGGTGAATTCAAGTAACTCGAAAACGTTGAAATTCTCCCATTTCTTGATTTCCACACTATCCTGTTTTCCATTCTCTCCCATTCCATCGGGAGAAATACCTGGTCTAGTGAGACATGGGTTAATAGTACTTGATCGAGATTGAGTAATAGTCTCGGAAAGGTCTCCATTGCAAATTGGTGTTTTTTACGCGGCTGGGCCTGACATTATCATTCCATTACCATTAGAATCGAACATGTGTATGCTGGCTCATATTGTTCGCCGGTGAGTCTGTCTGTACAGCACAGTGGCCGCGCGAGTTTCGCCCGGCAGGAAAACAGGACACGATACATCCCGCTCGGGATTTCGCCAGAGACTGTGTTCCCGTACTGCGAGGATTGCGCAAGTGGACGCGTAAAGCACACACGACAGACCAAAGGTGCACGCACGTGCACGTACTCGCCTCCCATGGTTGCTGCTCGTGCATGGACTATCCACCTACTTCAAGCTTAGTGATACCTAGTTGCTGTATTAACGGCGCCCATTGCACTGCTCGTTTCTAGCATGAAATATCGGCCGCTTGTCGCTGCCGATATCAGCCGTTGTAATCTGAGCGGAAACAAATCCCCGGAATGCACCGCGCACCCGGATTGAGTCGTCGTCGTCGTCGTCGTCGTCGTCAGCGTCGTCGGCAGCGTCGTCGTCCCGAAGTCGCCAGGAATCGAGCGCACCGCCAGTCTTTGCGTCGCCTTTTCCACGGTCTAGCATTGTTACGGCGCGAGAGTTGCGCCAACTTTCCGCTCGAGATGCGAGATAAAGCGCGAGTTTTCAGCTCGGACACTCCGAGAGTGAAACCGTGACGCCCGAAATGGAAAGGGATCCGATTCACTCTGATAGAATTCGAACTGGCCAAGAAATCACTCGAAGGTTTCACGATGAAAGTAACCTAACTTTGGTCCATTCATTTGTGTTTCTACATACGAGACTCGCGTATAATATTTAAAAGTTAGTAGAACAAATTTATTTAATTAGAAGTTCATACGGTTGGAAGAGCGAAGGTTCGAATGAAGTACTCTCGAGCGTTCAAGTGGCCCACTGTTGGGAGAGTGTTCCAACGAAGTAAGCCACCACGAAAGTCCAAGTCTCCGGCGATCGTCTATGGCGAAGCGGCACTTCATCAGGTAAGTACGTGTATGCACAGGGTTTCCACGTGCGGCGATTGATTAATGTGGGTTTTCATGCTCACTCCTCCCTTTCCCTTGGCGGCTGTGTCTCCGTGTCTGTGTCTCCGCTCGTATCCGCGTTGCTACTCTCTCTGTCGTTAGTCCGCGCGAGCGCGCGCGCGCGCGTCCGCCGGTCGCTCGGTGGTCCAGCGCTTTACCGGGATCTGGTTCCGCGAGCGACCAGAGAAGCATTGATGGATACCGCGGCTACTTCTGGTGCATTGTGCGACTGCCTCCACTTCCGATGGCTTGCCGCCATCGTGCGCCCATTTAATTAACCCTCGTGTTGCCGATCCTCTCCCTCTCCTTCTTTCCCACTCTCTCAGACATCGGACACAGACGAGATACGCCCTGAGAAAGTGGACGCGTGTGTACTTAGAAGAGTTCGCATTTGCAAAGGGTTTGCATTATACTTCATGGGCCGTTCAGCTGCTCTTGCTTTCGGATGCTGTACGCAATCGTTTGCGAAAGACGTGTGTACTGTACAGTCGAGTTGTATTGTCTTCGAAATGTCAACTTTCTTTTCCCTTACCCATATGTATGATTACAAGCTTTGTTTCATTCCATTGACACCCAGCCACTTTTCCTATTATGTCTTATTTCACTGGTTTATCTTTGATTTATGTTTTAATGGGAAGCACATCAAATCTCGATAATTGTCATGGATACGATTGTGTCTTTCCTTCGGCTGCGGGAAAATGTCTAATGGCGTCGTGAAAACGTCGAAGAAAGCACGAAGGTAGAGGGTCCTCCGTAGTTTGAAATATGAAACGCTCGGGCTATTGCCTTAACGAAGAGCCTGCCGGACATGAGAAATGGTCTTAGATAACATCCGCGATTTATGTCATTGTATTATAATGATCCGATTACTTTTTGCCTCCGTGCACGCCCGGTGATTTCTGGCTTTCACGACGCCGTTTTGTGTGCAGTCTTGTGTGGCGCTCCCTTTGGACACCGTACTGCTCCGATCTCCGAGAGTCGCGATCCTTCCTTTTTAAAGTTTACGGTGCACGCGTAGTTTCCCGAAGCAGCCAATCATGTAATCAATTGACTGCTGAATATCAAAAGCATCTCGAGTCGATGAAAAACTACCGTTCGCTTGCGTCACAACTGTATTAGAGCTAGCCAACACCTGAGAGGAATCCCGCACCCCTGATCTATCTCATCGCCTATCAACACGCTAGATGATAGTCGAGATAGACGACAAAAGAGGGGTAACATAATGGAAAAGGAGACCGATTTTATTGCAGGATGGCGATGTGCTCGACAAGAGCAAACGCGAGATCAGTAACGGAAAGTGCAAGTGACGGGCTCGAATTTACAGCAACCTTATGAATAGAGGGCATACACAGACAGAGCAGAGCGGAGCGGAGTGGAGTGGAGCTTGGGCCAACCAGAGAGAAGTGTCAGACATGTCAGGGAGAGTGATATCCCGTCAGTCCTCTAAACGTATTAAATTATATTCCGCCGGGCAGGCACGCACCGGGCGGAAAAAAGATCGTGCCAGCCAGACGGAAAGCCAGAGAGCGAGAAAGTGGGATGAACATTCTGGACGTGCGGTTGATTGGTCGGTGAGATCGAGAAACAAATGTTTTCGCGAACAGCCGATTATTCTCGCCCGATTGAAATACACAAACGCCCTCCGACCGCTTCGAAGCGAGTTGCACACTCCCTCTCTTCCCCCCCCCCCCCCCCCCCCTCTCTCTCTCTCTCTCTCTCTTTCCCCTTCACTATCCCTTGCGATCTGTCCCGTGAGTTTCATTGTTTCCAGGCCGGAGCACCGTTGCATTCCCATGCCGGCACTTTTCCGAGCAATGCACTCTCTCGCGCGCTCCCCCGGCAAGACAAATCGCTTGTAATCGCATTAGCGTGCAGCGTTCCTGAATCACGGAACGCGTTTACCGGGAGGGCGCGAGGCTGAATCAACGTGTGCCTCATGCCTCTCGCCCTCGGTGCTCGACCTCCACTTCATGGCATCATGGCATGGCCGTCGACTTCTCCAGTCTTTTTTCCCCGGGCGAAACAACGCGTCCAACCTCGCTCCGGCTAACTAACTCTGGCTCTGTGTACCCTTTGTTCGCAGCCAGATACAGAGATTTACTGGCACTGGCGGCGATGCATGGGAGATCGCCGAGGATATGAATAGCTTTGCGAGCGCTGGCTTCGTCCGAACTTGCAGCAATTAGGATAAGTTTGTCGGCGATCGAGGCGCGCAACGAGATTCCCAATGCAAATTCACTTGGGAACTGAGGGGAGTTTCGTTTTGGCTTGGCTTTTCGCTATTGAAGCGGGCTCGGGAAGAAAGAGGCCAATCAACCACCACCCTTCACTGCCCCTAGCCAATTTCAATTTCACGGCTGGAAGTCCCCACTCTTAGCAAGCCGCGCAAAACTCTTTGTACAGGACAGTCTGTTCGGGTGAACCGCATTCTCCAGGGGAGCCTCTTCTCACATCGACTGCAATTCCCACCCTATTCTATGTCATTGCTCGCAGCGCTTACATGCAATTCCCATATGTTTTCTAATGTTTAGAATCGAAGTATCAGGGTGCACTGATTCCCTAGAATATCGGAAGGGAATTGGAACTATTCATTCTCATACTTGATCAGGAAGTCGGTACACAACTCGTACGACCCTATGTGCCCGAGTCAACACATTCATATGAAAGGGGGATATAGAGTGGGTTACTTGCCGTTCTCTCTACTTGTCATTGTCTCATACTATACGAATCGACCCTAAATTGGGCACGTGGATCGCAGTTAATTTATGTCCGGTGCTGAATTCTCCATGCTCATTTTTAACCCCTCGATGAGCATATCTATGTCCTGAGGGATATGCTTGGCTACCGTGAACCTAACGAGCCCTTTATGTACTCGTGACTTACCCTTTGCCCATAAATTTCGACTAGCCAAATATTGATACTGACGAGCCGGTAAACCATCCTGCCTCTTCATTGTGATCGGGCATCCCGAGGGACGGGCTTCTCTCCGCGAAACACAGCAACATATAATGCAGGGTCGGAGAACACAGTCTGGCTTGTCGTTTAGTTCGTCACTCTCTGTGTAGTTTTTAATATATTATAAATATTGGTTATCAGATTTCGATCGGTGCTAAAACCACTAAAATTTCGTGAAGACGTGTTACGGGTGGTCTGAAAGAGGAGGTTTTCGTCGCCTATGAGTGAGTCCTGATTCATCAAGTTAGTAAGCAGCGTGTCGATGGCGCGTGATGTGTGAAGAAATCCTTTGTGTCCAGCGCTCGGAGTGAGCGACACAAATGGATCCAGTCAAAGGATCAGACAGAACGATTTCAAAGAGATATATCCGTGGCGCCGAGTGTCTCGGAGGCTCGGAGGAAGAGACGAGATCGGGAGGGCGCGCTGGCCTGTCTGCTCGGCTAATACACGTATAGCTAGGCAATATGAGGGCGGAAACACGTGGGCGAGGGCCGCGCGTATAATGGTTACATCGTTCCCCCGCTTCACTCGGCCTGGCCACTAAACTCTGATGTTTATGCAGTGGCGGTGCATGCGAGCTGGCGCACCACCGCTCCGTCGCGCCGATATAAACGCACCTACATCCCCGCCCGAGTGCGACAACCGCGCTTTCATACTGTCTTGCACACACTTGTCCACCCCTCTCTTGAAAACTCGTAAGATAAGCGATCCAAGCGACGACGGGGCGAACGCGACGATGGCATGCCGCCCGAAGTGCCGGGGCCCCATTTTATGCAAGTGCAATCTAGTTTAAAGCTCTTTGCCGATCTCCAGAAGGTGCATCCTATTTTCGTGCCGCCGATAACCGGAGCGCTTCCCCACGACACGCTCCGCTTAATGGAAACTTTATCGCTAGCTGGTTTTAGCAGGCAGAGTCGGCATTCCGTTTTTGACAAACGGTCAGAAGCCGGTTTGTAACCTTGGTGACTTGACGATGAGGCATTGAAATTTATAGATGAATATACCGAGAGTGACTTGAAAAATGGTCCAGTTTTTCATTCCACTGAACGAATTGTGCGTCAATGTTTTACCTTTGGCTGGTTTCCCGTTGGAATAAAAGTGGAGGTTGAAGTTGGTACGCTTCGGGTTCCTGGCTCATGAAAGATTAAGGCGCGCTCCTCGCTGAGAGGAGCTGGAGGTTCCATTTGTCGGAGGTGTACTTTTTGGAGGATGAAGTGGCGAACGGTACATCCTGAGGCTTTTTCTCACCGTGCCTCGGGCTCTGCAGTCCTCATTCAGGATTCCCGGCTTGATTCCCTCGTAAAACACAATTTATTCTCCCTTCTGGTCGCTTGTCCCGCAGGGGGCGACTGGTTTACCGTGGATGCTGGCATAGAGTGTCGGTGTGACAATGTACAAGGAGTCGGCACCGTTACATCCTACGTGCTCACCCTCGACAGCCGGTACTTCCTGTTACCGGAAGCGCGCAGCTTCGCAAGTGGCATCGTAGGTCCTCCAGGCTTTTTTCACCAACTATTCTTACTGGTTAAACGCTGTGGCTGCTGTCCTGAACTCTGCAAGACCCAACACACGAAAGGCCACGTGTGTACCGTTAACGTTGATGGGAACATAACGCATACCACTCATTGTCTTCGCGAAAATCTCGCCCCCTTCTCTTCTGAGGGAACTTCGTTAGGGAAACATTGTTTCTCACGTTTACAACATGCCCGCCAAGGCTTTACGGCCTTTATGATAAGATTATGAGAAGATCGTACTTAGAGAGTGAACTGATGAAAGTGCGCTCCTGTGTGTTACAGAATCGAGGAGACGTCGCCTCCCTGGTGCGCAGCCTGCTCGGCCCGATTTATGGCGAAGGCGTTATAAATTTGCTGATAAGGCAGGCGAGGGACATCCTCGTCTGCGCTTTCCATGGTAATCTCGAGAGCTTCCTCAAGACCTATCTCTCACCAGCGGCGATCCTACTGGCCGAAGTGAAGACCATCGCCTCTGAAATGGTGGGTGCACTTGCTGCAAATTTTACTGGAGCTCGCAAATCAAACTGTATAGTCATGAGTTACTATCTCACTAACGCTCAATAGAACGCTCTATAAATCTAATGAAACGCTTAAAGAGTAGGATTCGAAACTAACAATAATTGATTATCACAGCGAGATGTCTTTCAAAAGAACATAATAGGAAGTGACGTTGAGTTCGGGTATAATCACGCGACCGGTCGCAGAGGTGGAATCTGCGAGACAAGAAAATGTCTCCCGATAGATAGATAATTCCGAGAAACGTTTAAAGCAATCAGTCGCACAACCACGTATGGTTGTCCATGTTGGATCCAGTTTGTGAGGAAGCCGTTGCGAAATGTCGAGAGCTATTTGCTGTCGTTGCAATCGAGTCGGAGCTTCCTCCCGCAATAACCAACCAATTTAAATCTTTATATTTTCTTATAAAGTTTCCTGAGGTAAATCGTCAACTTCCATACGCAAATCGGTTGATCTCGACAATACTTTTCCTGCGATTAGCATTCAACGCTTTAATTAACGCGATCGCTCAACAGAAATCCTAGATAGATTCGGGTGGTTATTAGGTTAGATGCTTTGATGATATTCCCCTTGAAAGGCGTTCTGCGAATGGCAGGAGACCCTAGACTTAAACAAATTAACTCTCGAGAAGGCACGTGCTTCGACACCCTACGTGAACCAACCAGGCAGCCACCCTTCCGCGTTGTCGCGCAGGGCCGAATTGGAACTTGCGGTCCCCCGCAACGTGGCTGTGCTTATTAGCCGCAATCAACGGTGAAAGGGTTACCCCTCTTTACCACCACTATTCTGCACTACCATCTCTTTCCCTCGACTTAAGCTCTCGCCGCCCTTTAATTGAATCTGGCCAATGGTACCGAGGGAAAATTTCTTCAGAAGACGTGGTCAATTTCCAAGAACAATTTCTCCTTCAGAACGAAGGGAATTATTAAATTGTGGCATAGAAAACGTCGAATCTTTCAAGGCAATTGTCACCCTGATATAATAACATAATAACATAATAACACCTTAACAGTTCAGTTCCCTTGGTAGAGAAATCTTGTGGAGACACTAAATAATCAGCTGCCGAATTATCAGCCCACTTTCCCGCGTTCCCACAAGGCGCAGATTTACGGCATAGGTACAGAGAAGATCGGTCGGCGTGCGACGAAAGTTAAAAGTGCCAGTATGACTAACGGCAAGCGACGCTAATGGATGTTAGGCCCGGTGGAAAAAGTTGGCTGTGTGGCGCTCGCTTTCCAGCGCCGGGCGCGCTGACCAGTGAGCTGAGCGAGCGGGTGAGTGAAATTCCCGACAATGGGATTTACTGGTCGATAGTGGGCCAATAAATCGCGGGCGGCGGCCGATAAAGAAAAGGATGCGCGCGACAATTTGGCAGATATGGGGCAGCAGCGACATCCACTCGGCTGGTTGCTGGAAAGCGGGCCGAGCTACGAGGACGACGACGACGGTGAGACTTTGTCTCGCTCTCCTCGCGAGGCTCGTTAGCGCAGAATTTCTGAAAGTAGGTAGGCAGAGCCGCGTGCGCCTTCCTTCTACCTAATATAGGTGAGTCACTCCGCTCTTTGTCACCGGGAAACACTCTTCCACTGCTGGGCGAGACAGCGCGACTCCCTCTTTCTCTCTTCTTCTCTCTTCTTCCCTTTCTCTGATGAAAATTCGTCTGTCTCCCTACCGTCTCTCATTTCTCCCGTGTTCGCTCAATAATGTTGGTCTGGTTGGCCTGTTAATTAATAATGCCTCGTTTGCTCTCTGATGTCTACCTTGCCCAGCTCTTCTCTCGGAACAGTGCTCGTTATTATCTCATCCAGAGCTTCCTACAGTGAACTTTCTCGCTCATTTTCGCAAAGTCAACTGCAGAGACTGTTGACTCTAGAATACATTGAGCCAGGACTTTTGACTAATTATATTCAATAGTTAATTTAGTGGAAATTGTTAGCGCTTTTGGAAGCAGTTACTTGTAATTGGCAAATTTTGGAGGATCAGTTTTTCGCATTGCGGCGTAGGATTTGAATGTGACGTTCTTCTAAATGTGGTACGCCTAGGGAATAGAGTGAAACTAAAGCTGGTAAGTGGCAGGCGTCGGTCGGTGCGCCGAGTGTAATTCGATAGTAGGATCGACCACGAACGAGAGGCTCGCGAGTGCCGGAGAAATAAATGTCGCGCGGTTTTCTCAGGGTGCGCGCACCTGCGTGGTCCAGCGACTTTGTCCGCGGGCTGCTCGCCCACACAAACTCGCGCGTGCACCTACGATTATTCAATCAAGCATTGTTCGCCTGCCTCGCCGTCATTCTTTTCCATCCCGTCACGTGTAACATTGTCAAACATTCGCCGGGGGCCGACAGCATCGCGTTATAGCCGGAACCGGCTCTACCAGAAAATTTGCTTGCCTAATGCGTTCTTACTCCGGTGACCCATATTCCATTCTACCAGGCCTTCCCAGACATTCCTCTCCCTTTACAGAACTTCTCCCTCGAGTCATTACATCTTGACGCAATCTTGCCAATTGGATTCACAAGCTTCACCCACGATGGAGCGAGCAATTTACTTCTCAATAGATTAGAAATACTAGTATCGATTAATTAAATTGGAATTGCAAGTTGTAACCACAATATTAGAAGACAAAATCTTAAAAGTTAATTGGCTGAGAAACAATCGCGGGTGAAATATTGTGCTAGCGGAACGTTAAGTGATTTTTTACCACTAACTGAAAGCTCTGTGCACCAAGAGTCCCCTTAACTCTAGTTGTGGCTTGTCGATTGATCTATTCGGTGAACGGACATAGGATCAGCTGACATTAGTGAGAAGGGTCCCCAATCTATGCTGGATAAGAGTACAGTGAAAAACGGGACTGCATGGCAGTCTAAGAATGCCTGTGAAAGAATGGCAGTGGGTGTAGCCGAAGTAGCATGGGACGGCGAGTGCACAGACACCGAAGAGACCGTAACGGTGCCTCGTCCGAACTGATTGACAATGATTGAAGGCTGCGGGGCTCGAGAGCGCGCGCGCTGCCCCTTGAAGTTCCTGGCTTCGTGTAAACCACTGATATATATTTCTAGCTCGCTATCCGATGATCTCGTTGCCGAGGCGAGCAGCCGGTGCAAGATCTCGCCGGGAGCTGCTGGCACGGGAAAGAGCAACCCACGCGTTTTCCCTGTCGTTTACTCTCCCGATCCGATCGCTTCGATCTCATTCCGTGACACCTCGTGCATTCCTGCTTTGTTAGGTCAGTTTCAACCTATAGCTGGTGAGAGACCCTGCTACTTCAGCCACTCTAGTCTCTCTCCATTATCTTTGGTATTTTTGGAGCACCTACATCTACCTCCTTCCGAAGGCTTCGTATGCTTACGAACGGGTTCAACAGCCGTATAACTGCGTAAACACTCGGCATTACACTTTTCTCTCCAAGTCTCTGGAAGGCGGTAGTCCGAGCAAATCGGACCGCTCCTTTCGAACGTGCGGGAAAGGTATAATCTTTCGAATGCTCGCTCCAAGCGCAAATGTGCTCGGCTGGTATCGAAGCTCGGGCAATTAGGAGGAAAACCAGAGAAATTCGCATTGGCTTGAAAGGTGCTGGAATGGCACGAGCTCGCTCCAAAGAAACTCGCAATATCACCGAGGCGCGAGTGCACGACTCCCTCGGGATGGCAAATGACAAGTGCAAGAAGTACGAACTCGCAGTGGTCGGCAGCCGTTCGAGAACGCTTGGTATATGGTGTGTGTACCGGGGGCAGTGGTGGAGGGGAGGAGAAGCGGCAGCGTGTATCCGCCGGCTCATTATCATACAGGATCGATTGTAACAAGGCAGGCCTCGAATTTTCCCTGCGGAGAAATCCTTATGCGCGAGCGAGCGCGTCGAAGCATTCGTCTTAATAGCGCCGGGGAACGACATGCTCGATTTTGCCGGCATCCAAGGGGGTCACCGGCACGCACATATACTTACCTTCGATAGATCGTACCATCTGGTGAAACAGAGAACAGAAAGGTGGCGCGAGATATCGACGATTAAAGAGGAACTTTAGAGCGAGTACGGGCTAATAAGGTAGCAAGTTGGGGAGAGTATCGAGTGCAGGCGTGCAAAATATGAGAGCTGAAACTAAATATCAATAGGGTGAGAGGGGAGAGGGAGAGAGAGAGAGAGAGAGAGAGAGTAGTGCGAGCATATACGGGCAGAGGTACTTAAATCCGTGAATGGCTGGCTACAATATCTGCGTACTTGCCTGGTTGCATTACCTACCTACCTACTTGCGACGATCCCCGCATCGCATGCCTCTTATAAACCGGGATCGACCGCCGTGCCAGGGACAATGAGCAGAAAAGACATCCCGGCGAACGGCGTTTCCCCCATTAGCGTGCGCCACGCCGTCGACCGATAGAAATCTTTCCCTAGTCACCGGAGACCTCTGTCCTTCTTTCCAATGGACTTCTTTTCAGTCCACTCCTCGTGAATTAAGCTCGATTAGAGCTACCTTCTCTCGACACCGAGAGAGACTCCACTTGCTATCTCCGCGACCAACAAAATTCTACTCCCACAATCTCTATTAATCATCTTTCCCTTATATCGGTTCCGTTCGTTCCCACGAAATTCCGAAAACATCGGCTGAACATATTTCCGACATTGATTGGGCGTGTTCTTCGATCTTTCCTGTTAGCAGCACCATTCGCCGAGGGAGTTACCTCGCCTCGGACAGCGATTTGCTCGCGTACACTCGGCGGTACGTAGCCGAGCACTCGCGAGATAAATGAACCGGGCGTTATTTCCTTGGGAGGTGGTTTTACATAAGCGGTGCTAGAGGAAAGTGCGTGCGGTGGAAATTTTGCTTTATTTACGTAAGCGAGCGAAACAAGAGCGAGCCGCCTTCGATCGCGCCCTATCATTCCGCCATTGCCCGAGGCGGCAGCGTGGCAGTGGGAGGTAATCGTAATGTCTGGCAAAAAGTGAGACCAATTTCTAATGGCAGGCTGGCTGGCTCGCCAGCAGCAGCAGCAGCAGCAGCAACATCGGAAGAGTAGCTGCAGCCACCGGGTGGACAGTGTGTCGCGGCCAAGCGTAAAACACTTAAAGTGTGTACGCGTTGCGTCGATTGCTGATCGCGATAAGATAGCCTCCCTGGCTTGTCATCGGGGATGCTATCGGAACGGGCAAACGAGGAAGGTAGCAATAGCGACGAGCAGAAGAGCCACACGAGCTCTCCTTGTTTCCGAACGAGTTCGCCTTCACCTTCTCGGAACTAAGAGTTCCCTACCTCGCCGTCGTCGGTGCACCCTGCACTCTTGCTCACATTCACACTTCCGCCTTTGTTTCGCGGAAATGAATGATTTATTGGCCGGGCCCCTATGATACTTGGAGTGGTACAGGAACAATGATAAGATCGGAGCCGGTGCTGGCCAGTAGCGTACCGAGGTGGAACGAGAGATTTGTTCGCGCCAATTAAGGGCCGATTCGAAGCCGAGGGAAATCGGCCTGATAAAGAGGTCTCCGATGAGAAAAATGAAGTCAGCCTTCGGACAATTAGTGATGGCGACGGTAAGAAAGTGGCTCGCCGTGGAAATCGTCGAGGTCGAAGACGCACTCTCCCGTGGCTTCGAGTTTAGCGCGGGGAAGATCGAGCGGGTTTCTTGCCCGTGGGGATAAGACTAGCGAGGATCTGCTCCTGGATGCTCCTTCAAGGTAGTTAATAAATTAGTGCCATAACATCGGGCAGAGAGAAAAAACTAGCGCTGCTTCATAAGCCGGCCTCTCGCCAACATCCCGGCAGAAAGATGAGACTCTAGAAGAGAGGAAGCGGGGGAGAGTTCCGTAGTAGTAGCTTCTGCCTCGAAGATCCCGAGCACGCAAGTTATCCGTAAAAGCGGCCCTCTTAAAGGAGATACAATTTAATTGGAAGAGCTCGTTTCATCGCCTTTCACCTTGAGAGATCGTCCTTCCCGTCAGGCTTCCGAGTCCCACGAGATCATTCGGCCAAATTGTTCAGGGTTTGTCCCAACGATACTTCGCACCTCCTGCAATTGCAGAAGTTTCTTTTATTCTTCGCACACGGCGAAACTGCAATTTTCTTATTCCGGAACCTATCTTACCTTCCTTGTGGAAGGCCGATGTGCTTGTGTATAGCTCATATCGATAAATCGAAAAATATAAGAACCACATCAGTGGTGGCCTCATCATCTCCGGCGATATGACGGCACGCAGTATAAGATTGAGGAGCGGGTGAAAGTAGTCTTTGTAAATTGTCGAATCAAACAGTAGCGAGCCGCCACGAGAAAGCAATCATACACAGAGGCTCCGGCAATGGACCAGATTCCTCTGCCGGTTAACGAGAAGGCTTTTCCGCCGACCAATCTATTTCTCTCGATGAAAACCTAGCGCGCTTTCACGATGCCGCTGCACTGCCATGGCTCCATATTCCACGTGCCTGTGCCTATGGATCTTCCTCCTCCTTTCAAGTCAACCAGTGAAACAGCCTCTACTTTTGCTCTTGATTGAAACGTTTCTTGTCCGCCTCTTCTCTTTTTCCACGGCCCAGAATCATCCGGATTATTCTTGTGCGCTCCCCGACGCTATCGTGCCTTTCAATCTGGCTATCACCTTGTCACGCGCCCTGTAAAAGCCCGTGGCCGATCTTCGATCGTGGGCGTAAAAGTGCCCACTGGCTCTTCCAAGCCGCGTTCCTCCCGTAAAACGACCGGCATGCGCGCATCACCATTCGTACTTGGAGCACCGGCCGTGCATTCCTGCCGCTTCTCAAGCACATGCTTTACTCGGTTGCATCCGGGGAACCTCACCGTTTTGTCTATATGGTCAAGCCAAGTAGAGTGTACACCGAAGCTGTCGCATTACCGTGCCTGCCACCCTTTGGAATTCCTTGCTGAGGCAAACCCATCCTATATCTACCAGTTATTTCGAAATCGGCTCCCACGGAGGTTCCATAATCGTGGTTTCTCCCCCGCAGCACTAATCCCGCTGAAAGTTCCTTTGGTAAAGATTGGTGAACGTGTTGCTGTGTTTCGGCTCCTGAGTGGAATGATTTCACTGCCGCGGATTTCTCGTTCTCTCGGAAGGGAGCTAACCCATTATCAGGGCTGCAACATTGTACCAAGGATATGGATTAAACCGCAGTGCGAGATGAGTGTTTGAAATTGAGACTGCCGGTAGCACTCCTGTATACATATAGACGTGTGAAGGTAGCACTCAGACGAAATAAGGCTCGGCTCATCATTATGTATCAGGTATAATCGAATTGTCCGAACGCGTATTCCACAAGCGGCTCCCGCCTTCTTGCTGAACGCCGCTATACCAAGGATGTAATTTGCAATGCGTCATTTTCACCCGATTTTCTTGTTCCTGTTGTAGTGAACAATGTTTCAGTGTAGGCTGCAAAATGATTCCACTTCAATCGCGATAACTGCCAGCATGGTTATCGTCAGGAGTGCACACGCACTTGAGAGCAATGACTCTTTTCTATCTTGGTGGTGAAACAGAACGATCAGCACTTCTTAATATGTAATTCGCAAGTGGAGCAAAGGCTCGATAGTAATAGGAATCAGCGGGAGGCTCCTCCAGTCGTTTTCGCTTCTTGTAGTCGTGTGGAAGGAAATTAAATAATTACGGTTGTAATTGATCTGTCGGGATTGCGCGGCGAAATTGATGACAGCCGATCGAAAACGGAGGAGATACCGGCGCTGGTACATCGCGTGTTTGGAGTCGTGTTCCCGTGCAGTGAAAGTGAGCAGCGGCTTTCGGTACGATTGATTGTCAGGGTGATAGAGTATCTGAGATCTATCTCCGCATACAGGCCATTAGTGACAACACTTCGAAACCACTTGAAATTCTGTCACATCATCTTTTCAATAACGACGCACTCTCCAGATTTACACGTAGGTGTTTCGTCGTTCCTTGGATTATTTCTACATTGTATAATCATGAATTGGAGAAACTATTTCTTCCGGTAAGATTGTGTCCGGATACGCAATTCCGGTGCTCGCTATTAATCCAAAGTCGTAGTGCCGGTGCGGCTTCGGGATATTTACCGTCGCGCGATCGACGAATTAATGACCCAGTTGTGGGCGTAGGAAATCCGCGCAGCGCACTTGCTAGGGAAAGTGAACGACGACAAGTGTGGCGCACCGCACGTTCCTGCCTGCCAAGTACTCACACGCGTAACACATTTTGCCGATTTTCGCCCCATTGCTTTTGCGTGCAATGCAATAGCAGGCTAATTGCAATGATTAACTTAACTCGCCTGTCTTTCGCAACACATTTGAGACTCAGCTTGGAGCATTTGATTGGGGAGCAAGAGTTGTTCTTACGGGCCGATGTCTCGCTTCCGACGTATCTCGATCCCTCGGGCGTTAATGCAGCATTTACGTTAAAGTCGAGAGAAACTTGCGGTGCCATTAAACGGAGAGCGCGTAGCATTCACGTGTGCTCTGCGGTGAAGTGCGCGTCCGCCGCGATGAAAGGGTAATGCGTGCCTGTCATTACCCTTATAAAAAGCGACAATAAATCCCCGGCGTGCGCGCGCCGACTCTTGGAATAATTAGCGGCGCGCTCCATCGCTCTCTCGCATCCGGAAAAGAATTCCTTTGCTTTCGAGGTGCACTAATAGCGCGCGCCCTGCTGCCTATAAATTTCCTACGTGCACTCCACTCCTCTCGTACTGTGTCCTTTCCCTTTTTTGCTGGTAGTACCTCGTAACCGCATACTCAACCTCCAGTGACAACTTAATCGCCTCTCGCGTCCACAGCCCCCGCCCTTAATCGCGGCAATCCGGTGCATCAGGGTCTTCATCGAGTGAATGCTCTCTTCGCTTCATCCCACATTCAACTAACAAAAACACTTCGATGAAATGATATTTTTTATCAGATTTTTAGACTTCTCGATTTCAATTGCAATATTGAATTGACAGGAAGTGATTCATAAAGAGGGTAGTTGTTACGAGGGTTTAAACACAGGTAAGCGGGTCCTGCAAACGGGGGGTTGCAATGCAGCGCAAGCCAACTACCTGGTTTGACGTCCAGATGGCGACTCTTTTCGACACTTTCTCACAAGCAGAATTCTGCCGGTAGGTCTATATCCTGTAGGAATCGGGCTCGTCTCATCAGCTTTGCGCAGTGGCGATATCGTAACCAATGAGGTTCTACCGAGGTGCGATTATTGCTAGTTGAAAACTTTTACCAATACCCCGCCAAGACGATGTGAAATACCATCGGCTAAGGCAATTTTTGATAACCCCTGCGGGGGTAGTAATATAATCCAAGCAAAATTGATTTCACTAGGAAAGACTTCGCTAGGAAGACGAAGGTCTTTAATTAATAAGGACCTGTCTGCGATGCCAAGGCAACAGCGAAGGCTCGTTAACGAAGCGATTGAGATTCTTATTAGTACAATGTATAATGACAATGAATAACCTCGTGGAAACGCTTATAAACAATCGCTCATTGCGCAGCCGACTTAATCGGTGGCAGGTACCATTATGCATCAGTCGCCTCGTAATTTCAATCGTCTGCTTCGTTCAGAGATAATTATTTTTCTGATTGAATGCAGTCTCTCCCTCTCGTCGTACCCGGTATATGTTGGTATGCACATACCCTCGTTAGTTCAATTTATGCTCCCGCCGGATTGATTATCGTGATGTGCATTGAAGTGTAGATGAATTGGAATGTACGAAACCATTTGAAAGTCAAGCGAGTGTTTACTTTAATGTCATTACTAAAATAGTAATTTATTATTGATTTGCCAGGGAAAAAGTGTTCTCTAAAGGGTAGTTCGATGTTTACAACCATTTGGTTTGCCTAATGGACCATCCCAAATCGATTCTGCAGCTGCCAATTTCTTAGTGACTTCCCGTCCCGTAAAGGTAATAGCCGCATTGGGCACCATTAAGATCTTCGGTTGACAGCGAGTTTGCAGAGTGCGGTTGAGTCGTGTGGGCGCCAACATCCTTTGCAGGCTGCAAGTTAGGGTGCGGGCCTGCCATCTGTAAGATTGCTAGAATCACTTACCAAGCGACCTTCTGTCAGGCTTCATCCGTTGTGCGTCCGGCAGCATTCCGATTTTGGTACGGAACTGAATATAGAATCGATCTTATATAACGGACCATACTTAGTACTAACAGCGTATGCAATCAAGAGATCAAGGTAGTACAAAGGTGGTTCTGGGTTGGATCGATGGATCGACGGGGCAGAAGGTCACTTCTATGTATATCGTTGAATGATTGACGTTCGATCAGTCCGGAGTAACAGGCGGAGAGATGCCTGCTGCACGAGAAAATAGAGGGTTGGCAAGCAGAGTGGAGGGTGATCCTTGGAGCCCCATGCTAGTATCGAGGTACGCTTGAAGGAGTACCTAGGGCATTCACGCGGTCCGCTCTATATTCTCGCCTGGCTCCATGTGCGTGGACGCGTGCGGTCAGTAAATGGCACGGGCTCGACGTCAACGTTTAGGCTCTATTGACCAGGCGATTTCCGTCGAACGGGCATCCTGAATAGGCTGTTTGTGCAATGAGCGCGCTCAGCTAGAAACTCCATTCAGGACGAACGATGCCACGATTAACCTATTTATCTATCGATCGTGCCGAGGTCTTCCGCCAACCTTGTTTCGAACGCGAGCGCGCGCGCAATCGATATGTCCGCCGGTCGTTACGCGTAATTGCCGGGGCCGAGAATGTTATCTGCATCTTCTGTTGCTCGTCACGGCCGCCGTAGCCGCCGGCCTGAAGACCACCTTGCGATTATGTAATTTGGCTCGTAGTCAGTGCCGTGCCGATTACACATCACTGCGTCATTCCGCTTCCCCGGAATTGTAAGAGTTCAAGAAATTACATCGCCACCAATACAATGTGAACTAAAATCTTCGTGTATTACTTAACATACACAATGAAGACAGAGAGTGCAACTTTGAGATAGAAAAAGTCATTACGGAATGTTAATGATAGAGGTGGCTCGATCGGTTAACCAAGGCACTCTGGCCCAGTCGATTTACATAACGATGTATTGGTTCCAATTAGGCGTGCGGGCCGCGCGCAAATCAATCGGATGCATTCGGACAATAGGCCGGTCCTCATTATCATCACGCAACGCGGACCGGCAAAACTGTAATTACACGTCACTCGCATCCACCGGCACAACCTGCCGGAAGTAGTATGCAGTTGTGCCTTCTCTCTCAGGTGAATTTACACCATCCTTCCCCGGTGGCAATATTAATATCATTACGAGAGGTGTAATGATCCAGAGGACATTGACCCGAGTGATCGGGAGTGCGGCCTTTCCCATCACCTTGCGTGAACCAAGGGCTACCCTTCCAGTACGTACACACAGAACAATTCCTCATTAAGAGAAGAAAACATTTTAGTTTCAAAGGGACGGAAATTTGTAGCTTGGTAGGAGAGTTTCGGCAAACTTTCGGGCAGACTTTTAACTCTGGATATCGGAACTCAAGTTGGTAATTAGCGTCTGGTCAAAATTAGAAGTGCACGCTGTCGGCGTTGATCGATAAGGGCAGCACGCTCTGTTAATCGAAGTCGTTAGCTGGGTAAGACAGAAACGAGACCTACATCCGTCCGAGGGACTTTTAATTGCATAATTTGCGGCATAACTTCCCTCGGGCGAGCTACGCGCCGTTCGGGCCTCGTTCATCCGGGGGTGGCTTATCTCTCACTTCCACGTGGCGAGACTTACCCTGCTTGGCAATTAAAAGTCTGGCGTCGTCGATCGTAGTCATTGCTTTTACTCTCTTCTGCCTTTCGGCCGCTTTTGGTGCTCCCTTTTTTTCGTGCCATACTCTCGCTCGACCAGTCTATCTTCGAGGGCTGCTACTGCCCCCACTCCCCGCTCCTACTCCTGGGCCAATGTGCGAGAGTTCCGAATTTCCCTGGGGTTCAGACAATATGAACTCTTGGTGCGGGTTTCATTACTGCTGATACAATTATTAACCCTTTCTTTGGAATGCACGTGGCCATCAGTTTGGTATCTCTTTACGAGTGGTACTCAAGGCTGATTACATGCGTACCAACTATAGTCAGCGTTAGAAATGAAGGGGTAAAAAATAGTCCTGTTTCTCTAAGATGAACGACTATTCGTGATAGCCATTCCTAAAGAGAATACGTCTTCGTATGAAGACATACTGCAGGTTACAATTCCAGGGCAACTCAAGCTACGTTTATCCAAGTTGCGCGGATGTTTCTAATGGAGTGAATCTCTCTTTCTCACGTTACGTAGGGGTTTCCTCATAAATCAGTCTCTATTAAAGTTGAACTTTACTTCCGCGGATTTCCCCAGCATGGGAAGATGCGCGGGTTGTAGTATTTTCCCCCGCAGCTTTAGGCAGAAACTCATCAATCCGATTGCCAGAAGGAAGAGTCCGCCGACGACTGCGCTGTGCGCATGGGAGAACTCGACAATCTCCCGTCAGTCCCGCAAGCCTGTTTCCGCTGGAAGTAGTTCCTCGGTGAGTGCGCTTTTAAAGGAGCCCTATTTGTCTTCGTTTTGCAGCGCTCGCATACTGATAGCAGTCCCATTAATCATATCCCGTGCATAGGCATAGGTGGACTGCTCTCTATGGCGTAGGCACTGCCGCGTCAATGTACTGGGTGTCCCTTAGATTGCCCATCACTTTTTGAAAACCTACCACCCCCTAGATTTCACTGACCAATCCCGAAAACGACGCTTCAAACTTTTAAATCAGAGAATAGACTTTTACAAATGCAAACCAATTTTTGTCTATCTTTTTGTACTCATAGTATTTTAAATTTGGGTTGAGCGATTATGCAAATAACGATATAAAATGTTTGAGTTCCCTGCATTTAATAAGAGGTCAACTTCAACCCGAAAAGGATCTAACGGATAAAAACTGTAGGGAATGTCAAACACTCCAAGCCCACCCTATGTACAATATTATGATACCAGGCGTCGGTGGCAGAGCCAAGGCTGTATTCGTCCGAGAGAGAGAAAGAGAGCGAGAGAGAAAGAGACATTGTCTGGCGATGGATTAATTACATATCGCGTCGTCACGCCGATTATAATATCTCGGCACGCCGTTCCTACCCTCGAGCGACTCTACTCGGGCGGAGAGATACGTACGTGCGCTATGCGATTAATAAATTTCATTTACACCAGCCGAGACAGCCTCCAGTCGATCCAGCTCGGTCAGGATTTCAGTGAAACTTCCGCTCTGCTTTCATCGGCTGCCAATACTCACAAGAAAGATCGAGACCTCCCAACAACTGGAATGATACGCAGAGCTTAACTAGGATAGAACGGCCGTTTCCTCGATCTATACTCCCTTTCCGGAGGATGTAATACCGGAATAGAGGGCGAACTCGGGGCCACATTTCTCAGTGCTCGTGACAGCGCGGAGTTCCGGCGAAGCTCCCGCGAAGGTGATAACAGGATACCGCGGAAATTCTCCTCGGTGTATCAGATGTTAATCCGTGCGCCCTCGAAGTTTCCTCATTAGGCTTTCGCGCTTTGGAAGCGCATTGGAAGGGGTTCCAGTGAGGTTTGTGGTGAATGGGGGGTGGGGTGGGGTGGAGGTAGGCTCGGCAGAGGGAGTCTGAGACTTTCTTTTGGCACTTGCCTCTTTTATCGCAGTGCAATAGACCGAGGCGGCTGGGCACGTAACGAGGAAAAGTAAACGAGCACGATTACACGGTCCGAGCGAGTGCAGTTTTACTCCCTCGCCACGGAGTTATTGAGCGCACTCGTTACTATTAGCCTTGGCTCTTTCCATTCCTTGTTACCCGGTCTATAATCCTCATTGGAAGCAAGAGGCCCGAAACGCCCGGGAGCGATCGCTCGTTCAACTATCGCCCTCGAGAAGTCATTATTTCCCCTTTTACGAGAGTACTCTTTGCCGTACAACGGCGAGACAATTTTCATTGGTGCGATCACGACGCCGTCCGTCGACAGATAGCGCTGACTCTCATTAATTAGAATACTCTTGGTATCTAATCAGCCGAGGCGTTTGCGTTCCGCTGAAAAAGTGATGTGGCGAAAGTTGCGCTGGTTGCGGCAAGCGTTCCAATATAGGTTTATGACGTAACTGCCCAGATGGATCCCTCGAATGAAACTTTCTTCGGTGTACTTTATGGCCAAGAGTGAACTGTATATGGGAATGTGTAGGGCGAAATTAATCGGGGAATTAGTGGGAATCTAGGATAGGAGTTGCATGCCAGTGGTAAAACGGCGAGGCCTTGCGCAGGATGGGCGCGGGTCGATGTACCTTCCGGTCTTAAGTCAGACACACATACTGGACGCGCACGAGCATTAGTGCCGTTCTTTCTCCAGCGTTCTCCACGTGTTGGATAATGGATGAGACTCGATATTTACATATTTTTCCATGTTCGTGCTGTGTGTCGGGCCACGAGTAAGTCAGGCGAGGTACAGCCTAGCACAAAGTAGTACCGACCTCTACTCCTGCGCTTCTGCTTCCTTCCACGAACGCTTCACCGCTTCCTTCACTTTGCCCTTCTTCTTGAACTACATCCTAATCATTAGTTACCCGAAAGGCGAAAATTACAAATTTCTTTCAGTTTCAAATTCACTTCTAATGATTATTACAGAAGTATTTTAATTTGCAGTTCAATAAAGCTTTCGAGTGTAGAAACTGGTATAAGTCATGCTTCCGCCAAATCAATCCACATGTCGGCGGTACGTTGCGTGTAAAAAAACGCTTAGGCCTCGGTACTCGGCTAGTTGTCACGATATGAAGCGTGAAGTTAAGGGTTGCAAGATTGACGAGCAATCATCCTTCGCTACGTCCTTTTATTATAGTACTTCTGATACCTTGAGTTCCTTCACGTTCCTTTAATCTTCCCTTCGTGCACATACACATACTTATCAGTAACTTATATTCTTCCCCTCTTAATGTATTCCGAAGCCCTCGGCGCCCATAGATTGTGTTCTTTTTTAAACAAAAGATAAAAGTTCTCCTCGAGACAAATTCCACAGTTCAATCAGCATTTTTGTAGAAAGAAAAAATCGTGGTATACATTCGAGTTTAGGTGGCGTCTGCGTGCATTGTTTCCTTGGTAGCGAATGGAAGCTCTACCAATCGGGAGTCGCAGGAATAATGGAAGATCCTCTCGACGTTATCTGGAAGTCCGTTGTAGGGTCGCTGGAATGAGGGTAGCCCTCGGGAGTGTCTGAACTTCCTGCGTCGGGGTGAAACGAGGTTACTACCCTCCAGGTCGTCGCCGACGGTAATTTGTCATCCTGACAGATGACAGGCTTTTTCTGTCCCTCACAGGATAGACACAGTCTGAAGAATCCATAGATCACTTTGCGAAATTTTGATTAAAATTTGTAATAAAATTGTCCCGTAGTTTGAACTCGATGGTTGTGTCGTTGATCTGTGGTGGCGGCAGCGCTGGAAAGTTAGGCTGTTAACACCGACGTTGAATATTCATGGGTGGCGCAGTGTCTGCGCCGCAAAGCCGGATTAACACGGCTGTGTTATTTGGCCGTGATTTATTTGACGTCACTACTCTCGGAGCGCCCACCACGCACCTTCCCTAATTTCAGGGCCACCGGCGAGAGAGATTTGGGATCGCGCGATGTTCGCGAGGCTCCTTTTATCTCTGCATCTTCCTCCTGAAATTGGAGAATATGCATATTCCATGGGGCCTTATCGTCGGCCAGTTTCGCCTTAAAGGGGACGCTCTTTCGATCGTAATACCTTCCACTCAATTAATGACAGGGGAAGTTGCTCCTCGTGATCCTGTCGGCCGTTCACCCGCATTACCATATTCCATTCCGCCCTTACCTTCTTGTGCGTTCGAAATTTTAGAAAGTCAACAGTGACAAAGCACATGAAATAAATCTCAATTCAACTATTTTGTTACATTCGGAATATAAAATAGTTTTATTGGAATCATGATTGTGTGCGATCGTATACTGTATTGCGATGGTAGAGATTATCATGGTTAAAGAATGTAATAACCGTTGCAGGATGACGAAGGATTCATTGAAGTTTGAAGTGAAGCGAGTATCGAAGACAGTCGGTGCTAGTACAAAGTACAGAACAGAGCGTGGCGCGAAGGGTAGGGAATGGACGGGACGGGACGGCACGGCGACGCGGGCGAAGTATGTAGTTCGTGGAGCCGTGGAGCGAGCTCGAGGGTGGGGAGCTGGAACAGCTGGTGTTGTAGGAGGGGATCGGAGCCAGGGTTCGTAGAGGGTCGGCGGCGTGTAGTTGGAGACGTGGGGCCATTGCCGTCGCGGCCGCAGTACGATACGATCCATTCTCTCGTACCGCTCTCGTTCTACCTTCCGCGCTCCTCTACACACTCTGTGTACGTCTCTCTGCCACTTGCTACCAGTCTTGGACACGTGTCCTACTCACTCCTCTGTCACTAGGAGCACATCCAGAGTACCGGAACTTTAATCGGGACTGTGCTCAGTGGTCCAAGGGCAGCTGGACCATCGAGGAAATCATGAGTGTCCAAAGAGATCTCCGTTTCGATCGAGAGTCTTCTCGAAATCGCGTGTGCCAAGTAATGCGGTATTCACAGTTCCCAAGTGATTAAACTGGATTTTACTGTTTTGGGAGACTAGTACCACAAGCATTCAAGGATGTCCTACTAGTTGGAGTAGATGGAGAGAATGATTTTCTGGAAGTCGACTATAGTGCCATAATCAAGGGTGCACCAGTCCGGTGTGTCTGTTTGAGAAGGTATCGTTTGAGGACGCAAGCGCGCCAGTGGCCTTTCGTCTCTTTTCGTCGAGATCTCGAAGTGGTGGCCCATTCACGGGGACCAAGTGAATGAAGTATCGGCTGGCGCTCCTGCTACCGAAGGTGAACGATTCGCCGTAGGTCAGTTCCACCGGCCTCCGGGCCTCCGTCTATCGGGACCCGCTCTCCGAAAGACTTACACTACGGACCATGTACTCTCTGAGTCACCTGTCACGGAATTCAGGCGCTCCTTCGAGGCCAACACTGCCTCTGGCCATTGTTTTCTTCGATTACCAGACTTTACGTCCCTAGCGACGAGCCAAGTTCTCGCGCACAGTCTTTGAACAAATTACTATCGTGCTGTTATCATTGCATATTGTGCGGAGTATCTCACTGTACCGGTGAAGTGTCTGGTGATCTGGACCTTTGGAGATTAAGTGCCTAAATACTGCCTGGAATTTCTACCACACATTCGGATTACTGCCACCAATTCCTGTCGGTGGGTATCGAGTTCCATATTACAAATCTTTTGTCACAAACCTATGAAGTTTCTCCGTAAACGTATTACGTGGACGGTGACCGTTCTAAAGTCAACGTGCTCGAGCGCATAATGCTTGAGCCGTTTTTCACCGCATCGAGAGAAGCATCCGAAGGATGATCGATGTAACTTCGCGTTACCATCGTGGTGCCCGAGTTTTTCTCGTAGCCGCTCGGGCACCTAGGAGATCGTACTGCCGATGAAATATAAAGGGTAGCAGAGGCGATCGGGCCTCTCCTCTCTCCTCGGTGGAGAGCCGTCTTCTTTTACCGGGGAGACAGTTAAATATTAGCAGGAAACGAGAACGCGCTACCATAAATCGCGTAGACCAGGACAGAGAGCAGAGCAGAGAGCGCGCAAGGCTATGCCGGCTCGTAAATCGGGCATGCGACACGCTTATTTCCACTCGCCATTAATTAAAAGCGCCGCACCGAATCGCTATCTCTTCTCTTTCCCTTCTTTTCTCCCCCTCTCTCTCTTTCTTTTTCTCAGCGTAACTTGTGACGATGGCGAGGGTGTTCGCGGCGGAGGAGACCTGAAAATAATTACGCAAGCATCATCGGCCGCTCGAGCCGACAAGCGGAGTACCCGGGGCCGTGGCCGCGGCCCCCGAATCATACTTCCATTCACGGCGTTACTTCTCGGTCGGATTCCATCTCGTTCCCCCTTGGAGAGTCGAGAGAAGCCGAAACGAGTTTGGCAAGTTGGGCAACATAATCGGGTGGCACTTATCTCGCCACTGCCGCCGCCGCCGCCGCCACCGCCGGTAACCGGACCAGCAGGGCACTCCTCAGGTGTCGCGAAAAAATGTGTCGTCGCCTGTGAATGACCGTGTACTTAGGGCTCCCGACAAGTACTCAAAATCATAGCCTCGACTTTCCCTAGTTTACGTATTAACAGCTCCGATGTAGATGTGAAGTTGCTACTTGCTCCTCTTCAACGATGTAGGCTTCTTTTTTAATGCACTCTAGCGTGGAATATCCAAGTATCTTTTTTATGAGAGAAAACACTTGCGAAGTATGAACGACATATGTTGCACTGCATGAATTAGACTACCGGCTAATCGAGTTAAGCTTGGCAGACATCGCTCGTTTGCTTTCCTTTTTAATTAGTCTTAACGAAGCGGAGCCACTTGAAGCAGCAATCGTGCACGATGTCGCGAAGTCCGGCACTTACCGTTTCGTCAGTCGCTTCTTTCATTCGGTCGTTATCGAGTAACTCCTGCTTTTTATGATCACTCAGCCACGCACTATTAAAACCCTCTTAGCTGTTTTTTGGGGATGACGAATCGCGGCGCTTTTCGCCGGATGATTGGCGTACTTTGCTGCGTGCCTCGAATGTCAACGAGACAGAAGTTGGAGGATTATTGAGGTGGCTTAATATTGGAGTTCGAGTGGCGCGTGATGCGCGGGAGTGCTGACATTTAATCTGATAGGATCTTTTAATAGAACATCTGGAACCTTGCTCTAGATGCTCGTTCCACATAGGGAACTTTCTGTGGACATGTCGCGCAGGTAGATAGAGGCGGTAGCAAAAAGCCCGGCGATCGGAGCAAGCGTGTGGGCCGTGAGAAAAAGGTGCTTTGCATCGGGCCTCCAGGAAAACGCTTTCGTTTAATCGCGTTTCGATCGTGGGGACCCGACGTTCGATCTCACGCTCCGCCGATCCTGGACTCGGCCTCCCCTTAACCCGGCTCTCGTTATCGTTTCTGTCCGCATCTTTCGTCCGAGTACATTATTCACCAAATTTACTAATGTTCTTTGAGACCTCTATCCGAATAGCCCGTCACGCGCTCCAATCGAATAATACCGTTAAAACGAGATTTGAATCAACGTTTCGTGAGAGATAATTATAAAGAATACAGTCAATTGCTAGTTTTTTCGCAATATATAGATTGTACATTTTTTATGTTTTAATTATTTATCTCTATGTCGCCGTAGAAATATGAAGATGCGAGGGTTATCGTATTAAATGTGCTAAATACTTTGTTCGTTCGATTTTTTGATTCGCGCAGGAAAAAGGTGTGAAGTGCAATTCTTGTGAGTGTGGCAGTAGTTAGTAGTCGGGCACAACTGGTGAAAACAGCGATCGGCAACGAAAAGCCGCGGGTTACTTTCTCGTTCTTTGGTACGTCGAGGCTCGCGTTTGTTTAGTGTAATCGCAGCTAAGTATCGTCGATGCGATTTATTACTCTATCATAGGCGGCCTGTCGGCGCAGCGACGTAAAAGGATTATCGGTCCGAGGCGAGCACGAACGCCTATTACTTTTCGCGCCGACTCGCACCGTCGATCCGCCTCAATTATTACTCTTATTTGCCCTTATTCGATTCGAGCGCACTTCACGTGCGGCCTTTTCTTCGGCTTGTTATTGTGCTGGAGAAATGCTGTGGTGGAACACTCCTGGCTACATAGATTCAGTGTAAAGTGCGCCTGACTAGATCTACGTTATTAGTTTGTCATTGCCTTTCAACGATCGATAGGCTCCGCCCATCGACAGCTTGCATCGCGAAGATTTAACTTCCAGATTCCTCTTTTCTTCGCCTAACATTTACTTTAATGTCGATACTTCATTTTTTGAAAGGACTTAACAGCCAAACAATCTACCCTTCTCCTTTTATGAACATGACTTGCTTTTATGTTTACTGCGACGTGGACCAGTAAAAATCCATCCTTAAATTTAGCCTGATGATCGAAAGTCCAAAAAGCCTTGTTGATGCTTTAAGGGTCATAAACTAGAGTGAGGAGGCGACTGAAAAAAGAGTGGATGGGTAGGGTAGAAAAATGCACGTGCGATCTACCTTGTCTCCGAAAGTACCGGCGAAACTGCGCCGCCAACGGCCGTAATTACGTGAACGTTAAACTTGTCTTGAAAGCGTAACGCGAGCGTTTTTTCCTCCGACCAGCGATGATTTAGCGTCTTTCGGAGAGCAGGGTTAAATTAAATTTGTCGTTCGCCGAATAAAACTGGACCGTTCAACTCATGGTCGTTTAAGAAAGTACATTTTTCTCCTTTGGATCGCAGCTTCCCTTCGACTTAAGAACACGAGGATTTTCAATTTGGAAGCGAGTTGGAATTTCTCCATCTTGGATGCTCGAATAACAATGAGCGGGCCGTTGAGCAATGCCATTGCTCGGGTATTTAATGGAGCGATCCTATAATTAGACGAATTATCAGCAGCCGGGTTGAGAGGGTGGACGAGGAAAAATGCAGCGGGAGGAGCAACCTATCTCTCGTGAAAGAAGTGTATGTGTGTACGTCATTCGACCAGGCGTAACGAGTGCAGTCCATAGATAGAAGTTCCCGAGTAGCTTGTTACCCTTATCAATTAATTTTTCCGCTCACTTCCCTTACGGCGTGTCCTCCTCCTCTACTTGGAATTCCGTATTTCTCCAGGCGGCGCGGCCTGTTTCCACCTCCTCTATCAGATGAAAGAACGCCGGGAGAGAGGCAGGCTACCGGTCTCTTTTTGCCGGAGCGGCGGGCCATTTTTCACCATCTATCCGTCCAAAAGCACGCAGTCGCCCGAAGATAAATTAAGTACACACGCACCCGCCCCGTCCCCAGTAATTGCCTGGACGAAGCCGGTACTTCGGCCGAGAGTCACGACTACTCCTTGCCAAGGGACACGCGACGAAGTTCGCGGATGCCGACCTCATTGCCCATTTCTGGTGACTCCTGCCGCAGCCGAGGATTACTATCCTCCAAACACTGATTTCGTGTGTCGGGCGGGCCAAAAATACCTTTAATTAATGATAGCATCGAGCATACTCACCCAATCTGATATCACCCAGACACATACGACGCCAATACCAGTCGCTTTCGAATTACTATTGATCGAAGAATACTTACTGCAAGTCCACAAAAGTATTACCGTTTATTTATCGTTAGAAAGCTTTCTTAATATTATTACTTTTAAATGACCGCAATTTACCGCATTTATTATATTCACCACCCACTCAGGGGTAGCAGTCAAGCTGTTGATTGAGCCTTCTTGATTCATCAAATGTATTTGCATCTGTTCAGGCACTGCCAGTAGTCTTTGTAGCCGGTACCATTCACACTTGCCCTCGAAGCGATATTACACGAACGAGACCGATAAATCGAGTCTTGCTGCCTCGCAGCCATTCATTAAAGTGGGCAATAAAATATTGTGTTGATAATAGCTCGTGGAATTCGAGGCTCGTGCGAGACCAGTACTAGTGGATATGCGAACTCATTCATATTGGGACCCTAATGAGCCGGGACCGCCGCCGCCGCCGCCCGCCACCGTATATACTATAAGTGGAATGCTTAGCGCGAGTCATTATAATCGGCGCTTGAAAGGTGTGCGCTTTAACGACGGCAACGACGTGTCCGCCAGTGTATTCGAGGCTATTTACCGCATTCTCCATCCGACCGGCAATGCGGCGGGGCGTCGGCAACGTAAAGTATCGGGCGGTGTGTTCCTTCCTTTAATTTTTCTCCTCGGGCTCCGGCATGTCGTCTACAGATTCGTGCTCTCTCCTTAACAAACGGGAGCGGCTCGCTTCTCCATCAATAATTGCCCGTGTATACACACGAGTCGAAAGTATACTGTGCGCACCCCGGTGGCATGCTGATTGTGCGGTGAGTGCTCCTTAAGTCTGCAATCCAGCTACACACAGAATAATCTTTTCAGTAATATTAAGTTTGCTTATGTTGCCCCTTTTTTAAAAAAGCCGAATAGAATGTTCTAGTTAGAAGTAATTCTGTAAAAGTCGAAAGCTCTGAAAATTGGTATACTACTCCGGTGGATATTCGTACTGGCAGAGATATTTAGATGAGCTAGCAACATCTGTGGCTAGATGTGCCGGTGAGATCGGCTAGTTTTTCTTTCTCTCCCTCTCTCTTTCGCGGTGATCTTTATGCTGGATGACGTAGCGAGTTGTCGGTGCATTGGCCGGGGGCCCCGAGGGCCAGTATCAGTGATATGAATTATCTAATGGCGTGGGCGTACCTGCAGCCTACCGAGCCTGGTTGTACTTTACGCCGGTGTGCGCCGCGCTAATAAAGACCTGTCGTGCTATGTGGCCGCACTCTCCTCGGTATTAGGACGATAATGCCCTGTGAATGCATGCTAGCCGCGTACACGCATTCCACGCTACCCACGGCTCGGCAGGTAGCTCCGCGTGCCTTGGATCCGGTCCACAAGCGCTAACAGCCGACCCCAACATACTCCTCGGCACAAACTACCCCTCGACTATGTGCGCGTCCTCTCATTCGCAACAGCACAGATTTCCAAGAGCTTAAAAGTTTAGTAGGAATTTGAAATTTAGTCCGAAGTTAAATTGCATTAGAGAACGGTGCGCAAATATCGATGATGCGATGTTGGATGTGATGTAGGACGTTGGTGACTAGAGCCGGGGCGATTTAATGGCACATGATGGTGGGACACGTGGGCGATGGACTCGCGAAACCGGCGATTTCGAAAAGGTAGAATGCGGGCCCAGCCACATTCCGCCGGCGTGGACACGCACGTGGAGCAGCAACTCTCTGGAGAAAGGAGAGCCGGTTCGTACATCATAATTGCCGCCAGGTGCACCGTCCAACCTGACTCGGGACACTTTTTTATCCGAATTCCTGCTGTCTCCTGCGTAACTCGATTTCACAGATTCAAAGTAGTCGATCTGAGAGAATGCGATTCGACTTGAGATAGCGCTGAGTGCATGAGAGGTGTTAAGGGCTCTAGCAAGGACTCGGCTAACAGGTACATAAATACCATGGGATTGAAACATGGCTTCTATTCGAGCAGCATCTCTGCCGCGATCTAGATCGGTATATTCATAAGCCGACTAGTTTACTCTGGCAATGGAGTGGCTTTCAATCGGTGTCGCCCGGAATGTACACTGCTGCGTTGTCCTGGCATTTGCATAACGAAATTGGCCGATGAGAAAAAATCTTACTGCGCGTACATTGCCATGCCGCGGTCCATTTATAGCCAGGGTACTTTTGACGTCAGACAGTTTCGGTACCGGTTTTCCGCCACATTCACAATGTCTCGGTCTATCTCGGCTATCATGTAATTAACTTCGACTTGGGCGTCGTCGGTCCAGCCCTGGGACGGTTTTCTGTTCCGACTGTTCTAATTGTCCCATTTAGCTGCAATTTCCAGAGTGGACCATTCATTGCTCGAACGATCGGGTGTTCTCTCTGTTTTGTACCGTTATAGTTATTCTGCATCTCGATAATGCCTGTCGTACTTATCTGCTCTCATCGGACGACCGTGGCCAGTAACTATTTTCGTACTTATTTACCCGGCGGCCTCGACACGATAACGAAAATACATTCGGTGAATATCACGATCGCCGCGTGCTCCCGATTTTCCCGTTGGAATGAAAACAAAACAATCTTACTGAAAGTCTGGCTTCAGTATTAACTGGTAATATCAGTGCAGTTACATTGAACAAGGTTCACTGGTATTCATAAAGTCACTTGCCCAATCCTTGAAGTGAGTATTCACTCTTACGATTAGATCGTTGCAACAAAGGATCAGTGAGTATTGTCAGATGATTTATTGCACGGCACAGTCAGTCAACAGGCAGTGCCTACAAATGGATCTAGTTCACACGTTTACGCCGTACGAGTCTTTCTCAAGGCCAGTAATACTAACTATCGTCATAACGAGCCAAATATGACTCTACTACACGTATGAGTCTAGTGATAGAGAGAGTTGCCACTGACATTAAATCTTGCGGCTTTCTCCTATTTTGGAGAACTCTCATTTTCGCTTGTAACTTTCCTTGCTCCCTTTTCATTCGTTCAGTAACAGGCAAAATGATCAGAATTTCCCTGATTGATGTAGTCAGATCAAGTTGTAGTTTCGTACGTTTCTCTGTAATTTCGTACATTCGCAATATTCTCTCGTGCCCGTTCGCACGGGTCTTTCGTCCGCCTCAATTGCGACAACGTTATCCAATACAGGTATAGTTCCCAAGTAACATTATCCTTCACTACACTCCCACCTGTTCATCTTTCCCCGAAGTACCAGCTCGGAGCCATTGGAAATTCTTAGGAATCCTAAAGTTTGCGTCTACTTTACATACTCTTTCCTTAGGTATCTGGGAAACATTCAGTACAACCAATAGTCAATAGTACTTCGAGATCTTCAACTTCTCGATGCATTGTCTCGCTTCCGCCCGAGTCTGTCGATATGTATCTACGTGAAGTGAGCAGATATTTGAATACCTAAACCGGTATGAGTGTGGAGAGCTCCGCATTCATCATCGCAAGGCTCGCATTCGATTTGAACCCCGCTGGCTCCGCCAATCGCATATAAGGCTCTCGCCATATAACGAGATCAAGTCTTACCAGCCAAGTTTACACGCGCAGGGGGAAGAATCGCAGGTACAATTGCTAGGCTACCGCGTCAAGTGTGCTGTAAGCAGGAAGGATTCGCCCTGTGAATGTATGTTCGAAACAGCAGCCCCGCGTAAGTCAGTGACCTCTTGTGGGAACGCTCGACAACTACCGTGTCTTCCCCAAGATTATAGTAATCGCTTATCGATTCAAATTCGCCCGAGGAACATTTTCCTTCGAAAAGGAGTCGACGTGTATACTTAGATCTCTTAACGTCTCAGTATCCGTGTCCCTAGGCACTGAGGAGCGCATAGTGTCCATCTAGATCTGCGCAGATCTCCGATTTCCTATGCTCCTATAGCTCGAAAATTTGATCGGCAGCCATATGCCTTTGCCAATTCCATATTGTGTATATCTTCTTTCTTAAGTCGATCGGATTAGTCAGACCGTCGAAGTGCGATGGTAGTTTGTACTAGAATGTGGTACCATTTCTAATAGCCTGGTTGATCCTATCCTCATGTGCGGAAGCATCCGTGGGAGCCAATTGGTAGGGCTGTACTTACGAGATGCATCGTAATAAGGCGTTGCGGGGGAAAAGTACGATGCCTGATTGCATCCAATCGCCGCTACTCACCGATCGACACAGGTGGACACATACTAGAATGACGCAGGGAGATGATGATCGTCGTGACAGTATTATGGTTTGTATACTACGGGAACAGTAATCCTAGCATAGGTTCGATAAGATATATGAAATTCGACATTTTTCTACCACGTTTCCGACATTTGGGGACATAAATCAGAATTGAGGAGATTTAGACCGCGTTGGGTTCGGGTAAATAGGATGAAGTAATATCCCGTGTGGTCGAGAATAATCCGTAATTCCGCAAGCGGGAGTGGATTGCAAGGGAGCGGGTGGGACGACGGGCGAGAGCGATGATCGCGCAATATATCAGAGAGGAAGGCCGAGATGCGTCTGCGACGGCGAAGCACGTTTTCCGCAAATAGCATTATCTCGACGGCTTTTTTCTTGTCGCGAATCCACGAACTCGAGTTTCCCTTCACCTACGATTCCCAGAATCGATCTGGATGGAACGGCACGCTGTTGGGTAAGGCAATTATCCGGCAAAGGAAACGAGCTTCGCGCTCTTCTTCCTCATTTGTTACACTGATTGTGATTGGAATAGATAAACAGGGCTCCGGCACCTTTTCCTTATTTCAAGTGACTCGCTAACAAATCGGATCTCGTTTCTTCGGATCTATTTTTCAAAGGTGCAGATTTGTCTCGTCGAATAAAGCCGAGACAACGGAATGCCTGGTGTCAGTGTGCCTGGTAAGCGCAACTGGTTCACCTTCGGTTACATCAGTGTGATCGGTTAACTTCCCTAATTAATCCCGTCTCATTCGAATGGAATGCGGCTCTAACGATATACCTAGCGGGTTCGCATGATATACACCAGCGACGTTGTGTTTAATTCCATGGCGGAATACGCATGTCGTAATCTCGGCACGAGGATACATGACAAAGGAACTATTTGACCTCGTTTATTGGCCGTTAGCGTGACAGCCACTGATGGAATTGCTAGTTACACTTCTCTCGCATATTTCTACCGCTTGCCGCTCAACTTCTTTCTTCTTTTCTCGCAGAACCAGCCTGATCAACCAACTCTCACTTCATAAACTCGTAGTCCTCGCTATATGCATACTTCTTAATTACCGGCTTCGTTGACCCGTAGACCGGACATTCTCAGGATCCTTGTCATATTTAGTTTATCAGACACAGGGAAAGTTTTGGAAAGTCTTCCTCCTCCCTTAGTTAAATTTGTGAAAAGTTTTCATAAGCTGCTATGCTAAAAGTAGCCAGTTTTTAGCAAAGTAGCAATGATAGGGTGAAGCTTGTAGTAACGAGGTACACGTACATTCCGATTAGTCGTAGCATTCCCGCGTTACACGTTTCCCCGTTGGTGGCTCGCCAAATTTGAACCTATCTAGCGGGACTGCCGTATCCATTACAGTTACTCGTTAAAAAGTACCAAAAAGATCAGAGGTTTCTCTCACTCGGTTTCTCTCGCACTCACAATCAGTCACAGACCGATTCATTCGGCGTCCGTTTCTCGCTTGGGAAGTAACGTTACTCCGCTCTGTTACCGGGGCACTTTGTGCCCGCTGAACCCTATTGATCCCCAGGAGAGTTTATCTGACGATACGTCGCTGTTCCCGTCACGGCACACGCCAAAACACTCCTCCTCTATCCCGTTATCGATCGCAGCTTGTCAATAACATCGAGATTTTTCGCGTGCCGGATCCGGCGGGCGTGTAGCGGTCGGTCAAGCGGCCCCGGGACAATTAGTTGGCCCCCGCTCGAGCGTCTCGGCGTCGATCGCCGCCCGTTGCAATTCGTGGCGGAATTCCTGTTGCCGTTTGTCTGTGTGCGACCAGCTCCGGCTGACCTTACACGCAGTTACATATCGCGTACACAAGTCGACGCGTAACACAAAGAGATTCTTTGTTTAGCCGTGTTATTAATTGCCCGGTGCCACAAGAGAATTTTTAGCCTGCGGCCGATCGGCGCCTCCCTGATCGTCAATTGATCGCGGATCAATGTACCATTCGCTTGTTGGCCCGGCATTCCTGTCAGCTGGTATCTTCTCCAGCAGATTTCGATCAATTGCCGGAGTTTATCTACCCATGCGGCAGCTCTGATGATCGACTGTGCGACTTGTACACTTTCCTTCAATTTATTGACATCGATCCCCTGGGACGGTAAATCTTCGCATCCGGGTGGGGAAAAGTGGAAAAGATTTACTATCGATCCGCGTGGATATCGGTACCATTTGTTCCCTCTGAATGGAAGCCTGGTAATGACTAAGCTCGTGCACGCGCGTAACATGAATCAACGGCAAAACGCGCTGCCAGCAGAACCAGCCGGCAGCAGCGCGGCTCGAAGTTTGATCTGGCCTGAATTGTCTTTGATTTTTGCACACCACATTTTCATCCATCTCAGTCGATGCCCATAATTGTGTAACATTTGTCAGTCGCACACAATTGGGTGTTAGCCAGCTGGAGTGGACTGCGTTACTGTTAACATAGCTATCGGTGGAAAGCGCGCGCACTCGAGTTTACCCTTTTTCCAGGCAGTGTCGGCTGCCCAACACATATGCACAGAAACGTGTCTGTTGACGCTGGTCGGGTGTGCAGTCATTGTGGGTCAACGGTCGTAGGTTTTCTCACTGCTGTGCTCACGAACCCGGACGCCCGACGTCGACATTTCGCAAGCGGATCGCAGACCGCTTTACACATATCGCAGTCGCCTCTAGTGTGTGATAGTTGTATGTCAGTACGCGCGTATCCGACTTGAATCTTTTGAGACTCAACATACAAAAGAGAAGTACGGCTGGAAGTTATACGAAAAAGATGATATCATTGTTAACTCATCGAGAACAGAGTAGAAGATTTACAGTATACAATAGAATTCTCTTTTATAGCCAGGATGATAAATAACAATTTTCAAGAATGAAAATATCATGATATTGAGATATTCAGACATAGTGGGTTAAAGGAAGATTGAAATCACAGGTCTCTTTAACTCTCGTACTATATATAGTTCAAGACTTGTAATCGTAGGATTAAGTTGGCACCATTTCGGAGCACCTTTCAACGGCTGGCAGACACTTGGTACCCGCAAGGTGTTACACTTAAGCAAACATCAAATAGGACTTCACCACTTCGTCGAACAAGTTTCAAAACTTTTCTATAATTGCTTTCCCCCGTGCGGTGTATAATTGATTTCCCGCAGTCACTGACATTTTCAATGCGTCTGAGGAACAGCGGGTGCAAATGATGGCGTGAAACAGATAGGGCACACGATACTCGCCGATATTAAATGTTCTATTGAACGAGTGTATCAGGCGTGCAGCTAAAATAAATAAGTATTTGCATTTCGTTCAGTGCGGCTCGTTTAGCTGGTAATAAATGTACACTTTCATAACTGGCTTCGCTCGGGTAACAGCCTTCGCGTTAGTTATTCACCAGGTTATCTCTCTGTCTCTGTTTGGCTTGAGGGGTCCGTGTGGGCCGCGCCAACTACGGTGCTCCATTCAAGCGGTCGCGCGCTTACCTAATGACCGCGTGAGATATCAATCGATCCCAGCCGGTGTGAGGGAAAAATTAATTAACGAAAACCACCTGACAAATTGGCAGCCAGGTCAATGCGTCAAGCAAGCACTGGGCAGCGGCGGCAACAAGCGGCCTGTAAAACCCGACGATTAGAGGCGGCGAGAAATTAATTCGTGGCGTCGTCTCGACTTTAACGAGGTGCACACTTGTATCTCTCTCTCTCTCTTTCTCTCTTTCTCTCTCTTGCACTCTCGGTTGTATGTATATAAGTACCTGCTCTCGGACTGGCAGTGCAGTTGAGTGCGGACACTCGCTGATAGTGGTTAACACTGGCCGATGCTTAACGGACTGGCAAGTGTACACACGTGTCTGGTGGCAGGTAATGTACATCGAATGCATCCGATGCATTACTGCTTTCCATCGAGGACCACCTGAGTCTACATGACCGCCAATATGTACTGATCGACTGAAGTTCTTTGCTCTTCCTTAGCCACCGCTAGAAGTAAAGCTTCGCGCGGCGAATATCTTGTGAAATACTTCCATTTAGCTTAGCGGTAAATCACTTTTTATATCTCGCTAACATCGTAGAATGTATTCATGGTGAAATATAGGGATGGGAATATGGGAGGGTTTACTGACTGCTGGTCGGAGTTCTGGTCGAATCGAACGATCGCTAGTCACGAGAAAGGGGTAACAGTTTGCACACTGGGGGTGGAACATTGGGGCAACATAGTTGGGTTGGCTTTTTCAAGGGCTATTGAGTGATAATACACGCGGTTCGACCTTGCCGGACTTAATCGGCTTGTACGAACGGCACACATGTCAGTCCAACTGTTATGCCGATGGCAAGCTGAGGGCCGTGAGGGGGTTGCTGCCCCTTTTAATAATAAAGGAACCGATCATTGCTGGAGCAAAATACGACTGTATCGCACGATGGGGTCCATGAGTACCCATAATGCATATGAATTCTGTAACACGTATCCGCCCTAGCGACAGTATATCTAATATGTACTTAGCACGAACATTGCACGTTCGAAGCTGGAGTGGCGTTCGTTCAAGTTATAATTAAAGCGGCAATACAGTGTATCAAGGAGCCAGTGAACTGTCTGTCTCGGCTAGTGAGTGAGCAAGTCATCGGCATAGCATAGGCTGATAGTCGCCCGCGGAAATAACTATTACAAGATCAAGAAGGAACGCCAGGCAGCTGGAGGACAGCAGTTATCCGCCCAGGGATATTCTCCGCAACAAGCGTGCGCGGGACACGGATAATGGAGGGATGCTGAATGAAAGGATTGACGAGTGTACCCGCACCGGCCGCCAGTGGAATAAGTCTCGCGCTCAGACCGCCGTCCGTCATTGGCAGTGAGCGAGACAAGTCTTTCGCTGGGAGAAGTAGAGAGAGAGAGAGAGAGAGAGAGAAGCATCGAGTCAGGTTGAAGCAAAGAGCGGCAACCGTTCGACCGGGGCATTTTTCTTGAGCGCTTAGGGATAATTTGTAGCGAAACACAATCGTCCCTGCTTACCGGCGAGGGTCCAGTAATCGAAGGCACATGTTTAGCCGTAGCAGCATCCACTTTCCCCTCCGTTTGCCCCGCTCGCTTGCTCGGGAGCGTATCACGACGCGCACTCTTCGCCGTGCAGAGTGCACACTGGCTGATTGGTGAGTGCGTGTACGTAGCCGGCGAGAGTAAGAGATAAAGGCAATATAGTCGGGCGGGCAATGGAATTGGAGGGCGGAGCGGAGAGACAATGCTTGTTATGCATTGTTCGATGCCCGGCTTTACTTTGAACCACCGCGCGCGCCTCCCGACTCTAGCTCGAAACCTCCTCTACCAGACACGGCTTATTACTTTCGCTCGAACAATGAGCGATACGATTTATTTCGATCCACCCGATCCCAGTGTGAGAGGCATGCCGTTCTACGCGCATTTTGCTTTATCTCCACTTCCTTCCTTTTTCCCGGTCGGGATTTTCACTCGGTAGCCGTTACATGGCTAAAGATAGAGCTGCATAAAGTTATATTTGCGTGTACGGGATGCGCGAGCGCGCTCCGCATTGTCTTCGGCTGAGAACGGTCATATGAATAGCTGATATTTGTCTGCCGGTAGCCATTGAGCAGTTCGACGTCGGTTGCAGCATTCACTCCGTTGCTATTGCATTGTGTGTACACTGAGGCTGCTGCTACTCCGCCTTGTAATTATCTATTGAATAATATCCAAGCTGCGGCAGACAGTGATTTGATGCCTCTGACTACATACCACGACCCCGATAGAGAGGGGGCGAGCAGCGGTGATAGGGAAAGTAGAGGAAGAATTCTTTGAAGCAGATATTAGATATCAGCTTCTGCCAAAGCATTTCAGCTTCCTTACGCAATCAGTGCTAATCGCTGTCAAGGGGTTAACGCTCGCTCTCTAATTATCCTGGATTTGTGGATCGTTACAAAGCGTCTGCATTTCTCGGAACGAGTTATCTCCTCAGATATGATTTACTTTCCATGAGTATAATTAAGGACGTGGTAGGGACTTTCTTCTCGTATTGAATGGCACAGAATCTCTGATAGGAATCCCCGGTTGGTCGATGAAGCAATGTAACAGCATTCCCTGGTGACCTGCGGCATCCCGTGCGTGCTGCATCCGTGAAATTCTTGGACAATGCTTTGAGAAACCTGAACGCACTTTGTTTCTAATACACTAATATGACAATATATCGTTTGTATAATAAGAATGTCGCACGTGAACGCACTGCTTGCTTATTACATATGCATTTGCATGTCTGCCGTTAATGTGGGCGGTTGCGATCGCAAATGCGAGAGAAACGTGTTTACAGAGTAGGAAATAAAATAAAAAATGTTTAGTTTTATTGATTCTCGTTTTGGTATCGAGATTCAATTTCCGAGAATTGTAGAAAGTGTCCGTGAGGGAAAGCTCATTATAAATGAGAGCTTTTCCGAGGGTACGAGTTAATGAGGCGACCGATACAGCTGCCGAACACTCGAGAGCGTGGGTGGACGGGCTTTCACGCTCTATGTAAATCTCTATAGAAATTATATCGCGTTCAGAAGACGTAATTTATTGTCCGCGCGTAAGTCAAGATTACGGCGCGCATTATTCAGTAATTTATTGTTCGCGTGAAGTGCTTCTGGAGTGTGATGACTTGACGGTAGTCGGCGGTGGGTAAGCAAGGCTCTTCGCTCCGTTTCGGTATTGCTTACTCCTGAGAGACACATCCGGCCGATATGGGATTCTACGAGGAGAAAGAGTAAAGAGTATGGCGACTATCATGGATGCAAGGCTGGTTGCACGTACGCTCGTCCTTTTCGAATTCGTACGCGCGTCTTGCCGGACGAAACAGCACGCGAAGGGAATGCAAGGTGACTTGGGCAAATGCACTCGCATACAAGTCGAACTGAAGTAGGAAACCCTTATTTATTATGACAGCCACTGAGGCACTGACCGCCGGAGTTGTGCAGTATTGTCAAGTACTTTTCATTGGTGCTCGGACCGCTGAAGAGAATTCGGGATTGAAACGGAATGCATTTCTTGGTAGCATCGGTTGAAGTAATGAAGATCTTGAAAATCCTGGACTTACAACTTCTCCTCAAACGGAAACACTTGTGATACAAAACAATGAATTATTATCAGTCCGAAGGAAGGAAGAATGTGGTTCTGAGATGTTGGGTAGCAGCTGGCGGTCAAGACAGCGCGGGTCGCGCGATTGAGGCGAATTCATTAGCTCGACAGGCGTAATTATTATGTAATCGGCGTCGCCCTCGTAAATGGCAGGAGGAGTGCGAGTGTAACGAGTGTCTCTGCGGCATCGATTCCCAATAAATCAGTGGAGGCTTCCCCGGCGACGGCCGCAGCGCACGTACTCGCGCTTAGTATGCGCATATTAAGCGCTAACTGGCCGCGCGCTGCAGCACATGCCGCCAAGTGTTGATGACTTCTCCCTGCGTTCGACTTACGGCTACAGAAAGCACTATCACGGAGTCATTTACTTGTCCCCAGCACCACGCTTTTCTTAATTGTCCTGGCGATTGCAAGACTGGTTTAAGTGAAAATTGGATAAAAACGCAATGCTTCTTTTAGTAATTCACTAATTCAGACTTATATAACGTATTACATACTATAACCCAATAAAATATTCGATTGTTTGTCAACTGATTCATTGACATCGACATTCGTTGAATCAAACGATGTGATCTCGGCATGCGAAATTAAAGATTGAAATAAGCAGTTAGCGTATCAATACGCTTTCCAAACTTCAATAAAGATAAAATCTGCGGGCCTACGGGTGAAGTCGATACGAGAATGGGGCCATTGGATATTGTCTCAGATCGCAATCTCCCCAAATAGATTTTCTCCTATTACAATGGCGGACAGCGTGCCGAAAGCTCAGCCCCTATCTTTCATTCGAGCGAACTTTAATTTGACATAATGCGCTCCCGGAATTAAGTGGCCTGGTACACTCAGCGTTACACAATGGGACAATTCCGAAGTATCTGATGGGACTGTGGTTATAACCAGATATTAATCGGTCGCAGCTAGCCTCTTGCCGGCAGTGCACCACCCTGTGTTCATTCCAGGACTCGACAATTACCGGTGGCACACCTTTATTCCTGGCATTATCGATCCCCAGCGCCATGCTAGATAGAAGCACGCGGGACCTGCCCTAACGTGACTTTGAATATAGCTGCTTTCCAGAATGCATATCAGACGGTTGCACACAGGGGTTGAAACTAGTTTAGGGTGAATTAATGCTCGCGTGCAAGCCGTGCCTACTTTGATCGAGTTCGTCTTTCCGGGAATCGTCGCAATTTATTCCCGTACCTTTTAAAGCGGATTACTAGTTGAGCTGATGAAGACACGAGCGGCGCTGCTGCCGACGATTTTCCCAGACGTCTGCCGCATTTGAAAGGTGCAGGGCGGCGACCCTTCCCTTGAGAAACGGGAAGGTGAGTTCGTATAAAGACACATGCATGCCAACAATTGAGTAGAAGACTATCACCTACTTGCTACCGGCTGTTTCCTTTATGAATTTCATTCGAGTTCCGCGAAATCAATTCAACATTCGCTGCTTCTAATTGCGGAAGTGCGGAGGCCGCGAGTATTAATATACCATTACAACGTAGGATATCTCGCAGGGAAAGTTAGTCTTTTGTACGAGCATTTCATTCTGATTAACGTGCCGAATGATTACGTGAAATTCGTACGAAGCTAGAGATAATCACTGTAATTTGGGTTCAGAAGGTCGAGGGGTGTACTTTTAATTTCTAGTTATAAAAGCATTAAGGATACCGCACAATTTGCAATGGTAATTAGCTATATTCTTCGTAATAGTTCACACCTAGTCGATCTTCCATTGAAAGCAAAGTTCAGGTAACTTGGGGACGGCTGGTGGACTGGTAGTCGGACACGAGATACACCCGTATCTACTTACTGATGCGGGCCAATGGCCACTGTACCGTTCGCCAGTAGTAGAGTGCGCAGCCAGACGCAGTGTGTAGTGTCATTGTGCAACGCGCTTTAAAGCATCGTGTCACTGACCAGGGCGAAGGCGATTATTATAGCGGCCGTATTTCCCCGTGCGTGCGTGGGACTGTTTATTTGCGGCACGCACGCGCTGCCGAATCCTCACGTGTGTGCGATGTCTCTCTCTTTCTCTCTCTTTCCATAGCCGCGTGCGAAATGACGGTGCGCACGTTTTCGCTCGTGGGTCGATACACCCTGTGGCCGAGCACGAATGCCGCCTCAAATAGTATCGCCGACAGGAAACCGGGCTGAGATACACGCCCTTTCCCTATCACGCGGAGAGCAAGTTCTTTTTGCGATACATAAAGCACACCACCCTGCACTCATGCTTATCGGGCCGAGCCAGCCCGGCATAATAGCACACCAGAAGCGCGCGCCACTCTATTCTAAGCAACGTGTACAAACCCACCTTCGTGGGAACTCTGGCTCTCCGCCTCTGGCGTAGCCACTGTTCATTAGAAGCGCAGCAACAATGAGATCTCTATCATCGGCCCGCGCGTATAACTCTTAACGTTTCCCTCGCGCTGCCGGAAGCGTTTAATTACGCGGCAATTGTCCCGACACTTATTCGCTGGAATCATTATTATCGCGGGCCACCGCTCCTATCCACCATTAGGCTAAAGTCATCCAAAGGCGGCGGTAACTTTTCACACTTTGGTTTAATGCGCGCGTGAAAGCCATCCAATTATGGTAGAATGGTAGCTGTTCATCCTTGGGACCGCGCCACGCATATCTCTGAATTAAGAGTCATTTTGCGGAAGACGGGAGCAGGAAGAGTGGCACTTTTTTGCGCGAGTCTAATAGCTTTCGAGGCAGGTACCTTTTCTTCAGGAGAGCGCGTTGCTCGCCATTTGGATGCAGCTGGTGTTCCATGCGGGAAGAAGGTGCCTGAAGAAAAGTGGTCGTCTCATCCTCTCGCGAGCCGCTTATATTATCTATTGTCTTTTCTTGCAGGGTTATGCGTTAGGCGAAGTTGCGTCGGGCACGTGCAGGCCCTACGGTATGTGCGACGGCGACGCAACCTTTCGCGGCGCTGGCGCCGATACCAAACCGGTAGAAACAGGTAGTCCATCTAAAGTAAGTCCGGATCGACGTCGACTCGTTCACTCGTTCACTGCCTGCGGCCGTCTGTCCCTCCCTTCGTGTCACTCAGTCCTTCCTGCCAGTCCGGCCGATTTTACGAGAGCGATTGTTTCGTTGAGCCCACATGCACCGTCTTACACGTATCTACAGACATCCGCAGTCGGCCACTGGACTTGGCCTCGTTCGTTTACCACTTGTAGAAGCCGCTTTCTCTATTTCCTGAGGTCCATGGTGTGATCCACAAATGATTATGATCCACCATGCCATGCGATCCTCCACCGCAAAGGGTGATAACAGATATGCATGAATAGAAGTGCATATATCTGTATACGTTAGATACATAGATAAGAGCCCCTAAAAGTATATTCTCTCAGCAGGAATAGCACTCTATTCTAACTTTGTATTAATCGATTTGGAAGATTGCGCAACGTATTTCCACCAGTCTCTATATTGGCCCGCCTTGTTGTATCCTGTGCGGATAGAGTCTCCCCAAATAAAGCGTTCGATAGTGTTCACAAGGCTCTAGTACGATAGCAGTAAATTGGAGTGAAGTGTAGACTCAAGTTCCCAAGTGCACTCGGTGATTTAGCGACCCGCAATCCTGGAGCACCGTATTAAATAAGATGCCGGGCATATTGATAATTATTTATACGCCCGCCTGTGAGGGCAGCGTCGGCCGAGACTAGCAATAAACGTCCCACACGTGGAGAGAGGGAGGGCATGATCGAAAGAGAGAGGATGTTTCTGCAAGCTTCCCCCCCGGTGGTATACGAGCTCGTTAAATATATTGAACCGTAGCCGAAGGGTGCCGTCGATATGGGGTCAATAACACCGACACGATAACGAAGTGCGAGGACCCGAGAGCAGCCACTAGCCGCGCTCATTTTAGCTTCGTCGTCAGAGAGAGCGTTTCTCGCCTGGGAGGTGTCTGCACTTCATCCGTTTTAGAAGCCGATCGAGGTCCCGCCTTCTATCTCGTCGCGCGCCCCTCATCTCCTCGGACTTTCTTCGAGGATCGACCTCGATAAAGGGTACACGAGAATGAACTCTTCCCTCGACTTTTCGTATGAATCCATCGATCGCCACGATCCACGGACAACCCACTACTCGATAAGTGCTAATTTCTCTTGGGTGTCGAACAACACAAGGAGAATGTAAATCAGAGGTTTTCCATAATGAGACAACAGTATGTATATGTTGATGAGGGAATCAATTGGAAAGTGATTACATTTAGTTCAAATTTCTTAATGTAACTGTGGGTGCTCCACTTTTTATACGTCTCCCCATTAATTCTTGGGGTTGCATAAATATCAGATTCGTCTGGCTCGAATGTTTGATCTAATAAGTCTGGGCCGGTCATGGACTCCTCTCTTTCTCGGGGACAATTCACGAAATTGCTTGTTCCTTTGTTCCCCGTTCCTCGATAGCAGCCGAAAGGGATGAAGGGGAGAGAAGGAGAGAGTGAGCAAGAAGAACATTCAGCACGCGGCGTCCTGTGTCCAGTAGGAGCTCCCAGAGAATTATGTCCTTATTGTATGTTAATAGGATCTCTCCTCGCACGAGCCCTTCCTTAAAAATAGCTCGCGAACCAGCCCTTGGCGACCGTTGCTTCCCTTTTGATCGGTATTTTCTAGTTTCTGGAACTCGTATTTTAGATAACACGTAGTCACGACCGAAAGTTCCTTTGTACTTCCACGAATTCTCTTTATTATGCGTCATTGTGAGGGACCCTCGTCCTGCTGGCCAGGACCAGCCGTGTAACTATTAATATCTTTTATCTGTTTCCGATGGGAAGTACACATGCACCTTCCTCGACTCTTCAGGGGCACAGCGCGAGAGGAAGGCAGTTTTTACCTTAGGTCCCTTCGATTTACATCGATTGCCAGTCCTCCCATACATTCGATTTCGACGGCTTCCGGCGTCTTACACTCTGGCGCGAAGTAGCAAAAAGCCCAATGGTTAGATTCCTCAGTCCGCATACCTGAAAGCAACGCGGCTATTTAATTGCAAGGATGCTCATTAATGAAAGAGATTGCGCTTCGTTAGTGGTCGCACCAATTTCGTAAGCGATTCTCGGTATCATTCACTAAAAAGCCGGACACCGAAATCACGGAAAAAATACGAGGCTCTCAAATGGGCGTGTCGAAAAACACTGGACAGAATTCTGTCTCCCCAGCATCTCTCTCTTTCTTTCCCTCAGCTTTACGAGCTGCTCGTAAACGCTTCTGGTGGGTTCTCCTTCGCGTGAACTCGCCGCATCTTGTTAACTCTCAGCGTCGTAACTTCATCGTCGGGCCAACTTCGTGACGCATGCGAGAGTTGTTTATTGCGCCGAGTGCGTACTAGTCAGTGTATTTGAGTTCAGTGGCTAATGACTAACTGGTTCCTCTTGGATCTCTCGCAAGGTGGGTTAAATCTCTCAACGATTATTACACCAACATTCGTGGTTCATTTTTATTCTGGAAATGCAGTCTCCCAAGGTTCAAAAGAGAGTTGAGCAATACTGCCTTTGATCTTTCAAACTTAGTCAAATCCTACTTAAATAGAACGCTATCACAAATTGTAACTAGAACAGGATGTCGGACTAGAGATGATTGACAGTTGATCGATAGAAGTTGAAGTTGGCAAGATTTAGACAGCTTGTTAAACCACAATAACCATTTACCACAGTAGACCTGACTTTTCTATGAGATAAATAGCAATGGCGGTAAGAAGAATTCTTCAGCGGTCCAAGGCTGAGTGGTAGCAGTCCAGCGCTATCTTTAGTTCCCGCCAATTTCTCAACGATCTCCCCTATGTTATTTTCCCAGTGGCACTTTGCCAGAAGTGCGTACATTTGCTGACACCGGTTTATTCGCGGACGTTCACGCATTACTCGCATATGCCAGTCTATTATATCTCATTACTAATAGACCTCCTCCCTTTTTTGTTACAGGTATGTATCCAGCCTACAGCAATTACGACTTGACTTTCATCTCCACGTAAGGGTGTGCGGGTCTATAAGGAACAAGTTTTTCGGGTTTTCGATGAGTGAAGCTTATTTTGATTGGTGATGGGTAAACATGGAAAATTTGCTAGCCATATGAAGAATCGCATTGATTTTCCATCAGTGGAGGATAGTGGGCTCGGAGGTGGGGGAGTTACGCGACAATCGCTCGTTCGGGAATTGAATCGCCGGTAAATCATGCATTCCCGAGGAGTCAGCAGCCGCGGGGAAGATTTATGGTCGCCGGTTTGGCTTAAATCACGACGATTATATCGCGACACAATGCGTGGTGCGCGCTCGCGCTCGCAGGATCGAAGAGGAGGCAATGGGAGCCCGAAGGGAATATCTCTAGCGGCGGAAAGAGGGAGAATGAGAGAGAGAGAGAGAGAGAGAGTGAGAGAGAGAGAAGAGGAGAGGATCTCTCGGTGACCGCGGGAGAAGCTGGCGCAATGTAGCCAGAGGCGAAGGAGCAAGGCATTTGCTCTGGGCTGGGTCGTTTCTTGGGTGCCGCAATTTTTTAAGAGGCCCCCGAGGAACCGGTGGTACCACTTGGGCCTTAATTTGTCCCGGCACACTTGGCTCCACTCGCTTTAACAGCCCTTAAGACAAGCCGAGCGACGCTCTGTGTACTCGAGGCCGCGTGTGAACGGGCATCCGTAGCAGCGCTAAATTGAACAATTGCCCAGCTCGTCGATGGGATCTCTTGCGAGGCAGAACACCTTCGATCTCACGCGCTCCTCTTCCCACGCGGCCCACTAACAGCGAAGCGGCAACTTGCTCCAGTATCAGTATGCACTCGACACCGCCTCATGCATATGAACGGTGCCAGTGGGACCCATGTTGAACATAGCCAACGAAAGGAAAAGGTTCTAGCGTTCTCGGATTTTTTGCGGTGCAACTATCCCGATGAGTCTCTCACATGCGCGCACCCTTCAATTATCGATGGACCAACACTTTCGGATTCGTTCGTCGACAAAAGTGGAAGTGCTCGCTTCAGGGTTTACGGTTCACGAAGTACTAGAAAGTCTCGTGCTAGAAATGTATCATTGGCGGAGGTAACGCGTAATCGCAAGTGGGAGACAGGGCGCAACAGAACTAGGAGAGCATGGCGTAACAAGAGTGAAAATTCTTCTCATGTTTTATTCCGAGGAAGAAATGGGCGGTCTGCTTTGGAATCAATCGGAGAGCAGAGAGAGGGAGGAGGAGTAAGGCACGCAGCGCCGCGCTGCAGAGAAACATGGAGAGATCCCTCGCGCCTCTTTCCGCATGTCGATTTCACGTGAAACGATAATGAATAGAATTGGTAGGGGAGCAATGGCACGGAGAGCGAGCGAGCTAGGATGCCGGATAGAGAAAAAGGAATGGACCGCCGTGAAGACAGGCTTCGCCTGCCGACTCCGTACGTCCGTATTCTCCTCGGCTGAAATGGATTCAGTCATGAATATGTATCGGTAGTTCGCATAACTGAATTCATAGTGCACGGATCGGCAGATGTGTAGGCTCTGCTTATGACGAACGGAAGCCAGTAACAAATTCTTCTCGGAACTTCCGAGCGAGGAAGGCGCCAGCCTGTCGACTGAGCGTCATCGTCGAAGCTCTACACCGCACTTCCTGTCCGCTCTTCCTTCTCTCAAGTGCCGCCCCGCTGAATAACGCCACTGTGCAAATGTTGTACGATCAACGCTCTAATGCTCATTCAATGGAATTTTTCCGAAACTTTTCCTGTATCCTTTCGGACCGGCTATCCTATAAGCGGTTCACTGGAGGTCTCCATGAGAAACTTTTCTCATTCAACTTCACTCGGGTGCGCCGCTATCTGTAGCACGTTGCATTCGGAGCAGATAAACGCGCGCGGTGTCTCTCGGTAATCAGTGACTCACTGAGACGTTGAATATGATTATCGGCTTTTCTGCTATTACTATCGCGTTACACGACTTAACCGGCGTCTCGAGTAGCAGTGAAAGGCTCGCCGGTGTCGTTGAAGCCCTGTATATCGAGGATAGCCGGCTAGTTGTCGGCCAGAGTCGGCCTGAGAACGGGGCGTGAATGCACCGCTGGAAAAGCTGGATTTTCCTTCGAGGAAAGGGCGTAACGTCACGCTGATTTCTCGGCGAGCACATGTCTCGTCCTCGTGATCCACCGGGAGTCGAGGGGAGAGGGCGAGATATCGGTCCGCGTGGTTCCCCGACGAGGTAGGGCTGGCTGGAAGGGGTCGTAGGGTCGGCGATGTCGTGTCTCTGTTTTGCAACGCGTAATTACGAACAACAGGCAGGCACGCCGGGCAGACCGAGTGCACGGAGCGCGGCATTAGACGGATTTTTATGCGGGCGCGCGTAACGAACGCCGTTTTGCATATTCTATGCCGATGCAAGCGCGCAACCTCGCCACTCGACACCGCTCCCGCTTTCCTGCCAGAAATACACTCTCTGAGAATGGGAGTGCGACGAAGATATGCACCTTCGAGAGAAAAGGAGCCAGGCAAATACTGCACACCCAGAGCTTTTCTCGTCGCGCGCCCTTTTCTCGCTATCTATGGCATGCATATAAGCTGGTGGGTACGCCACAACCAGAAGTCAATCTCATTTTGACCTATTCCCACTGGGAATTGCTGCTGCCACTGTTATGCTACTGATTTAACGCTTTCCTTGAGAATGGAACTCCCGAGGAAGTGAGAGTGGAAATTCTGCTTGTCCTGTACTTTATTAGGAAGGTGCCAAAGCTTATTAACTTTCCGATAGAATATCTTTATTTAAATTTAATCCTGACTTTTGGTACCTCTATTTTAAAACAGACGAAATCATCTGAAGGGAAAATATCAATCGGACAGAAATAGAGTGGTAGTAGTCCCATGGTCGATTGTCTCAAACTCACTGATATTTCGGTACATATTCCACTTTGCCAGATGCACGCTCTCTCCTCTTGTGATACCAGAGGGTCTCTCTCTTTCTCTTTCTCTCTCTCTCTCTCTCTCTCTCTCTCTCTCTCTCTCTCTCTCTCTCTCTCTCTCTCTCTCTCTCTCTCTCTCGGATGGTTGTCGGGCGTGCAGGTAGCTCCTATCGTTTCAATGAATCGCGTAAACCACGTACCGTTGTAAAACACGCTCGAGTTCTTGCGTGCAGGAAGACTCCCGTGTACGTACATGTATGAACATCCTTCTGTACTTTACGATCCCTGAGCTCTACGGGAGCGCGAGTGTATGTACACTGCTAACGCATGCGGACACTACCGGCCAGCGGTAGGGAGCGAGCACCTGATCCGCTCGCAGAGTCCAAGCGAAAACTAACAAGCATCTGCGCGAAATGATCTCGGGACTTCCACAGCACTCTTTTAGTCTGACGGCTATTTAAAGATCGACCCGCATAGAATCGGGAGCGTGATCTCGTAAGAATGATAATTTCGAGCCAGCCGGGGATATTGGCGGTCAGCGTGGCTCGTAAATAAGAAAGCCGTAGCTCAGTGAAGCGAGGGACTAATAAGTATCGTGCGCCACGAATCCTCGTAAAGTCCTCGTCGCCCGCTCGCGCTGGACTATGGAATTCTCGTATGGAAAAGCGGCAGGATTTACTGGACGATCGAACCCGCGCGCGAGCGCGTGACTCATAATTAATCGGCAGTACGGCGGGTGTGAAGCGAGAGAGTCGTATGTGCGATTGGCAGCTAATTTCCGATTTTTCTTTAACCTTCGTCGATGTTGTAAACTCCCTGTCTCTCTCTCTTTCTCTCTTTCAAATCGCCGGTATACATCCGTGACGAGATGAAGCGTGGGTGCGCCAGAGCGAACACAAAGCTGCGCGGTCGAACTTATCCACTGCGGTGTCGGTCTACGTGATATCCCAGTTGAGTCCAAGTCATCTTAAGTACGTGTTCACGCGATGGTTTTCGCACTCGAATCCTCATGGCACGTCACGATCGAATAGAGTCGCCTGCCGAGCGAAAGATATCACCGCGAAACAGACTGTGCCACAATGAAGCCTCGTGATGAATTCTCCGGAGATTGCTCACGTTCGACCGGAGAACGATTTCGAGAATTGCTGGGCTCGGTGTTACCCTATGCGATTTCTCCGCGATGATGATTTCTTGTTAGTATGGCGTCCTCGACATTGTAGATGCCACTGCGATGATGTCCTGTCGAGATAACTATGTAAAATATGTTTACTAAAATCGGATTGACTTAATTGCATCGATCTCGAGCTCGAGTAGCGCATTAAAGAATATCCCAAAGCGTCAATAAATAAAAGCATCCATTACTTGGAGAGTAAAGGCTGTAGGTGTTTGGAAAGTCAGCATAGTTCAAATGTTATTACAGGATAAGATAAATTATCAAGCTGACCAGCACGAATAGTCACGAAAAACGGGCAATGTTGATTCAAGCGTCATTGTTTGATGAGAGGCCACTCTGTTATTCCTTGAGGGAACATAAGACAGCGTATAAAAGAGCCTGTCGAAGTAGAAGGCAGTGCATTGGTAAGCTGGGATCCTCTCTGGCGAAAGACACGACTCCACTGTCTTCTGCTAGGAGGCTCGCGCCAATAGCAAAAACAGCGGCAAGTTGCTCGCCGTGATCTTTTCGACGGTGCACCGGCGTAACCAATAATTATGATGATTGGCAGTAGCCGGTGCATCATGCGCTAGCAGAGGGGGGGGGGGGACCGAGGCATTTAAATATCACCGGGTTAAAAGTGTCAAAACCATCCGATCGCAACAATGGGCGTGCCAATAACTAGCATCGTCTCAGGTTTTCCGTTTACTGCTTCATAAGGCGTGGTTCCAAACTCGATATTTCACATGCGAACGTAGCATTAAAAAATATTTCACACCTATCGACTGTCTATGTGCTGACAGCTACAAGACAGTTGCACTACTTGGTCTGTCTTATGGCATTCAGGTTGATCTATTCGTCCGACTATGTGCGTTCCATACTACTTAGGACTAACATAACACAACTTCTTAACGGATTAGATTGAAATTTTGCAAGAGTCGATCCAAGTTTTCAGTATGAATATGTACATTCTCTGCTGAAAGGTAGGTGGGATTTAGGTATGGCAGGTTACTGAAAAGTGGTGTGAGTCCAGCTTAAGACAGTTGCTTAGAGTCCGACGGGGGTCTTAGACCGTGACCGGTCGACGCGAGGCCCGTCACACGATCGCACGGTTCCCGATCCAGTGGCGATCCCCTCGGCCGATCTCGCCTCCTTTCCTTGGCGTGGAAGCAAGCGGTGCCCTGTGCCTCACGTACATAGGTACACACAGATATATGGCTGCGCGAGCCACGAGACCGTGGAACTATTATGGGATCGTCAGGACGATAGCGTTCCTCCTGCTCTAGGTGCATCGTTGTCGTTGCCTTCACTCTCGGTGCTTGCCTACTGACTACTCGCACAGCTCGCAGTCTGTGTACACCTCGCTGGTGTGCGCACACTCCTTCCTTCTCTACTCCACGTCTGGTATCTCCGGCCTCTTCGGCCCTCGTGCTCGTCGTCGTCTTCGTCGTGTCACTTCTCGGGCTGTGCTCCGCTGCACTAGTTTCCCTGACCGATTTCGAGAGCCACGAGGAGCGGAGGAGGCTGCGGAGAGTGAACACGCGCTCTCCGAGTCCTCCATTCTCGTGAGAACTGCGAGGAAACATGGACTATGGAGACACGCCACGGGCGGCCTGCCGTCGGGATACCATCGGTACGACTCCCTTCTTCAGCCTTCTCCATGGAGAATATTTTCGTAGATCGTTAAGAGGAGAGCGGACGCGCGCACTCCTCGCTCGCGTACGTTGTTGCTTTGGGCTACGTTCGCTTCGATTCTCTAATTAGGCGCAGACAATACGGGAATCTCTCGGACGACCTGCGTCCGAAAGCGCTTTTAGATAAATACGTGGAGGAATAGATACCTGAAAGAGAGAGAGAAAGAGGGAGATATATATTCTTCGGCAAGAGGGAGACTCGCCTTCCTTGAAGGCAATGGGAACTCGATGAACTTATGCCCTTATATGACGATTCCTCGCGCCCGCGAATCGCGTGCGATCTCACTTGTGAATTAGGATCACTTTCGGATGCACTTGATGCCGGCCGGATGATAAAGTGAGAATAGGAAGTGCAACCGGTAGTTGGTGGAAACTGGTATATCCGTAAGGATGATCATCTCAGGAAGTGAAGTTCGAACTATTATTCAGGTCGCTCTATCAAGCTTTGTATCGAGGGATACGTATTTGGTTAACAGGATACGTGGATCGCATTTTCAACACTTTAACCTGGCCGCTTCTCTCCTATGTAAGGGGTTTCTGTTGTTGTCCCAAAATGGGTTACACATGACACGCGCGCGAATCTCGAATGCGCCGAGTACCAGCAGCGCCAACAGTTTTCCGCGTCCACTGAGAGATCTCGTTGCTCACTGAATCCGCGTGTAGGAGTGTGTGTATATGTGTGTGTTTGTATGCCGGTGGACTCCTTTTCCCTTTTGTTCGCTCACGATGTCCTTCCCTCATAAGACATTCATATATTCGAGCGATCGAGCGGCGTTCCACGGCTTCTCGGAAGACTGGCATTAGAAAACCGGCCGTGAGGATCGAGAGAGCTCGAGAGCCAGCCAGCCAGCCAGCCAGCCAGTCAGCCAGCCAGCCAGCCAGCCAACGAGCCAGCCAGCGAGCCAGCCAGCGAGCCAGCCTCCCAGTGCCGTGTGCCGTGTGCTCTCGCACTATCCGGACTCTCAGTCGCTCGCTCTCTCGGAGGCTGCGAGTTTATCTCGTCCAGGATCCCACGGTGGGTGCCTGCCTTTCGTCCTTTGACCCTCCGCCCGCCCGCCAGCCGGGAGAATCGTTCCTGCGGGACCAGTAGCCCCCGAGGGCAGCCTTCACCATCGCTGCCAGAATCTCGATGCGGGCGCCGATTTATCGGCTTTTGATCATCCGGCATCCGTCAGCCACTTTTATTCGACACTTCTGCTGGCTAACACTCGGCGCTCGCACGCGCGAGAAAATCGAAAGCCCAAGAAACCAAGAGTGAGATCCAGATCTAGGATCGTGAATATGATGTAATGCGCGCCCACACCCGCGCGTGGGCTGCTACTGAACAATATCGAGTATAATTGAACGAGTAATAGCTGTGTGCAAAAATTCCACGTACTTATCGGGCAGAGAATGAATCGAGCTCTGTGGCATTGAAATCGAGCGGCCCGATTCTGGCTGAGCCATTGATCTTCTATATTCGGTAGTACGCCTTCCCTTCTCACGGCATTTCTTGCAACATCCACTGGGAGGCTGAATGAAGATCCGCGTTCACTTGAAATTTCATTCCCTTTTACACTCAATGAATGAACACGATGACGCTGCCATTTCAATACTCTCGCACATCCAATTCTAAATTAAATGACTTCGAAACATAGAATGCGTCAAACTTTTTCTGTTTTCGAGTTATAAAGTAATTTACTTGAATTGGTGGATGAAATATATGCGTCTGTTCGATCACATCAAGTAGGAAGAGTTATTCGTACAATAAGACCAGTCACGGATGGTATTGCGAGTTTCGCTTGGCATGAAGAGCAGCGGTAGTGTAGCAGGAGGTGCGATCCGTCGCGTCGTGTTTAATGTCACCGCGGCACCTCGAGCTGATCGGCCAATAAAGATGCGATAGGAGATTCCCGGAGAAAGCGGCCTGTCCCGCTCCAAGCCCGTGCTGCGCCAGCACAGACCTCCCCAGTCAACGTGCCGACCAATGTCGGCGAGAAAATACAGGAAATGGCTCTACAAATGGCGTGAACTACTCCATTTACAGGCCCGCCGGACTCTCGATCCACCGATAAAATCGCCTTTTTGCATTACATCGCACTTCTTTTCATATGGCTTTCGTGTAATCTGGTTTCGCGTGGCGCGCTCGCCTGACTAGCGAGGGCATATATCACTGTGGCCATACTTCAGCTGCACAAAGTACGTGCTCCGGTTCCGACTTTCATAAGCAGGGAGAGAGACAGAGAGAGAGAGAGAGAGAGAGAGAGAGAGAGAGAGAGAGAGAGAGAGAGAGTGAGAGGGAGGAAGTCTGCGCCTAAAGTATGGGAGAGCACGCGTGCCAGTGAAATAGTCATATTTCGCTTAGCCAGAAGAGTGTCACCGCCCACGGTAGATCCCGTAATTCAGGAACACGCGTGAAAGCGGCGCGGCGCGGTCGCAGCCTCCCGACGATCATTTCGCGACGATCAATTGTGCGAGAGTGGCCACGAGCCGAGAGCATAGAAAATCATTCCCCGCCGCTGACGCCGCCGCTGCCGTCGCGAGATAATTCTCGGATCAGGGGCGTGTTCTTTCTTCGTGGAGCTCGATTTCTAGAACACGCTTATCCAATCACCAGGCCCACCATCGCCTTCGATTCGCGCCGAGCATGAGAACGTGTCAACTCTCCAATAGACTATCACCTCGTTCCTTCTTCAACGATGATTTCTTCTTCTCGTAGTACTTTGAGGACCTTGGAATATTGGGAGAAATAATGGGACGCGTATCTACAACTAAATCGTAAGATGACGTGTTCTTTAAGATGGTAGGTTCATACTTGGAAGGGAATGGCGAGCGACCCGACCATAACGGTGCCGAGGATCGTTTGGACAAATCGGCGCCTTGGCTCGGTCATAATGCCGAGTCCAGATTCACTGACCGACGATCAATTTGTAAACAAGCGGCACCAGGAACGGGGCGGCAACTCGGAGCTTGTCCCGGGCAAAAAGACCGGCCAGCTCGCCGGACTGGTCGAGGGGCAAGCAAAAACGAGCCGCGTTTCTACGGTTCATTACTCCGTACGAGCTTCTCCGACGAGCTGGAGGGACATCCGTCCATACATATTGCATGATTCGTCTCGTCGCGTCCCTCTTGTATTGATAGGAAGTATCGATCGACATCGGAACTCCGCCGGCCTTCCACTGAATTGCCGGACCCCTTGAAAAGTTGGACATGCTCCAGAGTGCTTAGAAATTCACAAGATCCTCCATCCGCAGGATGCGTCGCCATTCGCATTCTTCTGCCATAACACTCAAGCTTCGGTAGCCAAGAGTAGGTAGTTAGCCAAGCGAGAGCCAACAACGGCCATATTTGCCGGAGATATTGGCCATCGATCGGGGAAATTAAACAATCTCCTATGCCATTAGCCACGAAACAAGTAAGAGTCATATTAGAGATGCGGCATCTTCATGGAGAAAGTCCTATCGAATGAGAAAAATCTGCATTGCGTGAGAATGTTTTCACTCTCGGTTGCATTTCCTCTCCGCTTCATCGTGAATGTCTTCACCTTTAAACTGCTTCAAAGTTGCTCGATTCTCCGCAACACTAGCGGCAAGACGAAGCCTCTCTTTCGGCGGTACTCTTCGTCGATGAATACGTGGACGGGCAAATTTCAGGGATCCCCTTAATCTTCTGCTTCTTAGCAAGAGTCTCAGTTTCGCCGGCGGCAACTTCTTCATTTTTTTCATTTTGCAAATCTCGTGTTCTTCGTACTTCCAATTTAGTACTCTGTACTCTTGGATATTATGATCAGAATACGTTTTACGTGAAATGCATAATATACCGTACTGTCAGGGTATAATTAGGTAAGCCAATTATTGCTTTTATTCGAATAAATTGCCTCGGTTTCTTTGATTTCCCCCAAAAGGTCAATAAAATGTCCGGGCCATATAAAGTTCTCGGTAAGCATAGGATTAGGATCACTGGTGCAAGAAGCAGAGTAAACCGGAGCACGTGTGAGGGGTTCTAAACGTGGGAGGTATAAGGAGCGTGCGTTCCTTTCGGCAAAATGTTGGGAGCTCTGACGAGGGTCTCCCCCGATCTGAGTTTAATTGCGATTGGCGAACCGGTGATTTTCTTCGATGCCTCGATCTCAGGGCGCGCGGGGCCGTCCTCCGGTACACTGCGCCCTACGGCGAAATGCTGAGGCTTCCAAGGAGTCGTAGAAAGCGCCCTTTTTTCTCTTTCAATCTTCCGTCCAAGTCGTCGAGTGAGAGGGACGGGTGGAGAGGCGTGCACGCATCATTCTGTGCACGTCGAAGGCCACGCGCCCCTGCTGCTGCCTCGAGGACACGCTCCGTCTGGACCCACTGTTTCCCTCTTCCTCGCAGTCTTTCTCCAACAGTACTCGTATTCCTTATCCTCCTATTGTTCTCGGTATCTTTGTCCTTGCCCCGCTCCTGTTTTTAGTGCGTCCAAGCCAGGGGAGTTACTCTCGCATTCAGAAAAATGCCCGTACTTCGGTATTCGAGGCGAGGGATTGGCTGACAAAGAATTGGGACGGCATGTGGTCGGTAATACCAGTTTGCATTTACATCTTCTTAATGTGTTAGTCTTGTCCGGAGACAGCGTGCGTCCTTTTCTGCCTGGTATTTACGGTGCCCTTCTCGAAATGTGTCTGGCTGGGTTGCCGGAAGGTCCACTTGGGAATCGTACACTCGTTGATTGAGGATCCACTCGAGCAGCCGGGCGAATGTCATTCCCGGTGAATCATCCGCAGAACTCACATTTCTCAGGCGGGTACTTACGAGGACGGTATCATAGGATTCCGTTAGACCGCGGGACTCCCGTAAACTCGAGTATCAATGGTGGTTACCCCCCTCGCCGCGGCGAGGGGAGGCGCAGCATCCACCTCGAGGAGCTTTGTATCCGCACTCGTAAATTCGCCGACATTATATCCGAAATAAAATCCGTCGCGGCGTACATCTTTTTGGACGGGAGGCCTTTGCACTCGGGCGATCTTGCCCTCTCTGTGTCCCGAGATCGTTAACAATGTGGTTCATTATATCTCCGGGCACCTGTACCGCTAGCTTGCACCTCTCTCTCTCCCCCGGCTCTCCCCCGCGCCTCGTTACGTAAGCTTCCACGGAAACAAGAATACCAATTAGCTCGCACTGCGCCACGCTCGCTCTCGCTGCGATTTGTCTTGCACCGTCCGGGATTTATGTCCACGGGCGGTGAACAGTAATACATAACGATTAACGGGGTATCCTGCCTTCAAGAGGGACGCATATCCCAAGAATAACCGACAGACTTTTATCCCCGAAAGAAGCTTATGCAACTTGACTTGGCAAAGGTTCCGTTAACATTCCCGGACAGCCTATCTAGATCTACCCAATTCGCCTCTAAAAAAAGCAAGGCGACATGTTAGGCGCGAAATTATATTTCCTTGACTTAGAGTGTCGTCTGGGATTTGGCATTCCAGACGCTCGAGGTCGAGATGACCGTTTCCTTGTCCTCTGCTGGTCGCCTCTTTTACAGAGAAGAAGCGGATCCTTGACGTTCTTGCCGTGCGATGATTATCGTGCTAACTGGGGACAATCTTTTCTTCCTGCTCTCCGACGATGATCTCGCAGTTAAGCGCGTCTTCCAAGAGACTCTCGCCAAATGCCCTAACCGCGAATGTACACTCGAAGCAGGAAGAGTGAGCAATCTTCTCGCCAAACGACCTCAGTTTTCTTAACTATCCACTGATAGCGTCGTCTTGCAGGGAATCAATGCTAAGTGATGTCCGGCTGACATCCAAATTGATCGCTCACCCAAATCTCTCAAGAGTGATGGATGCTCCTGTTCCGATCGTTAGTTTCTCACATGATAGCTATCCTATGAAGACGTTACCGGGTCCATTAATAGCCGAGGATGACCGGGTAGGTCGTTAGAGGTAAACACCAAGTAGTCTCTGAATGAATTCACGCAGCCTCACGGGTCGCAGCACGGATATCCTTCACGCGAGAGATACGTCAGCTCTTCGTCGACTGGAACCATTAGTCATCGAGTAGCTCCAGTAGTATCATCGGTCTCCCAATGTAGTTTTCATTCGACTGGGTGGTCCATCGAGTACGTCGCAGAAATCCGATTAGAATGCAGTATTCTTGACTCTCTTGAGCGAGAGTACACCATTCACGGTGAAAATGATTGCGTCTTCGATGTAGTCGAGTCTGTGCGAGCAACGGTTTGCATTCTTTTTCAAAGACGGGTGCTTTCTTGCTGTGCTTGTCTCCCGATAGCGCGGCCCCTTAATGGCGATAATGAAGCTCATCTGTTTCGCTTAATTTGCCGCAGTGATTAACGATGGAAAGCGGGGGAGTGCTCGAGCGTGTATGTGTATTTCCGCGGGCATCGCCAGCCACTCGAGTCATCCCCCTGCTGACCTTTGCGCTGCTCACGTATCGCGCCTCCGGAGAACGAGGCAACGTCGTCGTCCGCCACGAGGAGAGACGCACGGACTTCCGGGAGGAAGACGCTTTTTCGTGTGATGGATTGTCCCTTGTTGCGAGGCACGAGAGCGACTCACTCTCTCGAGAACAAGGCATCCACTCTGTCGTTGCATTCACCTTCTACTCGAGTACATATTAATCCGACAACGGCCTCCGTTTAATACGCGGAAGAATCATTTGGTTATCGCCGGGCGATGTCGGCCACCTTCTCCCTCCCACTCTCATTACAATTCACTCGCAACGTACTCGTACTCTTCCCACGAGAGCTGCTGGAGTGGCAGTCAAGTCGAACGGGCGCAGCAACATTTCCGGGATTTCAATGGTTATCGTGCGCTCGCTTGCCTTCGAATGAAAGGGAAAATCTCGTTATCTGTAATAGCGGACGTAGCGAACAGCAGCCTCTTTCTCTCGCGGCTCGCCCCGACCTGGGTGAAAAGGAGTCTCGATGCCGGTGATAAGAGATGAAGCGCGGAAGAATAGCCTTGTTAAACCAGAGAAAGAATGTACCCGATAGCATAATAGAATGCAGTGAGACGTCAGAGAGCGGTGACAGCAATCATCGTCTTTTACCGATTCGACTCCACTCAGGTAGCTTAATGTGTTTCATGCACATAGTCGTGCCGCTCGCTGGATACACGTCGATATCAGGTGGGTAATCGGATTAAAGTACATGCGTGTCCCTCGCGTGAAAGAACGAGGGAGAAGAAAGTGAAAGAGAGGATGCAAGACGTGGCCGTGACACTGTACGCGCGATCGCACAGCGAAGTCAACTTGCTCAAAGTGAAGACACTTTACCTGTCGCGTACTGACACTTAGACCGATATTACCGTTCAACATCGTTTAATAGATGTTATACCGCCGATCTTTAGTCTCTTGTTATTTTTCTTTCATTCCTCTCTGACTATGAGGGAGAGAAGATTAAGGACTTCTGGGTGGTGCAACGAGGAAAGAGGCTCGTTGACCCGTGAGAAAGCTCGGTATGGCTTCCCGTGAGGGCTCGAGTGTCCGTAAGGCACACTGGTCTCAAATTGAAAAGTCGATGACGTAAGATGTACCATTTATTCCTAGCGTTAAATGTAGTATTTATTGTACTGCTATAATCAGAAACTTTCGAATCCCCCGACTTAATGGCTTTCCCATTACTCATTATCGTCGTGAGCTCCATCCGGCACTATTCCATTTCGGATCGCCTTTGCGTTATATTAGTCTTGTATCGAAGCTGTTCGCACACTTACTCGTTCCCATTGGTTTCAATGATTTTTAAGCTTTGCCGCCAGTCGCATTAGTGGCTCGCTATCTCATTGAGACGTTGAAAGAGCCATTTAGAACTAGCGAGCGTAGCGGAAAGCTGGCACGCTAGCACGCTAATAGAGTCGTAATCAGAAGCGCGAGCTAATTAGGCGAGAGCGTGAGGTGAGTGGAGGGTGGACAGGTATTGTCGGCGAGAATAAAGAGAAGTATCCCCGTGCACCAATCTCATTGGTGCCCGCGCCCACGCTCCGGCAGATTTTCCATTGGTCTCGTGCTCTTTCCCCGCTCGCCACGCTCTTCTCTCTGCTCCATTAGCCACGGGCCGAGCCGTGTCGTCGAGGTTCCACTGGGCCAGTTGAGCGTGGGTGTGCTATTCACGTGCGTGCCAGCGTGCTGGAATTCCTATCGGCCTCGGCTCCACTCGATCGATTGCTGCTTAATCGATCAGTAGTATTAGTCGCGGCGGAACAGGCGCGCCACTTTTTCGTCGACTTCTACTACTTAACGCTCTACCGGACTGCACACCAATTTCCCTTGTTAATCATCCGGACATTTCGCAAAGTTTCAAACATTTCCAAGATTATATCGAGATTCTGAAATGTCGAGTATATCGGGAATATCGGATATTGAAAAATATCCCGTGAAACAGAAGCGTAATCTTCATTGAGAATGCCGAGACTAAAAGATAGCAGCAGTAAAAAGCGCGCAAAGCGGCTTTATTCCGGGGCGAGTATAAGCGAGCGAGGCAGCGTGCTGGAGGGACAGCTCGTTGGCACTGACTCTTTTCCTCGGGTTACCTCTTCCGAATATGGGTTCGCGTTGGGTGGTGCGCTTCGTTTCTGATGTCCTCCTCGGTTATCGGGAAAGCGGGCAGGGACAGGGAAGCGTTAGAGGGGGGGAATTTTTCCTGTGAGCGGTTGCAAAGGGATCGCCCCGTGGCAGTGAAGGGACGTGAGATTCGCCTGCTTAGCATAACGGGGCACGGACGCAGCGGTTGCAGTCGAGCAGGCTCACTGAGCGCAAGAGCGAGAGAACCAAGGGGAAGTGGGAGAGCGAGAGAGTACCAGGCACACCCACCTCGATCCTGGGTGGCAGGTCGTTGGTAATAACCCCATAGGTAGACCACCACGAAAGCGCAATCTGCGCTTAATGGCGGCAGCCGCCGTGAGATATCGCGATATACCAGTTCTCCTTGCATTCGCGGTCCATGCCACCACAGAGACGATTCCACTTCTCCGACATGTCCACACGCACTGTGGATGATACAGGAACTTACGGCGAGATTAACTGTCTTCCAGGACCCCCGCAACTTACTCCAGACGCGACCGAAACAATTCCACCGATCAACAGTCTTTGAATTCCATTGGAAATCGATTGTATCGAATTCGTGATTGTATCGGATCGATCGAGTTTTCCAATGGCACATCACAGTAAATTTCCAAGTGTTCAGATCGGCCGGTCGACATAAATATAAATGGTACTGGAGAGTTCTTGGCGTTCCAGTGTGTCTACACAGTTTTTCTTGCGGCCCCTCATGCGGTTTCGCGGCGCGTCTTTTTGGCAAGAGCTTGTGTCTCGTGGACAGCAACAGCTCGTCTAATTATCATATTAATTCGCGGTGCGTGCGGTCGGTCTTGTTAGGGCGTTGCGGAATTATGCGCCGCGAGTGTGTTCGCGAGGAGTTATGGCTCAGAGTCGACGAGTCCGGCTGGTCTTGGGGGTTCATCTAAAGGGACATATTCTAATTCCAGTGTCTTGTAATGGTCCCACTAACATCAAAGCCACTCCACGTAGTGGTTAGCAATAGCGACATTAACTTCACCGGCAAAGGAATTAGTTGCGCTAACGAGCGAATTAGTCATTAACGAGTGAACTCAGAATCACTAGCCTTAACAGCTATGGTAAGAAAGCTTCGAGGAAATCCTTCTGTTAGAGAGGCAAGTGTCGCGTCAGAGGCAATCCTCTGCCAACAAATTGATAGACGTCGTGACACATAAAAGTGTAGCAGTGGCACGTCCTGATGCATCACACTTTCAACACAGTCGGCGTCATAGTGTACTTATGCAGAGCACGTGTGTCCACCGAAAGGCGAAAAGGTTCTCGCACGTTTATTCACGTCCTTTTGCCCCTCTTCCTTTCCCGCCTGTCCCGGTGAATAAAAAGACAGGAGGAAGAAGTGCGTGCATGCGTTTATGCGACTCGCGACCGAGCAAATTGCTTGCGGTACGGGTCGCAGTCTTATTAGGTACGTGACAGGCACTCTCTCGCGACAGACAGAGCCGGGTGAGAATGCAGTACGCAGGTACGTGGACCAGCGTGGATGAGTGATACTCTTTTGGCGATAAAGATAAGCAGACATGCCAGCAAGCGCGCGAGTGGTCTCAGAGGTCCGCGATGGTAGCCGCTCGATAAATCACATTTTCCAGCGATCATAATCAGGACGCTCTTCGATAACTGTCTAACCTGATATCTCAGGGTGATATCTGGACCGCGCGAAAATTCTACGAATTACAGAACTGCTTGGTTGAGCTCGGCGTTCTCTTGGTGCCACTGGTGTCTCGACCGACATGTTAGTCCGGACATGTTCAGGCGCCGAGGAGCTTGGGGAGTCTAATTAAGACGCAATGGTCGAGCACACCTTGATAAACATTATCTGATTAAATTGACGATCACGTAACTGATATTAACTTTTTTCGTCGATATACCAGAGCTGGTACCTGCTCTGTGTCTTTCTCCTTTTCGATGCGAGTTCGTAGAAGGATAGTCGTTCTTATTAATTACAAACTTATCTGCCTGACGATATTTCTCTTCGGCTATGTTCATTCGTGCGTAATAAAGGCTACTGCATTCCAACAGCCACGCCGCCGTCGGTAGTTCCAGTCACTTTCCAACGGGCTACAATTAAAAGATCGCTCTCGCGTTATCAGGATATCGAGCGATTGAATCCGTGTAGTATCTCTCCTCTCTCGTTACCTCGAGCTCTCGATACGTTTTCTCGAAAGCCCCGAGTTATTTTCGCGTCGCCGATAATCCGTCGCTCTCGAATCCTTTCTTTAACTGTACCAGCACTCAAATATTAACTCGTGATTAATGTTAATGCGGTATGAGAGAGCAAAAAGAGAAGCAGATTGAAACAGTGCAAGGGAGAGATTCCTAGCCTATCAAATTATTAATGTTAGAACGCTTTTTTCTTCGCCAATGCCAATTTGTTTCTCATTAGCATTGCAGTGCCACGGCTACGCTCTCGATGCAGGCGAACGAGTTTCCACGCGTGGAAATCTAACTACCGGGTACACCGTGGAACGAGAGCAATTAATAACGCCGGTACGGTCACCAGTTAGATTTTATTGGGCCGCGCTAGAGTACTATTTAATCCTGTGGGGATATTTCTCTCTTTCTCCCTCTCGTATGACGGCGATATGCTGCTCTCGTGGATGGTAAGCTGTTCCTTGGATGATAGGGCGCTCTCGCCACCGGATGGTATTTTGATTAGCTAATTTAGTGCGCAAGATTTCCATCTTGACTCCTTCATTTGGTACAATAGATGCGTCCGATCGATTTCTACTTGGTCGATGTTCGTGTCATTGAAAGGAGAGAATGAAAATTGCCCGCAGGTAAGCTGTACAGTTGCTTCAGTTCCAACTCAGAGTCTTGCAGCTTACAATTCGTAATATTGAATTGATCCTGTTCACCGGTCTGGCGATTTGCTCTAGTATTTCTTCGTAAGCTCTCAATGACATCCTTGCAAGGTGCACAACCGTTTCTACTTTTCTTAGTCGGACGAGGAATACTACACTTTTTTGAGACTGGTTCTGAACGCCGGTAGAGGATACACTCGCTACATAGCATCGTCGTGGAGAAGCAAGCAAAGAGCGAGTTCGAGGTTCCTGACAATTTAAGCTGCTTAGCGCAGTGCGCGGGACCTAATGCTAAGAATAACTGCGGCTGGATTAACACGTTAACTACCGCGTAAGCCTCTTTCACATTGCGCTCTCGCTTCCTGTACCACCGGAGGCACTCCCGCATCCGAGAGGAAGTCACAGATTTTCATTAAACGATTTTCCCTTACTCTTACAGCCCCGCTGTCGCCTTGAAATTCCTGCCTTAATAGTATCCTCTTTCACCTTTATCCTCCTACTTTCAGTCAGACTACACCTTCTCCCCCTTTTCGTGATTTATACTCCTAGATTCCTAAACCCATAAGAATTCCGACACTGGTGTCTCCAAACTAAGAACCGCAAAATGTATTCAAAGGCTTTTAAGTCAAAAGATCATGGCTCGGAATCCGAGTTATTTAGGACTTAGTATGTTGAATTCCCACCTGATTTGATGTTACAGATTGTAGAGGATCTTTTAAATCTCGTTCATCAGCTTTTCGACGATTCCGTGAGATAGCATGTAGCAGATCTGAATTGTCAGTACATAATACCGAGAATAATCGGTTGCGGAATGCGAGTTACGAGGCAACAAACGATCGGCCGGGATTAACAGGCGACGAATAAGCTAGCAATGGCAATTGAATGCATGGACTCGCCCAGGAGTCTGTTCGCCATAGGCGACGATAAATCTGAAGAGCATCGAGGCGCGCACGCTATCTCCTCATTCCGTTTTGCCTCTTTTGTCTCTTATTTCTTAGATTATTCAGGAAATCTATCACGATAGACGGCACTCGACTACTTCAAGCGCTTTCCCCCATATTCTCAATGGTAGTATCGGAAAGAATTTTTAACACTTTAAAGATCTGATGTGTCAGGATCATTGTAAGCTGAATACTTCCCGGAATTTGCCAATGTATCCATTGGTCGCAAGATTCTCACGTGGCGGCCGTGATATCTTGGTGGAGATAAGGCCGGGAAGGTCTCGTTCATTTTGCCGAGTAATTAGCGGAGGCTGTACACTCTTGCCAGAGGAGTGGCACCGGCCATTTGTTGCCGGAGAGCGTGGACTGTATGTTCGTCTCTGAGAAACCCGCCCGACCACGATCCCGTGGGTGTTCGCCGGTGATGAATGTATGTACCTGACCGAAAACACGATGACATTAGCCTGTTAATTGAAATTCGGTGGTGTACGTGCCATCCTGCTCCCCTGGGCGAATTACAACAGTCGGGATTCATGGCAGAGTTGAAGTACAAGCATGTGTTTCCGTCGGCGCGCGCGCGTGTGTGTGTGTGTGTGTGTGTGTGGTGGAGTGCGAGATAGTGGATGGCGAAGGCATCGAGCTGATCGCCGGAGTATCCGTGTCCCGGGGAAACTAGTAGTATAAGACAGAGCCAGTCGGCCGTCGAAGGAGTCGCGAGTGTGACCGCTTGCAAGATTAATCATCGAGATAATCGTGCGCGATAGCTGCCGCCGGAAAGAAACTAATGAACGAACGTATAACCACCGTCACGTGATTTATAGAAACCTCGGCTGCACGGAGATTTCCAAGAGTCCTTCGGTACATGCGTAAACTTCATCGAATAAAGACGTAAAGTCTGGCATTCCTGCACCGGCGGAAACTAATCGATAGACTTTCGGCTGCAAGACAAAATTACAATTTGAAACACGAGTATAGTTGATTAACAATTTTGAGAAATGTTTGGCGAGTTGGAGATGTTTCACTTTGATGCAGGTGGATGCGTTGCCAAAGGTTATCAGGGTGGAAGGGTAGGCATAAGACATGGGTGCGCAATAAGCCAGTTGAGGGTTAATGCGGCTTTCTCGAGTGGAAGAGAATTCGATTTGACATTGCAGACATTAACACTCAGTGAGTTCGAAAACGATTTCCCTCGCTAATGTCCATTATTAAACGGCAATTTCACTGAGAATATTTGAGATTGCGTGTAATTCAATTGGGACTTGCCCGTTAAACACTACCTCGGCACGCAGGCCATTAGCTTCGAAAGACCGTAATCAGATTGGCGGGCGGCTGCGATTCCTAAAGAGCGAAGGAACCAGTCGTTCTGCGCGACCAGCAATTACGGACATCCTGCGACTATTCCCACTGTCATATTCATTAGTGCCTGGCACAAAACGCCCGCCCCATACCTCTGGCTGCTTTCACCGCCACTTGACCCAGTTACTATTGATTACCAGAATTTTTACTCCTCCTGGCACATTAACCATGTAAGCGGAGGAAAAAGTACCGATTGTGAGAATTACAATTTATGATTAACGAAAAAGACACACGTGGTAACTACGAATTTACTGCTACTTTTCCTGCCAAGCACGTCTTTCGGTGGAAATGTACAGTGTATATTTAACAGTCTATGATTTCGCACGTCCACCGAAACAATTAAGACACGGCCCGACCATTAACCCTTGGGGTTACGCGCAGAGCACATGATTCATTACCAGAGACTCGTCTAATGCGATTCTAATAGCTGCGTGCCAGGCTGAGTACGCAAGAGCGAAGTGCAATCTCGAAAACGAGCTAAGGCGAGGTAGAACCGTCTGGTATATCAAGTGGTGGTTTACCCTAACAGGCTCCCCATTCACGTCCTTCCAGATTTTCTCTACCATCAGCACTTACACGCCGATTGCACAATTTCGTGTCGGCATGTACGCACAGGGAACTGTCGGTGTAGGCGTCTATTTAAATACAATTATAGGCGCTCGTTTTAAGCGCGACATTATCGTGGTACCGTTAATTATTGCGCTTGGCGAGCCTAAGATGCCGAGTGCTCTCCACCGTGCTGGCTGGTGCCTAAGCACCTCTCCAAGTACATAGCCACTTGCCAACAAGAGTCATCGTTCGACCACGCGAGTCCTCGGGCAGCACGTGCATTATCGAGCACTACGTCAGTCGATGACACTAAGGAAAAATCAAGATTCACTCTCCGTGTATTTCTTGGCGCGCGGAAAACCTGGCTGATAAGCAGGAAATGAATATCTACATGCCCGATTATGGATAAGGTTCTGCCGCGCGAAATTTATGTCGCTTTGTATGGACGCGGCATCGATAGTGCTATCGCGTCTGGTCTCGGAGTACATCTGGTGCCAGATATAACTGTTTAGTATTTTTGCTTGAGGCCGCCTGTTTAGCAGGCGGCTTTTCGCACGGTCTCATTTGTGGAATTGGGTTAGTCATATGGAATGGAACTTAGATACCATCGGCTCTCTTCGGCAACAACTTCCCGGTTACAGTAGTCATCCTTTCAAACTTCATTGAAGATTGCATTGAGGTAATTTAGGATTTTTCGATCGTTCGAGATGCGTTGCGAAATTAGATTTTTCTCTCTAGCTTTTCCTCGCAGACCTATTGAAGTTCTCCCGATTAACAGTTAAGAGTCAGAGGCCCTTGATGACACACGTGGGGGAGGAGTACCATGTGGAGTCACGGAGTTCCCAGATGAAAGAGTCGCGAACGGAGTGCACCGCTCCAACCGCTCGTATGAATATGCATGCGCGCATTCGAGGGTGTAGGCGTCTGTGTGTGTGTGTGCGATACCAATGCGACGGAACCCGCGGGATAGTTGGGACGCACGCTAGGCGGAGCACCGGTAATAAATTCAGCTGGGTTTGAAAGCTGCGTGGAAAGAAATACTGGACACCCTGTCGCGAATCGTGCCAGACAGCTTCTTTCCTATCAGCATGAATCGGACTAGATCCTCAACACGAGCCGTAAAATGATTCCCCATCTTCCAGTACTCCTTTTTCTAGTCGAATAATGCCGAACTTTCGAGTCCCGTTTTTCCTAATGATTCTACAGATGAGATCGGGCTTTTAATTACGGTCGCACGACGCCAGTAGTAGCTGGAGTCTCGCCTCCGCTGTAATCAAATCTAACGCGGTAATTACTATTCATGCCGGACGCGTGACTTCGTATGCAGTGCCAGATAGAGAGCTCTCGGTGTGCACGGTGTTTAGCCGATGTGTTGGTGGGCCCGTGCCTCGCGGGGGATGCGGCCTGAAATATTGGCCGGAAGAGAAATTCCGCACGCCAGTGTAATTGCGTTTTGCGCCATGGAGGAAGACAGTGTGCGCCCGGCGACGATGGCTCGATTTATCGAGCGATCGGCGAAATTTCTGCTTTCTCGCCGGTAACTACTTTTACTGCTGTATGGCGCGACCATACTTTGTCTAGTCAGCATAATTGGCAGCGATTCTAGCTAAATGAGCATTTAGCAAAGTCTCCGAATGGGAATTCAAAAAACGTCCGGTCACCCTCGTTGCGTCTAGCTAGCGCTCTCAGCCACAGTGCGCAGCATTCGGATCGTAAATGTCAAACCTCTTTGTTTGCTGTCCAGTTAGAATTAGTCGAGCGTGAATGCTTTTGGAGTCAGTCGTGTACCAGACGTCTGGCACGTAGTATATACCGCGTGCTTCTAGCCGAATGCTACTCCATGCACTGTCGGCTACAAGTGGTACAAGTTCGCAGAGTGATTGGGACAATACAGGTGGAGGTTGGGCGCGGTTGTAAAATCGCTGGGAATGCTATTTCAATTTTTCTTCACTCGCACTTGGGAATTCATATTGGTGCGCTACTTACATACGCACCTGACACTTTAGCCACACATGATGAAAGTGACGAGTGTACAGAATGGGCAGGTCGTTTGATTTCAAGCAGTTGCAGTGCAGTTGCAGAGTTCTAGCGACGGTGGATGGGCACACGTGCCACAAAGTGTGGTCGGGTGAGCACAGTTACTTGGCGGCTCGTCGAATCACGACGTGCTTATCGGCGAGAGTAAATCTCGAATATTCATCGTGCAACAACATAGTGCCGGCTGCATAGCCAGAGTGGAGTGTGCATCGGTGGTTTCCGGGCGCGATGGAGAGTCGAAGGTGGCGAGAGTGGAGTTCTGCATGGCAATGCACCCGGTGATTTGCCAGTATCCTGCGACAGCGGAGAGCAAGGGGGATATATTAAATCTTCGCGAATCCCAAAACCCTGTCGCGAGGTCCTTCCGGGCTGTCTCATCTCCGTCGCACCACCCACGTGGCTCGCGGTCCAGAGCAGTAGGAGAAGATGAAAGAGGAGAAGAAGAAGGAAGGGAGGAGGAAGGAGACGGTTGGCGCTTGCGTCTCTCGTCGAGCCAGAGATCCTTTTCATCCTAAACGAGCGATTCAAAGCTCTCAGCTCTCTTCTCTCTTGGGGCGTAAGGTAAATCCTCGAGCGAGCATAGGAGTCACGGCGCAGTCATATATATTTTGCCGGCGCTGCGAGCAGCACATGGCCCTGCACTCCAGACACACCGCCATGGCGAGAGCGGTCTTGCCTCCTCTTGTGCACCGTGTGTGGTCCTTTTATATAATTTGTTCCTGGACTCTTCCTCGTCATCCTTTACCTCGCCTCCTCCTGTCTTCCTCATCCAGCTGATGGTGCCCGCTGCTTCTCCATCCGCTCTATACTCATCCTCTGGTTCGTACTCTATGGGCTCATGCCCCCTGGACGATGATATTAGGTAAATTGTGCGCGATTTCTCGAAGATCGTTGGTACCCTCCCTTACCTTGCTGGCAGGTTAATCCTTGACAAATTGACGAGGTGAACGTCATTGAAAGGTAACGGGCTCGCAACTCTATCAGGCTCTCACCGACAGTGGGGTCAATCTACTCCTCACTGCCCGCAGAGATTGTTCTGTTGATCCGACTATCTCTCAGTTATGCAAATTTCAAGTCCATCGATTGACAACTGTGCAATAACAGTCGGTCGTGTCTCGGCAATTTGAGTGGTAACAGCTTCAAGTTCCTGGAGCGTCTGGATTGCCACCGAACAGGATAACAAGAGATATAATGTTCCTTGAAGCTCGTGCTTAACTTGATTGCGCACTCAACAATTGTCTAGCATTAGCCTTGTATTGAGTGGACTTCTTTCGACTTGCCTGCTGTTGAGACTCTTTCAGGTAGAATATGAGTTACTCTAACTCGGTCCCAGAGTCATTCGGTGTTTATTGTTGCTAGTTCCTGGATGTGAAGTTTCTCGTCTTCCCACGTTACTTTTGGTACCCCTCTCATTGTACTTTCTACTCGCTGCTCTAGCTGGCGAGGTGTGCAGGTGAGAAACGCGCGATTCACCTTGCATCATTAACTCGGTAATACCTATCATACGGCAGAATAATAATTAGAGACGATCGGTCGCGGGTTAATGGGCTACGGTGTTTCTTCCTGGCGTTTCCCGCCGTGGCACTTATCCGACAGCTTTCTCTGCTATGCACTTCGAAATAGAAGCCCCTAATCTGGCAACTTGATACCAAGAAAATCCTTTAATTAAGAAATTCACACTTTAAAATCTCCTAATTAACAATGACATTTGTGATAATATTACGATACCAATCGTTACTGATTCATGAATTTCGGGGTGTACACGGTGGGTTCGAGTGAGCAATCACAATTTCGCTTAGATTGCCTCGTTCTCTTGGCATCGGTTCATAAACCTCGAGGCTGCTACTGGTGCATTGGCATCTCGAGTGGACAGAGCGGTAGCCCGAAAGAGTCAATTATGCAGGGGATTGCTTTCCGATGTCGTATTATCATTTGGAGCCGAGCAGAAGGCACTTAAAGTGTCGTAACTGTCTCGCAATGGACTTGAGAGATTGGGGACCGGACTTGCTGAAACCCCACTTTGGAGTCAATGTGCCAGATAAATCGTGTTAAGAAAAAATTCCATATAAATCTTGTTCACCGTTCCTAATTCCAAGTGTATAGTGGAAAATTGACTTCAGCTATTGGTCACTGGAGAATGCCTTTCTGGTTCGAGGCGCGGCAATGTTCGAAGGAACTGTACGCATTTCAAGAGAACTAAGTCCCTAACGCTCGGAGTTACTGGTTATCGGTGCAGTTATCGGTACGCTTTGCCGGCCAATCGATTTGTAAGGCCACTTAACGATCGATATTCATCGACCTCTCGTACCATTCAATTTTGCGCGCAAAGAAAAGAAGGGGGTAAGGAGACCAGAGGAGGACCGTTCCCACGCGTCCATTCCTGAGACCTGTTGGGAGCGACGAGCGGACTCTCACGTTCCCCGGGAGCGAAAGATCAAACGTCAAGCTCTGTCTCTTGACACTCGCATTCGCTCTGAAATTTACACGAAGATCGCGCGAGTTCACGCCCACAGATTTTGCGCAAAGTTTCCTATCTGACCGTTGGATATCGCTTTATGAGCTGTTAAGCCTCGTTAGCACTGAGACTCCAAGGTACACACGCTTCACTTACAGCTCATTACGAGCCTATCGACGCCGACAAAAAAGTAATCCACTCCGTCGCGTAAGACAGTCAAGGGACGGCCCGACCAAGCCATCTGTTAATCGCCTTATCAGGACGGATTCTAACGGGAATCAAACCGGCCTACAAAACAAACTGCGCGCATTAACTGCGAATGCAATAAAGGTGCGAGAAAGTGGCGAGAAAATTGAAATTGGGTTGGGCACTTTGGTGCGCTGCCAGGCGAGTTTGCGTCAAGTTGGTGGCAGATAAGCGAGTTTCAGGGCGAAGGTCAAGTACTTCTTAGTATATCCGCTCGGGTAAACGGGAGTTCTCATCTTAGATAACAAATAGTAGGAATGCCTTTTGAGCGTCCAAATAAGGAACGGGTCAATCAAATCACTCTCTTCTGTACTACCAAGCGAATAAGTTGGTCCTTGACGGTTCCAAGACGAAAAACATTTTTGCTGAACGGGCGCTTTCCATGTCGTTAGGAAAGCACCATGGCAACTATGTTTCTGTGTGAGTGTGTGATGAGAGACTGCCGATAATTCGTACGGGACATGGCAGCGGTCGGCGATTTCTTCTTCGGGTAAGGTAAACCTGTAATTTAGCGCGTGCTGCCAGGTTTTCCTTGGTCCTGACGATCCACCGCCAGTGGGACCTTCCGCGCTATCAGGTCACTCGATTAAATTTCCGCTCGATGCTTTCGTTCCTGATCCGTCGTCGCTGCTTTCGTGCAGGCTTCCCTGCTTTCTCGGCCCTGCTGCTCGCTGGCTCGACAAAGATTGCCGGGATCATTTTCCACCGATTGCCAGTCCATGGCTAAGAGGAAGAGACCTTAACTGCTGCCAGGGTAATTGGACTTTTGAGTCGTAAGTCATTGTACGTCGCTTTTCCGGTAATTCGTGGTACATCGGACTATCATGGCGGCCAAACTCTCAGCCTCATTACGCCCACTCCATTAGTCCTTTTTTTTACTCTATCACGAGAAAGCATTTCATGAAACAAGGACTCTTCATACAAGTCCACACTCGTAGAGAACAGGCTACTGGAATTTCGCATATATTCTATGAACATGGAGACCACCTTGTATATATTGTATACACGCATGTACGCGATTTCTCGCGAAGCTGATTTCTTCGGCGTTGTCGAACGCTGCAAGATCGGTGAGCCATCTTGGTGTTATGCAAAAACAATTATCTTCGCTCACGTATAAGGAGCGCAATTATTAAGCCGGTTCAGCAGCACGGCGCGCGCGTGTTACGAAAGTCGCGCAAGAGCAACTCTCTTGCGCCAGTTGCTTCTGTCGCTCCCATTTTCGTCTCTCTTTTTCCCTGTGCTAGTTCGACTTATCCGACAAAAATTGCTAGTAGCGATGGAAACTCTGTGGATTCCAATTAAATTGGAAGGGATCTGTAAAAAGAAGAGCCGGCTTTCAAGTTTCAAGGGGTGGCATGTAACATATGGACGTGTCAAAACGAGGGAGGAATCCTTTCAAGCAGAGTGAGTGAGTTCTATTAGTTAGAATCAACGTACATAACTCTTATTCAATCCCTTTTTTAGCAAGTCAGAAGCTTGATTTTCAAGTGACGGGGGAAATGTATAAGTGAAGCAAGTAAGTACGTCGACCTCCTGCAACGTCGGATATTCAGGAAGTCTTTAGCCCTATGTAAATGTGCGAGGCGGCGGTAGGCTCGCAGGCATAAATAAACTTCGAAATGGCGCGGTAGCATCTGCAAGGCAGGCAGCTTAATAATACCTCGGAATGGAAGTCATCCGTTCCATGCCTTTAGCCTGTAAATAGTCAGACCGCGGCGTTTTTTTCTTCGTCGTAGGCGGAGCGTCGTCGATGTCCAAGGCTTTGACATGACGGTGAATTTTACGAGAAACACTCATGAAACGGGCGGTCGATTATCGTTCCGCTCACTAGCTTGGGAAACCGATCGCTCAACCTGACATTTTACGTCTTCGATTATGCCCTGACATCGTGCTTTCTCTTTTAAACCCTTTCCAAGTCACAGGATCCTGTGGACACACAGGTGAACCGAGACATTCGGATCAAGTCAAGTTGTCAATAGAGGATATTTTATTAACTGCAGAAAAGGCGGATATAATTAAGCTCTTGGTAACTCGAAGTAATGAGTACTGTGTCGGGTGTTTCTATCGCCGGCTCCGTTTCCCAAGCGAACCAATGAATAATGAAGCTGCTTTCATCACACTGACGGCCGCCTGAAAGATCGCCACCCCGAAGCTTGTTTTTTGCCTGACGCGGATGACACGCGCAATAACAAATTGCAACGCGAGTCGATGGGATATACACGCGTAGAGAAGAGTAACGTGTGGAGAGGCGCCGCCGAAGGAAGGAGAAAATACGCTCGGCGAGAGAGGACAAGAGTGTATAACAGGAGTGTCGAGGAGCGAGCGTAGATCGCGGAGAACGATTTCCTCGTGGGGACTTGTGTGTACCAGGTGTAGTACGTCATTGCCGCGTTCAACTGTCTCTTCTTGGGCGTCCGCGGCAAGAGGAAACCTGGCTGTAATTGACTTCCTACGAACGCCTGCCGGCCACTCACGGCTCGTTCGCCATTGTAACACTTGCACTCCCATTGAAAAGCATTAGTCGCAGCCGCTCGATCTGACTAATTTCCCGGCCCGCTCTATTCCGATCTCCCTCGCACGACTTCTCCGGTAGTAACCTCTTGCTGAACGCAATCCGATCAAGTCTGACCGGTGCTCTCTTCTAATCAAGTCTTTGAAAATGGCGCCGGTTCATCTTCCGAAGTATCTCCGAGTATGGTAATTTATCACGTACTTCTAATTGGAGCGAAGTACGAGAACCTGATTTACTCGAAGACATCAAATTCCCCGTTATCTTTGCCTGCAAGCGCATTTAGTACTAGGCGTTACATCGTCCATACGCTAAAAGTTATGAACATGTTTCTCCAGCAAAGACGATTAGGAAAGGATGGTTTCAGGGTTTTCTCACTCGTTTAAACAGTATAGAGTAGCACAGGTGCAAATTCGAGTGGAGAGTGGCGATCAGGTTGAATGTCTTCATTTTCCATGTACCACTTGGGCCGCTGCGCTGTCACAAATTGGCATGTCCCCATGTACCGACAAGGACTGTTATTAATTACAACTGGTATCCTTGTACTCAGCTCGGTCTGGCTCCGACAATTACCGTAATCAGCACGAGAAATCGTCGAAGCTTGTCGAGACAATGTGTAATTATAGATTGTAGCCTCTCCACTTGCAGGATGAAGATGTTTTGTTTGGGAAAAGAGGATGATTCTTCCAAGATTTGCGACGACCACTCTATCCCATCAACGTGTCGTCCATGACGGAGGTTAAAGCCACCGTGAACTTAGCTTCAAAACGAGGATGAGGATGTAAGGGCTCAGGAACAATTAGAAACAGGATGCAGTCCTATGCATGGGGATATGTGTGCTCGTCCCTACATCCGCCGACGAAGAATCCCGGCGACGAGAACTGATTGGCAGTCTGCTAATTAACGTGTGGGGGCCTATTTACGCGTTCCATATTTAGAAGGGTCAATACGCGACCTACCGCACGCGCAGACTACTTGCTAATGAGCGGGGAGAAGCTGGAACTATTATCAGGAGCAGAAGAAAGTCTCTTGAGTTCATAACCCATCGGAGTCTCATCTTAATGAAAGTGAAATTGATAAATCCCACCGTTCTGTTCGCAACTGGAACTCTCAAGGCCTGAAGCATCTTAGCCGCACCCCACAATTAGATGACAATCGCGATAATTACACCGTGAGAAGGATAATTACTTTGTGGCGCCTGGGATAGGCCGCACGGTCATAAATCCTTCGCGTCATATTTTCATGAAATGTCACATCAGATAATAACTTCGAAAGTACGCGAACCGCAATGTATACATATATATATTGTGGGTGAACGCACGGCGACCTAGCTTAAATTAGGAATCATTTGGCGCAGTTAAACGGAGATGATCAATTCGAAAGACTGCGATTTACTTTATGATCCTCGGTTTGTGAGCTCGGTAAGGATCGATAGTACCCGTCCCGTTAGACCTGAATAGTTACGGGACCACTGAGAGAAGCTCCGCTTTGCATGATCCTCATTCCATCTTTCCTGGCATAGCCAGATTTCTTTCAGTCAGTATACACACAGAGGTATCTCTTCGATATAATTCTACAGGCTTCCCCGGAGGGAGTATTCCGATGGTCTGTGGATTAGGAACAGCTTCATTAAACGAGGCAGTTCGCTGGGAGCGCTAGTGTTAGTGAGGAAAGTAATGCAGCGTATGTGGCCCTGGGGGTAGGCTTGCTCATTTGAGGCGACGATGCAATTCATTATCGCCATATCTGCGATCACGTGGATGCGTATGCGCGCGCGCGCGCGCGTCGCGCGAGTGCTCCTCTCGAGAGTATTCCTCCCATGAATTACGATCAAGCGATCGAAGTGGGGTTCGCGCTCGGCAGTGTCCGCGGCAGCTATCCGGTTAATAAGTCCCGGTCCCGTTCGAAGGCGATCGCGGATGCCGATTAACACGTCGCTTTATCGCGATCCTCGTGTCGTACGAGCGTCGCACCGCCAGTCCCATCGCACTTCTCCGCTCGATGCAATCGATACATCGAGTCACACTGGAGCTGCTCGCCGGTAGCACACTCTCCTGCCTCGCCTCCTTTTTTTTACTACTGGCCCGCGCGCGCTTCAATCCGCACGTTTAATCGTATCAGTAACCGGCCTGTATGAGTCTCCCTGTCGCTGTCGTGTTCCTCGATCTCGCATCGCTGATCCCGATAGCCGGGCCATTACCGCCTCCCGATTCCAGCATACACCGGCGACTGTCGATTTCCGACAGCAGTGCCTGGCGAACGCTCGCACCGATCTCGCAGGTGTCTCCGCGCCACCGTACAATGCCGCCCCGCCTAATTCAAGCCGGTCTCATATCGATATGATAGAAGATTTAATAGGGGCATTCGCATTGAACGCTAGCGAGCATTTGGCTTACTTTTACTCGCTTTGAAATACATGGCTGCGAGAACTGCTTTCACATCGATCGCAATGTCACACGTTCGATCAATTATACGAGACACGCGGGTGTTTGCGCAAAAGGCTTCGGTAGTAAAGTGTCGGGCAAGATAATCGCAGGATCTTTCACCATGTAATTTTGGGCAACAAGCGTCGACAGGGGACCAATAACCAGTGCCCAATTACCCCATTGCCTTTCCGGAAGGCATTCGTATTCACCTGCTAATTACGAGTAATCATCCTTTCATCGAGCAAAAGTGCGGCTACCGAAATTACGCGATCCCAGATCGCCTTCACAGCACATATATAAGATGTGTGAAGTACAGGTGGCAGCTGCGGGTTTCACTCTCTCGGGATCGCGAGATCCAGTTTCCCTTGACAGTATGCGTTACGGTAGCCAACAAAGAATTATCATTGACAGCCGATGACCGCGATCTTTCCACTTGCCAGCCTCCTTACCGTTCTTCAATCTTCTCTTGCACGCGGAAAGGATGGCTGCGTCTAACGAAGCCGCAGATCCTCGTGTCGTGTCACGAGACACGTGAATACAAGCCAGCCAGTTTCTCCGGGCGTAATGATCCCGTAATTGTTTTATAGGGCGCACGGCACTTTATAAACATCGTGCCAGATGTGCCATATAGATGGGTAAAGAGAAAGAACGGCGATCGGCATCGCGTGGAAGGACGCTGCGCGATGAAGAGTATAATAGACTCATGATCAAAAGAGATAGCTCGGCCAAATGGGGGTATTGCTGGCAATGCCGCCGTTAACCCCGCTAGGTTCTCATGTCGCTCCTTGGAAGCTGAGAACTCGGATGGAGTGACTTTTCCTTCTCTCCAGGACTTCTCATTGTTCCCTGGTAGCGGCGGGGCGCTGCTCGTTCCGTTCAAAACGTTGACGGCAATTTAGTGGCAGGTTGCGCGCAAACAGATCTCCGGCACGATTAGCCGCGAAATAATCTTCCGCGTGTTAAGGGTTAAACGGAGATTAATCGGGGCCGGGAGAGGCAGGAGCAATTTGAAACCGCGTCGTTTAATTTCAGTTTCAGTATTTCTCGATATTCCCCGTGCCGGCACTCATTTCTCACAAGTTACATGAAATTGACTAGCCTTTTCTCCAAGATCTCTAGAAACTCTCCCACCCACTGGCGAGAGTCTCAAAGTCCCACTTGTGTAAGAATCGCAATTGCCGCCGAGCGGCTCGAGTAACACGCATTACGCATTACCAGCTGGTGATTCCTGTGACCGCAGGATTTTTCAGCCGACTCTGGGGCACATCTGGAAGGACAAACATAACCGCCAAATACGGTTGCCAATCCATTTACGGAGCTTCATTGTCGAGTGAATCTCGGGCAACACGATAGGAATAACCGTTTAGGGTAAAGATCGAGATTGCCAATAGCTGACTCTCTTGATTGGAGCAGCAAACGGACATCGGCTGACTATCGTTACGAAATGTTATGCAAATTGGGAGAGAATCCAACGATTCCATTGATAGCACTGAATGAAGCACGCTCCTGGAATATCTGCCGTAAGGATTCGTGTATTGGCAAGGATTTCTATTCGCCTGGTTGCGAGAAACGGTGCTTTTCTACGGAGAGGAAGGCTGGAATAGAGAGGAAGACTGCGGGAACACCTTGCACGACCCGACTCCCTCCCGCATACTGTCTCCTTCTTTGAGGGGGCCGCGTGCTGCGGTCTAATCTGCATTTTAAACGAGCCGTGCTTTTGTGGAGAATCCTCTCGCGCTCGAGCGTACAATATACGCGCGAGAACGTAGCAATTGCCCTATGCACGCCTCTCTTCTTCACGCTGCGTTAGCAAGCGCGGCCATAAAAGAAGCGCATCCTCTTTATGCGCCCGGCACCGCGGTCGGTCTCTCGGTTCCTCCTCTACTTGCGACCTTTTATTTTCGGCGATTCCTTCTCCTCTCTTGTCCCATAAACCGTTCCATTACTTTTTTTTTCTAAACTTCCATGGCTCTTTGACGCCTTGCGACCGCTGGTTCCTAGTGAAAGGTTTCTCCAAGGAGTCGTCGCCCACTCTCTTCGGCTGGTGTCCCGTTCAGTTAAAACACATGTTGCAAGTGGTAATTGGGTATGCGCAATCAAGTGGCGTGGAGTATTATCAGGGCCATATGAAATCGTCTAATATCAAGAATCAAGGCATATCAGGCTGGCGATAGAGGCCGAGGGAATGTGGGTTAACTGGCTGATCGTTGCTGCCGGTGGAATCGTGGAAACGGCGGGACGATTTATCTTCGGCTCGCATCGTGCTCCCTGGCTCTCGGGTGTACGCGCTAATGCCGGTCTCCTCGCAAGTAAATCCCTCGGTCTATGGACCGATATGTACTCCCGTCTATCGTTGATCTCCGCCGCGCTCTCTCCGCTTAGTCTTGCTCGGATCAGCGCCGGTTTTTCTTCTTCCGGCAAGGACGAGCCGGCCGCTGCGCATTTCCCGACCGACACACCGGGGAGAGGAGTGCGAGGAGGGACGGGCGCGATGTCATGCCGATTAATTTGATTTCTGCCAGGCACTTGGAACGTTTTCCAAGCCGGCCTGGAAAGAGGCAAGTGTACACTGTGTGTATACAGTGGGCGCACGTGTTCTGCATCTCGTGGCCTTTCGCTTCATAGGCGCCAGATCAGAATCGGCCGACTCCGCGCGCCGGACTTTCATCGTTGGCTTTGACGCGCATCGTGTTCCGCGATGTACCTGCCACATACCCCGATCCTGTCAATGATTCCTTGATCCATGCTTGCTCGCTTTTACCTTTACATAAGTTGGGGACCCGTGCGACTCGCTGATCTCAGATTGCAACGACGGGGAGCTCGTGGCCATCCTTTGACGTTTTCCCAATTATCGAGCAACAGAATGCAACTATTTCCTTCCGCCACTGGAGGCACCGCATTTATCATCGAGATATTAATCGGTATATCCGCGCTATTAAAGTAGCAGCTTGCGGCTGACTATCTCTCTTCCGGCGCGCGCGCACGCATCCACTCGAAAGTGGTATGAGTCCACCATTAATCAGACGTCGTCGGCACTGGAGCGGCCGGGCATCACGCTGAGCGTCAATTCGACGATCGGTTGGATAGATTTTCTTTGTTGCCAGGCTTTTACCTCCGCGTGTTCCTTCACCCATTAGCTCGCACTACCAATCTATCATTGTATCCTGTTTTTATGTTACTTCGATTATTTCAGAGTAATGAACATCGTGCGCAACACAACAATTTCACTTGATTTACACGCATCCTATCTTGGGCATTAGAGCTTCCTTCGATGGCGGAAAGACGCGGTGCTGGTGCCGCGCTGATCCGAAGGCGCCAGGACGATAAATCACTGGGCGCAGTGAAAGCTAGTTAGTTTCGGCGGCGGGGATACATCTCGCGCCACGCGGCGCACGCCGCTAATGAGACACCACGTTGACAGGGCCGAGAACGAAGAGCCGTCGCTTATCGTAATCATCATAAATGTCCACTGTCTCACCGATATGCTGCTCGGATTGTCGCACTACCCGTGTCGATACTCCTGCGCTTCTCATTCTACGATGAAATTTTCTGATATCTCTTTCAAACGTTCGCTCCACTGCTTTTTCAAGTTTTTCAGAGCCCAAAATGATTTTGTGTATTAAGATGAGTGTGCAAAACTGCTGGAGGAGGTTGAGGTCGTATTAGCACATGGCGAACCTGTCGCATGGCGTAATAGGCACGCGATTGGGTGACGTTCTCCGCCCAAGTATTGCATAATGCGCTCATGCCTGCTATTATTGTTCCATCAGGAAAAGACTGTCGAGCGCTGTAAGGCGTCGCAGACCTTGCAGAATGCGGAATGCACTCGGCTCTAGCCGGGGATGGCTGAGCTGGCGATATGCAATTCCACGAGTTCTAGGAGTCACTTGGAACGCGCGCGCCCTGTGCGGTAGGCGTCGCCCGTAAAAACAGTGGTACCATGTAATATCTTCGGCACGTTTAATTATCGTCGGCACTGCGCACAGGTATGCCGGCGCGTCTGTGTTTCGATGTGTGTGCGAGCGTCTTTGTATGTCTCAAGAGCGGCCCGCTCGCTTTTAGTCGCGCGAGTGCATCCTCTAATTGCTTACACGCCGACCGATGCACGTGGGCGAAGCACGAGAACTTACCAGGAGTAGCAACACCTTTACGACGTGCTTCTTCGGCACCGGCACCTTCGCGGAGGTGTACCTGCCGCATTATGTCGGCGTTGCACTTAACATCGGCGCATTCCCCGGCCAGACTGCTCGTTGACCTATCGTGTCTCAAGAAATTTAGCTTTTTGCCCGCACCCCTTAATGCTGGATTGGTCGCTCTTAACTTTCAGTTCTAATTTCCCGAGCTTTTTACTCGCTCCATTTCACTGAAAATGCTTTGTACCTCTTTTCGACACGGACACGTTTCAGCGAGCACTCCCTCGACTTTCCTCTTAGCATGCGCGGCGATTCGGATCTGATTAAATTCCGAGCGCATACCAACTCGTCCAGTGCCAACCACCCCGGGTCACCTTGGCACACAGGAAGAGAGTGTGAGAGAGAGAGAGAGAGAGAAGTGTGTTTCGTCATTTTGAGCGAGTCAGTTTCCTCAATTTCGGGTTTACAATTGCCGTTACACGTACCGTTGATTACCCTCAAATCAGCATGATTTAGCACACCCTCTTCTTTCGGTGTAGCCATGGCCGCAATTACTCTCCCTTTCGCTAACTTACTCAAAGGAATTTCATTAGGTTCAAAGGGACGGATGTGTCAGGCTATAATTGATCGCCCAATTATACTCCCTTTAAAAGTTCGCCGATACTAGTGATGTTAGCGGGAAATTGGTGTCGGAATTAGCTTCGTCCCAAGATCCCCGAGAGTATTAACGCCATGACACCTCAGGCAGAATGTAATTTGGGTAGAAGGGAATCGAATTGCAGGAACATTGGAGAACCCGAAAATTTTGGGGACCTACACTTTCCGCTTATGATTTTTCTGAATTTCAGTTTATTGATTTTTTTCTTTAATTAATGTAAATCCGCGGAAGTTATTTAGTATTTTAATCACGAAGTTCTTGTGGTTTCAGGGAAACGAGGCAGTTGTGCCGGAAGGTTGGCCGCTGACTTTAGGTAGACGAGGTCTCGTCTTGCAGCTGGGAGAGCTCGAAGCCTCGGCACTACGTCTCGGGGAATGTTACCTCTGCATACGCAGCGCAGCTGCATTTGCAACCACCACCACCTCGGGGAGTGGCGTGGCAGCCACTGCTGAAGTCGTCGACAAGAATACCGTTGAGGTGAGTCACACTACAGTATTTTACCATTTTTCCTTCTTTCAATTCGCTAATATCTCTACTGGCGCTCTTGAAGGATTCCCAGCGCGCATGTTGGAACGAACGTGCGATTTCCTCGTGAAATTTCATTACCCGCGAATGCCGGGAACACGAGTCGCGTGACAACCAATGCCGTAATCGGGTTGCATAACGTTGGCATTCTCGATGGGTTAAGGAGAAACCGAATTACGGGAGCGAAAATTTAGTTAGCTTTGACGTCCTTTCGCGATACAGATCGGTTGGAATCTAATGTTTGCCACTTGGTTTCTGGTTGATCCTAGATCGCAGTAGTCTGGAGAGCAACGTCGATGAGGGCCCCGGGTATTCTCGGTTGGGACCGTGAGGACGAGTTCATGGACTGGCGGGAGGTGTCGCAGAAAGGGCAGGCAAGCTCGAGCGGCACAGGCGCGAGCTCCTCGCACTCCTCGGGCTCTGGGAAAGGCAGCACGCGGACTCGTCGAAGATCGCGCGAGGAAGTTCGCTCGCGGACTCGAGAGAACAGCAGGAGTGGTGGCCGGGTGACGGAGCACCGATCCATAGATCGGTTGGAGCACAGGGGTTCCAGTGAATTGAGCAGCGAGAGCACAGGAGTCAGCGTAGCTGGTCATGCCTCGGCGGTGATGAAGTCAAGGTCAGCCTCGAGTGTCGACGCCGCCTGGAAGGCGTGCGAGTTCGACGAATCCTCGGTTTCGACGGCGCAGGAGCAATCAGGACGGGCGTCGGGCATCGTTAAGTACTGTTCTAGTATCTCCGACGAGGGTAGTCGGGTGAAGGTGAAGAGATGTGCGAAGGTCGTCTCGCCAACGACCATGGAGAAATGGAAGGAGTCGGCGAGATGCGAGACGAGGAGTAGGCCGCTCGCTTTGGAGGACCTGAAAAGCCCGTTGCGCCTCGATGAGGCTATGACGACGCAGAGCAAGTCGTTGGAAGCGAACAACGTCGATCTTGAAGAAAGATTGCGCAATGTCTGCAGCCCCGAGGACGTCAGTGACGAAGACCTGCCGGCTTACATCGGCAATCTCCTCGTAACCGTCGAGAGAAAGATCGAGAGGGTGTCTCTGGACGACCTCACCTTCCCCTGCCCTGCCTGTAGAAATATCGACACCGACGACCCGTTACTCGGCTGCAGGTGTGCTGGCGACGACTGTGGCTGTGGTACCATCGAGGACACCTGTGATTGTCCTTCCTCCGTTGCTGCTAGAAACCACCAGCAGTCTGCCAGGAGTTTAGAAATTGCCGGTATCAAACATATCGACAGTGACGATGAAGAAGAAGTGCGGATGGGTTTCGGTGAGTCTAGCATCCGTTTTACCTCTTACTTGTCGAATTATTTACACAGCAAATGTTTGCGAATCGACCAGATACTGCTTTTGTAACGACGCCACAACCGCATGACGGAATTATTGGATTCGAACGAGTCATACACTGACACTTGAGACATGGTACGCATAATAGTGTCTGAAGTGGCCATAGAGTCATATATGTGGCCGATCATGCACGATCCACCATCCACTTCCTATTTACCAAATATAATAGACTCTCGTTTCAAGCTGCCACTGTTAGCCGTAATTCGGCTTATTCACGTCACAATGCTCATCGGATTGAGCTCATTGAAATCGTTCCTCGATCTCATACGCGCGTCAGAATATATAATGATAAAAGTGAGGGCAGCACGAGAGTTGAACGAAGATCTCGAGTACAGGTAGTCCGGCGCGAAGGTTCGTCCGTGGCAGGGCTATCGTGAGAGTCGGGCGCCTACGAGAAACCGGGGCGATCGTGGCTACACTGCTCTTAAACGACTTTATACACGTGTGCATGTATGATCTACCAACGATACTGAATCAGCAAGGCGCGATGAACTTGAAATTCTGACGGAAGTGGCGCGTGGGTGTTACATCGCTGTAAAGTGGCTACTTCACGTCATGGTGGCTATTGAAAAGTCGCTCTCTTCTCGAAGCAGTGCGATCGGTACTGGGATCGGCTTGTGAAAAAGGCCTGGCATCGAGGAGGAACCACGCGCGCGTCTGAATAGTAGCAATAGACTGTTAACGTTCTTTCAGGCCAGCAGCAGACCCTGCTTATCTAACTGTCTAGTATGGAAATACGCGTACTCCTGCTCGCCACGGGATTCTCCACGCGCGCGCTGTAGGCACACGCGCTTTATTGCTCGACTTCCCTATTCGTCGGTAGCGGCCGCGTTTGCATAGGAATTCTAGCAGGCATTAGAATCGCGCGCTCGATAGCCAAACGCAAACGTATTACCAGGATGTGATACTACACTGGACGAGTTAGCACCGTTGGTTGGAATATCGTATCACCACTACCGGATTATCGATAATCAGATTGGCAAACGGCAATTCTTTTCACTGTAGAATCTTGAGATTGTTCTCTCTTAATTACGCGCAGAACGCACGATCACTTACTGCCAGGCGGGGTTCGGTCGTTTTTTCGAGTGGGCGATTCCACGAAGACTCTTCGGAAAGAATGATCCCAGCGACGCCGCGCTGCCGGAGGGCATCGTTAAGGAGCGACGAGTTACTGCCTCCTTTTTTTGTCGGCACTCAGCTGTAATTGTAACGAGCGGTTATGCAAATCGCCGACACACTCGCTTGTCACTCGATCTCTCGGGCTCTCGCGTGCTTCTCGGCCAAGCAACTCGTGTTTCGGCTTTCGCGTGTCGAGCGATCTCTTTCCGTGTCCTCCCACGCTCCTCGGCCCTTTGCTCGTGGCCCGAGTCGCCGACTGTTGTTCGCGGCAGGTTCGCAGGAGCCAAGATCCTCCCGTCCGAAATAGCCAGCACCAGCACTCCCCTGACATTGCTCGCACCGCTCTCGCCCTTACTCTCTGCGGTAACGCAATGCTCTCTGCTGCCGAGAGAGTTACGGTACTCCTGGCATCAGCCGACACCTTATGCAATCACCGATTCCTCCGCTCGGAACGACTCTACTCCACTGCCGCATCGCCCCGTTCTCGTTGCGCAACACGGCGAGAATCGCTAGCGACAGATTCAGCGAAAAATCTCTCGACTTTCGTAATCCGGCGGGCACGGAATGTATCCCGGTATCGAGGTTTCCAAAGAGCTTGGAATCAGACTACTAGGTATTTAATGAGTGCTAGTGGACGGCGGTGGTAGTCCATCTTAGAAGAGGCGTACTTCGCCAGTTCTCCATTACATGTTTGCCGTGTAGGTCGGGGCTAATTGCGGAGTGTGGCGAGGGTCAGGCTACGTCGCACGAGGTAATAGTCCGGCAGGGAATGATTTTTCAGTCTAGAACGGTGAAGTCCAAGATCGAGAAGCCGCGGCTAACCGCGAGACCGTTGCCAACTATTACGGGCAGACCGCTGCTTGCAGAATAGTTCCCGCCAGCCGATTCTCTAGGTATGAGTGTATGTCGTAGGATTGTTGCCAGAGGTTCTTTGACATTCGTCTCCTTGGTGGCAGATGCGCGGCTTGTTTGCAGTGCGAGGCGAGCGACCTGCCGTTGCGATGAATGAACGGAGTAACGAACTCATCAATGGTCATTCACGTGCTAATGGAACGCGACAATACTCTGCCGGCCGCTCCCACTCGCGGTTTCGACGGCTTTTCATTAACCTGCTAAAAACTCGCTAATTCTCTTGGACCGCCGGACAACGCATCGCCCAGCTCGCGTTTGTGTCGAGTTCAATTCGAACCTACCCGCAAATTCGGGTCACGATTGTTATTTTGTTTCAGTACTGTCAAGTTGCATTTCTTCTTGCTTGCCTCTCACTGCATCCAAACGGCTGACATTTGAAAATATCATGAATAATATTCTATTTTTAGTACTTACATTTTCGATTAATTCGGCAGAAAGAAGTCATTTTCAGATTTTCGAATTTCTAATTATTTATTCAAAGTGGATCGGTCAGGAGTGGATTAAGTGGAAAACTTAATCTAGAACGGAATAGGTTTGTCATAACGTGGATTCCAGCTGGTGTCAGCAGTATCGGTAAATCCAGTGAGCCTGTTAAGCCAGGACTTTATAGGGTAGGAAAGTCGACGGAGTAGGCGTGTCCGTGCGATGTTACTGATTACGCGGGTAGTAATTTTCGGCTGGTTGTCACAAGCAGTCCGGAACCAGGAGCATTAAGCGCGGAACCGGTCGTTACCTGCTGGGCCAGCGGTTACTTTGTCACCGCTGGCAAACCTGTACCGCGATTTACGGCGTTACGCGAGTCCACCGTTAAGTACATCGCAGCGACCGGATATTAACACTCCCTCCTTCCCCAAGCAGGGCGCTCTTTTTCATTGACTCTTCGATATTGGGACAATCGCTCATGGTCAATAGCGGGCCCGTGTAAACGAGCCGCTTCCGCTGGTACACCGCGCACGACGGGTTTCAGGAAATTTTGGCGAGCTCGTTGAACAGGAAGTTGGAACCGGTTGGGACGCGTCCAACATTCCAAGCTAAACTTCTCTCCGATCATCTTGAGACTGTATCACCGTGACCCCCTAACTCATGGAATCGTGGATTTCAGTTCGATATTTTTCCACTGATTTTATAGGGTGAACTAGATCCGGTCGCATGTAGAAAGATATGCAGAGACTTAAGGCGCCCGGCCTGAGAAGACTTCGAGAGCTAGACAATTGGTAACGGGATCAGCCGGCCGGCGGCTAAAGGGTTAAGGTAGTTAATCAAAGTGAGCTGGGGAACAAGCCGAGCGGTATGCATATATCACATTAACTATGACGACCAGCCAGAGGACAGATGTTGCGCGTCGTTCTGTTCTTAACTCATGCCGCTTGCCCAGCCTCCTTTAGTGATGTCGGGCAGATTCAGGCACGCTTAACCCTGTTCCACATGGTTTTATCTTGTCAGTGTGGCTTCACCCTGGCCGTCGCCCGCGTGACATAAACGCACTGCCTACGCCCGAGTGCACAGGTCGTGCCGACCACTGCAAAAAGCTCGACGCCACGCTAGCCAAATGAGTTATACCGCTGCCCGCACCGCTGAAAACCCCACGTGATATTCTTCTTTTGCCCTTCGGCGACATCAACGCGGAAGCGAGTTCTGCAAGTATGAAGACCGAGACCAAGAGAAAGACGAAGCGATGGATATGTCGAGTGCAAGATTTCATACTTTCAGCTTTGCTGCGGCCCACTTTGATTTTTGGAGCCTCGCCTAACAGTTTCAGTCGCGGATGAGTGGAGTAGTTGGACTCGAAAGAAGTAGAATGCGGGCGTTCGAGGTCAGACGCGCGTCGAATACACTGCTTATAGGAATTGTCGCTCCGCCTTCTGTCCAGGGTCTCGTTAAGGGAAGAGGCATCCGGGCACCCAGTCATGCATGAAGTTTGAATTCGCAATGTGTGGGAAGTGAAGCTCTCTTCGAGGATCGATCAAATTAAACTGTTTCAGTATACTATGCGATGCGATCCGGCGCGCACGGGGGCCCGCTTGATTGAGCGTTTGCTTCATGGGTCGACTATACTTAGTAGCTCATTGATCGTCTCTATGGCGGTGCTCAATCATATCTACTTAAGCTGGAATCAAGCTGCTACCACAACAGAGGCTGTTCACCTCGGCTACGGCGCGTAATGGATGTTAAATGCCCGCGATAAAACCCTCTGCCTCTTCTATCAGTCCCACTCTCTCCCCATCGAACCTTTCGATTACAGACTTTCATTCTCGTACGAACCGGACTGGAGAATCTTCGCGTTTCCCACGAACGAGATTAAAAGAATTTCAAAACGATTTGCAGTCCAAATTACTACGATTTACGTATACACAACTTCCATTACAGTGATTGAATTTGTTCGATTTTCGATGTAATTGAAAGACGGTCGTAGCGATGCCGGCGCCCAATACGAAGGAACGAACGCCTATTGATTTTTCACTTCTCTCCAATTCAATTACCCCGCCGCTTACAATTGGATTAATTCAGACCCTTAATTCTCGTCCCCGACAATTGAATTAGATGGCTCGATTCCGCACCATTTACACTCGGGGTCGCGGTTAATGGCATTACAGGAAAATATTTCTACTCCCCTCCTACGCACTTTCAAGTGACTGCTCGACAGAAATCGAAAGTTCTCGGGTGATATCTCGATCCACGGGACTACACCAGATCGGAGATAGGTTTGGTAACAGTTGGTTGGTCGAACGGATCGTGATTGGCTAGCACGAAATTCGATTTTTGATCGAGCCAGACAAACTAGCCTCCCTCTTCAACGAACCGAATAAATGGCCCGAAAATTACACGGGCCATTAGACTGCCAGTTTATTTACAAACGAATTCCGCCGGTGGGCGGAAGCCTATTTCCGCCATTAGAAAACTGCTAGCAGATGCCAAACCTTCATTCCAAAATGTCGTACTTCTGTCATCAATTTAGTTCCCCCCTTTACTGCGGTGTGTAGAGACTTCAATTTCTTTCAGGGCCATAGTAATACTTGAGTGCATCTTGCACGCAATATCTTTCGGTAATTACACCGACCTTGTCCCTCCCGGAGTTCATTGGTATTCAGCGAGTGATGCAGTGGTTAAGCGCTGACCAGTCTCCTAGGGACTTGGATGCTTTCTTGGCTGGGAGGATCCTTTCCAGCTTCCATTTACGAACTTAACTGCTTGCATTACCAGTAGCCAGTTATGCCTGATTTCCGTACCATCAAATGGGATGCAACTCGTCATATAGCACTGTCTGACGATAGTCATTTTAGCCTATGAATTAATATCGGGTTCATGGAAATCTCAGATTAACACTGCATTATCCACATCCTGTAAAAAGATCATCAGAAGCACCAGTTTCCTTGAAGTTGTCAGACTCTTGCTCTTCCACTCTCTCTCTTTCTAGTTATCGAACCAAAACTTGTTACCACAGGTCGTATTTTGGTCCTCCAATTCCACGACGAAGTCATGCTCCTCAAGGGGTTAAGAACCGGCATTCAATTGAGAGGTATACTCTCCTGAGAGTCCTGGACGGTAATTGAATGTCGGAGAAAACTTAGCTGACACCGTTGAGGATGTAGCAAAGGGTGAGAGCAGTGCTCGCATAAAACATAACTTGGCCGTTGCAGTCGGTTGTGTACAGCAATGTCTATGTGATGGAGGATCTTGAGGTGCCGTGTATATCCAGCAAGTGTGCGTAGCAGCAAAAACGGCACGGAAGTGTCGCGGGGTCAGATGCACGCGGAAAGAGCACGAACGGGTCACTCGAGCCCCTCGGAGAGTCGGCCCCGGGCAAGTGCGCGCACGTCAGGTAGACCGAGCGAGGTGAGGTCGCAGATGGAAACGTTTAAATTGCAAACAGCAACGAGATCCAATCAACCTTCGGTTACAAGTCAATCGAGTCGTCGACTCGCGACACCCATCACCGTATGCTAATCGAATGGCAGTTAGTGTACTCGCTGTGCAGGTCAGTATAGACCTGCGTATAGGGTCTCTCACCAAAATCTAAGTGGAAACAGATCAGTGTACATGAGATTATAAATAGCTCTCGTTGCATAAAAGAGTGACAATAAAGTTAGAGTATTAATAGCGTATATTCACTGCTTGTTAGAATCGAAATACCCGAGACGATTTTTACCAAGCAATCCTCCAAAGCAATCTGTCAGTCTCTTGCACAGAGGGCAAATGGCACGTTCACGTGTCAAGCCAATCATAATCAAGGTAATGCAGCTGAAGCAGGTTAGGACGTCTCTCCGAATTCCTGCGGGGAAAATGCCGACAACTCCGAAAGTAGGATCGTCATTGGCGGGTGTCAGGTTTCGAGAACGGACAGACAACTTCCCGGGAGATCTCTTTATTGAGGCCTTGCTCTCGACAGTGTACATTTCAATCGGCGAACTGTCCATACCGACAGTGGGGCGCGGAGGTTCACGAATTAACATGCATCGGTAGAAATACGTGGGCACAGAACACTCGTAAAGTCGGACGGTGCTCTGTCGCCCGGGCGGGCGCTGGGCGATAAATTTCTCGCCTGGAAATACGAGACCTCCGTCTTCTAAGCCCAACCTCTCACAACACACCAACAACGCCAGCAGCGGCAAGTAGCATTTAACGGATTTTTCTCGCGCGCGTTGCTTTAATGCCCTCGTAACGCGAGGCGGTGAACATTTTCGATGTCGACGCTCGAATGAATGGTATTAAACCGTACGGGCATAGTTTCCCGCCATTTTTTTCTTCACCGACCAACAAGCCGCGAGGTTAATAGAGAAGGCGTTTATGAAACCAAAGTGCGCATTATTATGCCCATATTGTTCTGCCGGGTGTTTTGTCTTGAATCGATGTAAATCCTTCCGTGCGGCGTTTGCTAAATTACAACCTGCCTTTGTAGACGGAAGGCAGTAAAAGGTACGAGTCCCCTTTTCGAAATGGTAGCTGCGGTCACTCGTGCTAATTGCCTCTGTGCGTGAGTGCCGGAGAGGCGCATTGCTCTTCGTCAATAATGTGAATCGTGAATGTTATGTGGTTAGGCTTGACTTTCTGTTTGACCGCAACTTCCCTTTATCGACGAGAAATCCGGTCGAAGGTCCGCGATGAAACAGTCGAGTGATTTCGGATGGGGGTTTTATGCAAAAATTACATATACTTTGTTCACAATTAACAATCATACCAAGCTTTCGCTCGCTTTCATTCTTTTCCATATACGTATTACCAATCGTTACGGTTTTCATAACTGACATATTGATTCATATTCGTTCTCGCTCTTATTATACTCCTGCCCACTCTTGCATAAACTTTCGTTAAGCCATTCCTGTATCCTCGGAAAAGTCGCTGTTTCATCATGGAAGTCAGTAGAATAGCTAGTTGTACCATTAGAGCCATCTGTTTGAATAGTCGAACAAATAGTAAAGGGTGAAGAGATACAGGCTTTCCATGGATAAGCATCGAAGCATTTGCTACTATAACCCGTCAGGCTCAATCGTCTGATAATGCTACAATCACTGACTATCTTTATCGGTAGAAAAATTCTTGTATTCCCAGTAGAGAAAGTATCCTCGGTGTGGGTGAATCTCAAAGTAGTAGCACTGTTCGATCGATCGATTACACGAATCTGGTAAAAGTCACATTAATATCAGGTTTCCATCTTTCTCGTATACGTGAATCGTGCTGCATAGATAGATGCGGGAGCGCTCTGCCGGTGTGCTGGACCATTGGCAGGAGAGCTCGCAGCATCCGATTGCGTATCAGCACAGCGGCCTCGGACAAGGAAGGCCCCCTTTCCTCCACACGTGCTCTCCCTCCCATTGAGATCATTATGTCAATGATCCCGCGTGGCGCGCTCGCTTCCCGCAAAAGGAAGTTGCCGCTCGTGAAGCAGAGTGTGAAGCATAAACTTCCTGATTCCGCTCTCGATAAATGAGCTTCGGGAACAAATGGCTCGCACTTCATCGGTTTCAATGCATTGCAGTAAGATGGAATTTTATTCCGTATTGTCGTAACCTCAGCATTTATCTCTTTCATTTGATCCATCTAATTAGTCTAAAGCTTCGATCAAAATATTGATGGATTTCTGTCCGTTTCTTGCGAATGGAATAAAGTGAGTTGCTCGGAAACAAGTGCTTCTTAGTTGAACCGGGCAGCGGGTGTAACATCTCGGGTTTCAATCTGTTCGGATTAGGATCCTATTAGAGATTTCCTTGGCGGAGGCAAGCGTCTCTCCACACATCGGATTGAGTAATGGGAATCGAACATGTGCGGCTTTGTCCGACAAGATGCGTCCACCATTAACAGATAAGATTAGCAGAGTTCGAGCTACCCGTTCTACCAGTGTACTTCATGCAAAGTGATTTCGTGAAGTTTATGGTGCGATCGGTGAAGAGTATGTGTGTCAATGATCAATTGCCGAGATGATTGGTGACCTGGCTCACAGGAGTGAATCTGATCCCGTCAAGTTCAAGTCGAATTCGCACTGCCGTTAGCTGACATAACGAGGAATCCGCTCGTTAATCTCGCAGTAGTCAAACGCAATCTGCATAAGTAATGTTCACCGATCGCCGAGCGATAATCGCCGCGTGCTTGTTAGCCGCCGCGATCGCTCCTTTTAATTATAATCATTACCGAGGTCCACCTCACCTTTTTCGTTGTGGAAGGTCGACGTCACCGGTAATTGCGATATGGGCCGCATTTTAATACATATAATGTCGTCGTGGAAGAGCTCGAGCAATTATCCAATTAGACGAGTAGTCTGGCTGACGTTTGAACCAGTGCTCGTCGGGTGTTTCTCGGAATCGGTATGTCTCGAGGGGGAGTCTGCAGTTCAGTATGAATATTAAGGCAATATATCTCATTACTTTATTACCGCGGGTAGCAGCTGTTTATTGCGCTGATTTTAATTCAGTTATTCTCCGTTTAATGACTGTAATAACAATGTCGGTTATCGAACTATCTTCCTATTCGCCCGCTCATTGAAAGTCAGGTCCTTTATCTGGCGGTCGCGCCTCTTTAAGACCGTCTCATCGGTCAGATGAAGATGCATACACTCAGGCGGCAGAGGTTCGAAAGCGGGGGTGGGTGAGAAGTGCACTTTTTGCATCTCCATCTTCCTGTCTGAATGATCGATGAGTTCCTCGAAAGCGTAGCCGATAAATCACCGATAAATCGCGCTCCTCTTCGGGCGCCCGAGAGATCGCCAGTGTCGGCGGCACTCTTCGTTTACGAAGATCACGGGTGGTGAAGGCTGGACCGCCAAGTTCGCGGGATCGTGGACCAAGCATTGGGCCCATTGTGCCAAGCCACCGACCGTCATTACAGTGCAATTAACGCCCCTTATAATGAGTTGCGCTCGAGCGAAATTTGCATGGGAATCGCATCCCTCTCGGCATCGCACTCTCCGCTCTCCACTCTCTTAAGAGGGTGCGAGAAGTTGGGCGTTGGAAAACAGCTAATAAAGAAACGGTACTCCTTTCAAGTCAGGTTAAAAGAACTACTGTAACAAATTAGAGATCGGAAGTATTACAGTGGTGCTTTGAAGCTACAATGGAATAATTGGATTAGTACAACAATACGCCTTTTACCGATAAAACGAGAACGCGCGTGAGTCGCTGCTTTTCCGTATCTCCCCGGGTCTCGTTGAAGCGTGTCAAGAAGCAATCGCATCTCGATTTCCCGGTGAATCACTCGACCAAACAAGAGCAGAGACCCGATAAGAGCAGCCGCGTGTTCAAGCTGGCAATTAGCGGATATAACGGACTGCCTTATGATCGCTTAATAACGATTATAACAGCAACTAGTAACTGCTAATTAAACAAGCGCTGCCAATGACTTCTCACAAGGATCTTTTTTTATGGAACTTCGGGTAATTAAGTGAGTAGCCTGATAAAATCGTCTCGAACATAATAACGTCTGTTTGTATAAAGAAGAACAAACTGCGCTGCAAGAGATGTTGAAACGCATTTTTTCTCTTTATGCAACGATCGTATTTGGGTTGAAAGGGCGATGTAGCGATCGGGTGCAGGAATCGCCATTGAAATCGGTATGCGACATGTTAGCAATATTTGCTTCTTTCACTGCTTCATAAAGCATTCGATATGCTGGTACAGTGAATCATTGTCAGACGCACGTCCCGCTGTCGAATTTTCTGCAAGCACCATATGTCGTCGTATCAGGTTACCGAAATCTGCTGGTATTCGGCCCTTTTGTCAATCGAGAGAAGTGTGTCGCGGGAGATCGTATTCACAAAGGATGCGGGAGTAATGAAATCCTTGCTCTCCTGTTCCAGGCACGAAGAAACGTGTCGACGAAGTCGTACCACCCAGGACCATCCACGATTTACCAGAACGAGTTCTCACGTGTGGATTGACGCTTCCTGGTGAGTCTCTAAAAGGATTATTATTAATTCTGTATATCTTCGTTGAAAATGATTATTATTTGCAATCATCGCCACTCTCAAGTTATATGTATATTTACTGGTACATTATTTTCTTATTCGGGTGATGTGATAATTTTACTTTTTGAACGAATTGGTAATCTGCGATCCAATATTATATAGTTATTCTCCTGAAAAGGTGGTTGGTGAGATGAATTAAGGTCTAGTGCTTTGTAGTACAGTTTACAAAGCTGCTCTGAATCGTCAGAGTGTTCCTAATGGAAACTCAGTGGCACCCACAGAGCTAGGTATTCCTCTGTCGCGGTAAAAGATAACGCGCGTTGACCGCGGAGGAGTATGCGGAAGCTAGGACACACCCACGTCCAACTGGCCGTCGCTTAAGCTTGATTCACACGCCCCCGCATCCTTACGAGCTCGCAATTCTTGTCTCTATTTACGCACTTGAAGCCCTTCCGGCCTCCCTTGATTGTCTTCACCTGGTAGCATCATTCTTAATCGATCCCTCATCTGATAGGATCTCAAAAACACCTGATACTCTTTCTCCTCTCTTTCGATCAGTTATTTCCTTCGGTCTGGGAATCAAAAGTAAAGGTCTTCGAATTTCACGCAAGACGTACGTTTTAGATTGTTAAATTCCATACTAGTTTCCGGCGTTTACACGAATTCAGCGAGCATTCACTCCGTTGGGAAATATGTCATTACAGTCTGACATTCTCCGTGGGAGAGAATTACTTACTGAGGATCGTCAGGCGCGCTTAATCATAAACGGTCCGGGTAAAAGTAAGAGTACCATCTCGTTTTAATTGGCAAGTATGTGCAGCAGATATTCAGAGTGTGGTGCGCGCTCATTCCACGGGAATACTTCCCGGGAGTATTAGGCTTAAGCATCCACTTATTTCGCCGTGAAACGGGCGGTTCACACGCCTCGCTTTCTTCCCTCCTGTCATCATCGACTCCGCCGCTGTTTTTCTCAGGCTTGCGTTTTACCTATTAACTCGAGCTACACTTCGCGGAGTAATGCAGTTCTCGATCAGAGATGAAACTCCGATATTTAAATTTTCGTATTTGTGGTTCTCATTTAACGGAACGCCTGCAATATCGAGTAGTTTCGAATAGTTTCTTGTACTCCATAAAGTTATAGGATGGTATTGTTTAAGTTTACAATGGTACAATGTACTTCAGAGTATACTTCAGTGTTGAATACGCTTTCGCCCAAGGTTGGTTGAAAAGGTGTGACTCCATTGGGAGTCGCTGCAGCCAAGTGAGTGCAATGGTGTTGGTGTTGCACCACCGTTTCACTGACTGGTGCACACAGTTTCACGGAGCTGAAACATACACCGGTGATTCTCCCCGGAGGTTAGGTTCGCTCTCGTGGTTGTTGCGGCATCCTGCTCGTCCCTTTCTCTCCCTTTCGCCGTGGTTGCTCAGCTGGTCGTAGCCGCGGATATCTAACTGTATTCCCGTAGTTGGCTAAGAGCGCCGCTTTGTCGTCGATTAGTTGTCCCGGACCTACAGCGAACGAGCAAGAGGAGGAGCAGGAAGAAGAAGAAGGAGAAGACGAAGAAGAAGCCGCGGAGAAGACGCAAGACGAGAATCAGATTCGCCGAGATAAACACGCGCCCGCACCGAACTATCCTCCTCCTTTAATTGCTATTAACTGTAGCCGCGACACTTTTTGCCAATCTCCTCCCACACCACTACTTCCGACACATTCAACTCACGTGGTAAATTTTCACACTTTCGAAATTCTTCTTGTTCCCTTTTCATGTCACTTAATTGCTACTATATCTGTTCAGTCAATCCTGTTTTATAATTTCACAATGCCCGTTTTAATTTTTATATTTTCATGGTGATTCAGTAGTATTCCCATGGCTTTCAAGAGTGCTATCGCATGGAAAGCGCCAGGTTTCCAGGCAATGAATTCTCTAGAATCGAAGTTCTCTCTGGTTGTTTGGCTGCGCAGCGATTATCAGCCTGCCGCTTCTACTGTCATTCGAAGCCACCAAGGCTCCTTTCTGTCCCAGGATTCTATCTCCTGTTCTCTCTTCCTCGCTTAGAGATCCTCGGTGTGGCTAACTGTAATCCCGTAGTTGGTAAAGCAGCCGCTTTGTCGTCGATTAGCCGGCTGAAGGGTTTGCTCGCCTAAAAGAGGCAGGACAAACAGGAAGAGGAAGAGCCTGAAAGCCGCAGGACGAAATGCCGAGCGTGTGAGTGTGTGTCTGTATCCCTTGTGGCTGTGTCGTACCCTCTTGGCTCAGGGGAACCCTTACCCTGTCCGAATGTGGCAACTAGAACTGGTCAATCGCGACTCTGGAAAAACTCTAATTTGACTTTACTATCCCCATTGAATTTCGTGCGGTGAGCCTCTCCCCTGCCGGAAATGTTCGCTCGGCGTTAATTATTGAGGGACTGGAGAAAGGAATAGCAATGTAACCGAGTAAGTCGGTGCTTAAGTTCTTCCCTGGTAAGAAGAGCTTTGGCTCTTTTGCCTTGCAAATGTATGTCTTCAATACTTTTCACATTCAATATGCACAGTACCAATTGGCAGGGGCGTCGCGAGATATATCGCCGCCCAATTGAGTCGGTTATTAGAGTCGAATGACAGCTTGGCCAGTTCCACATGTCGCTGTAGTGCAATTGAGCCGAAAGGAATGACCAAAGCACCTCCTCCAGCGGTCAGAGGCTTCGCAAACCTTACAAAGGTTCGCGTGGGTAGGTCGGACTTTGGAAAAATCACGTGACGGTGTGGGCCAGTGCAATTTATCATTGGCGGCGAAGAGGGCGAAAATTTACGAGGCTTCCACGCGCCTCTCTCTCTCTCTCTCTCTCTCTCTCTCTCTCTCTCTCTCTCGGATGCAGACGAGTTATGATAATGGACGTATTTATGCCGCGAGGACACTCGCTTTCTCGCTTGGTCCGCCCATATTAGCCTAATTACCTATGCGCGGTTTGCGGTACTTTGCTCGTTCTATCTCCTTTCTCCGCCTTCTCTGTCATGTTCTCCCTCTCATTCTGCTCCCCTCGCTTCAGTTATGTCCGCGCCGATGCAGTTGCATTCGTGCTGATTAATTTTTTCTTTCACCCGCCCGCTGCTTAACGCGCACCTCGTTGCCAAGAAATTTATGGCGATTATGCTAATTGCACGATGATGCACCACCGAGACCCCGGCACTACGACCTTCTGTCCCGATTACACTCATGTCGGCCTGTGTTGGCTGGCACCGGCAGCCAACACGTACATAGTGGCGTTCATAATTATTCCTCGATAAATAGGATCGCATAATGTAAGATTGGCCCGGATTCTTTTGCCACTAGATCGATCTGCTCCAATGAACCTTGCGTTCGTGCACAGCCCTGTATTTTTCTAACAATGCTGTATGTGGGCCGAGCAAGATCCAGCTTCTCTACCAGCCTCTGTTTTCTACTGTGCCCTCTATGCCACGTGCTAGCGGTTCCCACGTGGTTGAGACTCCACTGAGAATACGGATTGTGGCAATTAGCTGCATCATATTTAACCTATTAAGGTACCTTATACCCGAAAGACGTAGCATCTACATCATTAGAAGCTCATTGTCCGGGTAGAAAGAGAGTTGGTGCGATTACAGCCGGTAATAGTCGTCCCTGTCGGAGAGTATAACCTTGAAGGACGGTAGAATAGCAAGGTAGTAAGGCGACTGTTCATCACGAAGCAAGGACAGGAGGTAATTCGACCACCCTGCTTGCAACTATGCGGCGCAGCAACACAGCAGAGCAACGGTAGAGAGATGTAATAATTATGCGGATAGTGGTGGACTGGACCCTGCTAAAGTGTGTGGGCAATCCGACCGGGCTTGGCCGGCCCGTTCTACTTAGCGCTCTCGCAAATTGTAATGGGTTTTACCCGGTGCATCTTGAGTCCCTTTAATTCCGGAGCAGTTGGGGCAGAGCTTAAAGAATAGCAATTGAAAGGAAATGGTAGAGTAACCAGCATTTTCATGGAGAAACGTCTAAAGTAGTGCACAACTTAGGAATGGGTAGATTTGTATGTCAGGATTTAGAATCTTTCCATTGAACTGGTATCGCACAACTACGACTCACTTAATAGTCAACAGTCGTTTCCGTTCGCGTTGTAATTGGGGAATTACGAAATTGCGGGCCTGGGAAGATCGAAGCGCGCGTGTATGTCTGGTCGACACGTGATCGATAGTACGTGCCTTCGAGTGAAGGTAAAAAGATAGGAGCCCGCCGCGCGTTCCGTTAGATTCGACATGCGGCAAGACATGCGATGCCTCCTTAAATCATTCCCTTGGTAGCCGGCGACACGTGCACGTGTTGGGAAGCATGCAACCCGTCGGAAAACAGCCGAGTTATGACTTCACCTATTTCGCGCACACTCACTGCCGATCTCTTTACTATTTACTTAGCAGCTATGCCTCAAAATGTCCTGGTCAAGTAACATAATTAAAACTTACCCAGAAGTTTCATCAAATTCAATTTCAGTTTCGCAATAGTTTTTCGTTTGCAATTATTCTTAGGGATATCTGTATTACCCCCAATGTTTTTCTATTCGGGGAAATGTACAATTATTCTATACGTGATTGCGCATTACCACTCTACAATCCAACTGGTGTAACCTGTTGAGCTCACTAATGACAGACTCGGCATACATACGATCCCTGTTGCTCAGCAAATATTGTTCCAGTTCCCGATGGGGTGGCGAATGATCGAGATAATGATGGGTACGCGGACAACATTGTAATCTTGTGGGCCCGATAATCACGCGGCTGAGCAATCGATTTAGGTGCTCTTTAGGGCACGAGCCCAGCTACGTGGTCAATTACTCGGTGAATCGACGGATATATCGTATATATATATATATATATATACATACATACATATACGCATGTAGACAGAATTCAGGGTACGACCCGGATCCCAAGCGCCTGTCGGAGATTTCGCCGAGGCCAATCGATAATTCCTCCCCGAGTGATCGATGCGCCTCACCCGATCATCTGGTCGCGCCTTATTAGACCCTCCTGCCCTCCTCGCCCCTCCCCCACTCAGCTTTTCCACTTCGTCGTCGCTAATTGCTCAGCGATGATTCTAAGAAGCGGTTACAGCCTGTTTTCTCCCATCGCGACTCGCCTCCACCCTCATCTTCCTCTTAGCCACTTTCCTCGCTCGGCCGCCTCGTTCATGAACTCCATTGACGAAGGAAACGTGACTCCAACATTAAGCGCTATACAGCTACTCTCTTATTTCGATCTTTCTTCGTCGAAGGTGATCAGTCTTACTTTGATTCTGTTTGTTCTCTTATTTTTATACTGTGTATGTATTCAAAGTTATTGGGTGGCGATAATAGAGTGGAGTGCGTAGAAAGTGGAACACCTACTTTAAAGTAAAATCATGAATGTATGGACATGTGTACTCTCCATATCATTGATGAAACTAATAGTTTCCAATAATTCAAAACCCATTTATGAAGGTGTGTAACAATTTTTCTTATTGTCAGAACAATGGGAGTTGGAGGAAGGATTTTTGATTGTATCAATTGCGACATTTCATCGCAGTGGCCGCGATACCGTACGAACAAAGCAATGCTATTGACACCTGTCTACGATCATTAATCGACGTGCAATTATTCATGATCAGTTGTGCTAGTATGCGAGACACGCAGCATACGTAGACATGAAGCCGCTCAATTAGCCGTGCGAGACGCCATCCGACTGACATACATAAACTTTCGTTATACTTTCATTGACTATGCCGATGATTCTCACGCGCCATACATGCCTGTTTCAGTAAAAGCACAGGCATTCGGCTTGCCAGGGATAATTATTCAGCGATTAATCATGTTCGCCGAATTAATTCACCGGCGGAAGTGCTCAGCGATGCACATGCACCGGACCATTACTGGCTGATTGCTTCCATGTTTTCAAATTAACGGGGCCTACTGTCTCGCATTAACCAGGACTGTGACTTCATAATTGCTTTAATTGACGCGCAGGTATATTTGAGAGGGAAACCCTTTAAACAGTTTCGTATCAAATACTAAGCAACTGTACACATAGAGAGTGAAATATCAGAGCTATTAGTATCTCAGTTGTCGAAGTATCCAGATCATCGGGACTGTAATCATAATTCCATCTCGGCGGAGAGTCACCGGACTTGTATACTGCCAAGGCAGGAAGTGACAATCGTACTTCTGAGATCGGACGCCGTGGAATGCGAGTATTAAAGTCGGCCTAACAAATTAGTCTGGCAATGTTGTGTATATGTGACGACGATAATTTCTCGGTGCCGTGCTCGCTTCCTTCCTGGTACATGTAATCAATGCCCCGATCGTCGTGTTTGCGAAATTTATTAACCCGTCTCGCATTTTCTGGGCCGCTAATTGCATCGTGCGCGCGGACGCACGCCCGCTCTTCTACTCGAGGAATTCAGGGGCTGTGAAAGTCCTTCTAAGAAGAATCCTGTCGTCGCAGGTGTGTCCTGGAACCCATTCCGATTTTTCCACAAAGCCTTTTCATAATTCCGGTGAAAGTTCGTGGCTCGGCCATTAAGAAAAGGAATATCATTCTTCGGCGGAAGCAAGGATCGCTTTGCGATTGGTACGCTATCGTGCGGTGGCATCGGCCACTTTTCCTGACGCTAATTGCACGGCCTCGAGGAGAGGACGACGAAGAAGGGCAGGTACCGTAACTCGAACTGTATGTATGCAGCCTCTGAAAGGATCGTAGCGACGAGCGTACCGCGTGATGTTCGAACGATGAATCGGAAAGCAGGGAAAAGGAGCAGCAGCTCGGAGACACTTATCGCGATATGCGAGAATCCACAACCTGGCTGTAATTACAATTCACATCTACGGCCAACACATGCTACACTTGCACTGTTAAGAATATCGTTAAAAAGTAATGCTGGAGAAATTGAAGTCGAAAATTGGCTTCTTTATGCAGCACTTAGAAATTTGTCGATGAGGATAAACGGTGAAGGACATTAACAATAATAACATCATCTAGTAATTTAAAAATTATAATCCTATCAAACAGTGGGCCGCTGTTAGTATGTGTGTCAGTGATATAATCGTGCCACCACAATAGAGCTGTTTATTAATAAAGTTAACGATGCCTGCCGTCATTCTGGTCTATAAAACAGGAACTGTTATTAAATGACCAAATGAATCTGGATGTGTTAGACATACCTGTTTCTTATATCCGCATCTGCAATTATTGTCTGCTGATTATATCACTTGCAAAGAACATAGGAAGGAACCACGATTTTATCACGATTTTACGACGTGACCTTAACTCGTTATACGGATTAGCTACACGCTTTGCCAGTGATGGCAAATTTATGACAAGAAAGACTAACATCTTTCGGTTGAGGATTGCCGTGCAAATTTCTGGGTAATCGGTCAGAACTAATTGACGTTAAATCGTTCGGCAGGTCGCGCATAGATCTGATTACAAGTTTCACAGGCGTCTCTGAAATACAGCATGCAAATAATGAGATATGGAGCCTCACATTTCATCGACGCACACTTAGTTTGCTACGATGTTTCGAAGTCATGTATATCATTCTGAAAATAACGATTTGCTTGTACAAATACTGTCATGTAAAGGTAGGCGGTACACCGCTGCACAGGATAAATTCTTCCGATTGCTACCGAGAGATGATTTATCGTTGAACTTGCATACTGCATCGTTGCTAAATAGTAACTCCTAGCAAAATAGCAGGACCATAAATTGTTCTAATAATTTAGACAAACTTTTCTGTTACCCCAGCAGTTCAAGACATTTCGGTTTTCCGTGATTAGCCTCAAATGATTACCTATTACAGGTTAAGCTAGACAATCCAGTAATTGATTACACTAACCACCTTTGGCTTCAACCTCTCAATGACGTGTCTCCCTGAACAAGCGCACAGTAAAGCCCCATGTTAATTATAATATACAAGAATTTTGTGACACGAATTTACAAATCATAAACATTAAGCAGAATCATACAGATCATAAACAAGAATTTATGTTTTCTACACGCGATACGATCTTCACTTTTCTTGATTCCCCTCACCGAAATCCGTAAAGAAACATTCGAGCGATGCTAATTCTCATTATCTGCCACGTTGATTGTGCCTCTTGGCGTTCTTGTGCAACAGTGGAATATGAGTGGTCGTATTCCAATGCTTGCATACGCTTGGTCGACTGATCTAGACAACCCTTTCGCTCCTGACCTACGACAAATTTTAATGAAAGGCGAGGGAGAGGATTACATGCACCATTGACACGCATGCTAGTGGAACCCTGTGCAGCCTGGCATTAGATCACTGTTTCTTCTTGTAATTGTCAACCGCACCGCGATTGAAATAGGTTCGCATGCTAGATAGCGAAAGATATTAATAGTAATTGCTCGTCTTGAAATCAGTGGAATCTTTAAAGACTTAAAAGATTTTTAATTTGGCAGTTATTATTATTCTGTTATTCTTATTGCAAGGCTAAAGTACAAATATCATCATGAATAAATTTAACATTTTTTGTAACTATGTTATAATAATGAATATGTAATGTATCGAGTTACATTCAACTCTGGTGTTCACATTCGCTATTTTGAAAAGCGAAAACTTACTGTATTAGTAATAATTAATATACTGATTCAGATCTGGGGAACTTAAGATAAGATTTGGATGCACCCCAGACAGGGGTAGCGAATGCCTGGAATCTACATGGAAATAATTGGGAATCGCTGGCGAACGGGTGTATGTAGGTATATACACCGAGTGGCCTGACCTTCCGACCATCGCGATGCCATTTAGGAAAATTCGCCGCGCGCCATAAATTCGCCTTGACACTAATTACGTGGTTGGCCGATTGTGCCGAGTGACAAGGTGCACTGCTTTCAAAAACGTCGATGCAACTAGCTGGTCCCTGTCTACATGCAGGTAGTAGGTACCGGTCGCAGCTTCAACTGTATCATATCTAGTAGGAAGTCCAATTGCACCAATCGACGGTATCTTTATTATGTGTGCACCAGCTATACTTGCTCATGTACTGCCGTCACTTAGCATTCAGCACTATTATCGAATACTGTCGAACAGCTCGGTGCTATACAACATACCTGTAGAACCAATTGATGCACTTTCCACGCGAGGCATTCGCCACGATAGTGCGATCGACAGAAGTGGGAATAACGAATGTGCCCAACGATAGGTTCGGCAAATCCGGAGGCTCTAATGGTTACAAAAGTGGCGTGTTCTCACAGTTGCCCGAACAAGCCTTTAAAGCAATCGAGCATAAGCTCACCGATAATTCGAGAAGAACTCGATCTCGATGTAGTCTCGGCTTCTGCGAGAAATCGTATTTTAAACGGGAACACAAATGATATAGCGAGAGAGCTGAAAGAAGCTGCGTGTACAAATTCGATGAAAAGGAATTCAAGTGCTAACTGTAGTTTGAGATTAGATCGCTATCACCGCGGAATGTTTGATCAAGAATTCCTGCGGCCTTGATAATTCGTGTTTAATGCGCTTCACGGCTGCGTTTTCCATCATTACCGTGACGCCCACATAATTGATCGGCCCGGGTCGATGCAGCTCGTGACAGTGATCGTGTCGTGTCATATACGGCCAGCTAACGATTAACTTTCTTCCAAGACACAACGGGTCTTCCTGTCCTGATAGAAATCACGATGGCATCGGGACAGTGATGAACCGTTTTACAATTGCAATTTAGAATTATAGATCCCTTTAATTGCCCTTTGTTAATTAAAGAACAAGACAATCCTGAAGAATCCCCGCCCTAAATCATTCGTTCTCCGGCCCACGATATTTTATGGTGAGAATCCCAAGTTTTTCTGGTCCCTGTCAGGCTCGAACTTCGAGATTTTATGTTTTTATGCATTCGGGGTTGGAGGACACGAATGCATAAGTATGAGACGCCTTTGGATCAAAGGATCGTACGGTCGCATGGAAGTTTCGATCGCTGCCGTGGATGTAACGTACGCCCACCCGGCGAAGACCCGTTATCGTCTTGGTCTTATCACCGATCTATGCTCCTGGAACGAGCAGTTCCACGAAACGGCTCGTGCCGATCTTATTTCTCCCGGGCGGAAAACCAGCGGGTCCATTCGAAAAACCTAGCACTCGGCGTGACCGCGCTCGGCCACCGGTCGTTACGATGACCGGAACTAACATATCTTAGCTGGGATTTATCGAACACTTTGCGGCTTGAGTGGCCGATTCAGGTTTACCGAGCCACCTCCCATCCGCCTGCGGGATTGCGAATCATAAAGTCTTCCTTGCTCGCACTATCAGCGTAGATTTCCCCGCCTCCAAACAGTGACATTTACTTTGGACCTAGCGGCGAGTCTCAGCCATTGCCGGCCTGTTTTTCAAGATATTTCTTCATCCAAAGAGAAAAGATGAAAATTTTTGTGTGCTAACGTTTTGGAAGCAACAAATAAGACTGTCAATAAAGAAGGTGGTTGAGGGGTACGGTCGGTTTAAATTGGTGAACAAGAGACACCATGGGGCCAAGCTGTAACTGCGGGGGCGTGAGACTCGGCTACATCGAGAGCACTCGCTCGGAAATGAGCCCGCGGTAAGAGGAATACTAGAACGAGAAAAGCGAGGCCGAAACAAACGGAGAAAGGTGCCGGTTTGCTTAGCTAGCCTGCACCTTTGCCTCGCGCGTCCATTCGCATAGATCGTGTGGCTGCCCGTGCCGCACACGCTTCTCTCCCTGCTCTCCGCCGCCCCTGTGCAGATCGTACGACGCTAGCAGCTCCTACGTGATTATGGTTATCACGCGGACGATTGGATCAAGCGCATTAGCTACGCACGAAACCGCTATAGGCTGCTCGTGCACACATTCTGGATCGGCCGCGTCCCTTGCACACCTTTCCACGTGTGCGCGGGATACTTTCCGATCGCGATGAGCTCTTTCTGGGAAAGTGCGGCGATGCCTAACCCCGGCAATCATCCGTATTAACTCATAACTTCTTTTCACCCGGTTCTTCTCCGGCGATTCGCGCGGCATCGGTAATTGCAGTGCAGGAATCGGGGCGGTGGAAGGATAAAAGAGAGCCAAGAGTTCAGTTGACACGCCTGACCCTGGGCTCCCATGTTCGTGACAGTACCGCATGAAAATTTCTCTCCAATTCCCATTAGGTATTATCGTCGTATTAAGTCACTCCGGCGTATCTATTGTATTCTAACCGGCGATAACCTGCTTCCTTATTGGCGCGAGGGTGCTGCTGAAAAATCTTAGCCGTCACGAGCACGAGCACGTGTTCTGCGGCGACACGGGGGAGCGTGCGAACGCAGGGCGTGGTGTTGCCGAGCCAGTTTCCCAGCTTTTCTGGATAGTCGAAAGCCCGATGATTTTCCAAGTGGCGATGCTGGATCGAGGCACGATCTTCTCGCCGGGGTTAACAACGTCATCGGTATCTTTTCCCGCGGCGCGGCTAGTTGGGTCAGGGTGGCATTCAAGTTTCACGGAGGCTCGCCACTCTTGCCTCTTGGTGAATTGAGTGGAGAGCCGAGTGTTAGAGCGAATTCGTTCCGTGGTTAATGATCCATTCGGTAGCGTTCTCGCTCGCTCGTTCACTCGCCCGCTTTTCTAACGGAGATCCATCCAGCCGCCTACTAATTGGCCGCTCGATCTCTCCCATAGATTCTCGGTAACGGTCACGATGGAAAGATAAAGCCAGGGCGTGGTTAACGTCATCTTAGCGTCGCAATATCAGTCGGGGCCTCGCCACCGAGGTCGGGTCAGAGTTCGAAATATACTTATACCGTTCTCCGAGTCTCCAATCCACTTCAGTACTAAAGGAACACCTGGAACAGTCTGGATCGCAGTTGGCATGGGATCGTTACGTTTCACTTGGAGAAGAAAAATGGGCGGTGGATGAGATGATTAGATCGTCGGGCAGTAAAGTACAGTGACGAGAGAACTTTCTATGGCGCCCGAATGCAAAGCAGGACTTCATGCACGTTTGATGAATGCGGTGGTGGATTTGCCGGGAAAGCACGTTTGCTTTGCGTGCGTGATGTGGAAGTAGGCTGGATCACGCGTGACGAGCAGCCAGCCCGTTGCTTTATGACCGACGAGCGGTATGCAGAAGTCGATAGTCTGTCGAAAGGTGAAAGATTGAAGGTTAATAGAGGTGAGGAACTTTTTAGCATCGCCGCGAAGCACTCGCTTAGTAAACTCGCGGTTTAACCAAGATAGGCATTGCATACGTATGTACATTATATACTTACATTGGCAAGTGGATGTGTGTTTGTGTTGCACTGATGCGCCTGGCGAGCAGAGTTTCTGTAAATAAGACATCGCGGCACCTGTGCCTACCGCTGCTTTCCAGAAGCGGCGCTCTTAAACACTGTATTTCTCCGGAATTGGCCGAGAACGTCTTCCGTGATTCGCACGGAGTAGCTCGTGTATAACCACGTCTGCCACGCGTTTGCCACCCAGATTATAATTGCAGATCTTTTTCCTACCGCCTTTGCATCACGGCGAAAATGTACATTACCATTCCTTCGGTGTTCGTAGGCTAGTCTGGCGATAATCCCACTGGCAGGGATTATTCTACGGCAGAGTATGCGCGGTGGTAATGGTTCGGTGCGGCGGCGAGTCGACTAATTAAGCGATTATAGCGTCCCAAGTGAGCTAACGAGTGTTAATCCGGAGCCAAGTCGTGCCGGATAGAGCCCGCGGGGGTCAACCTGAGCGGCACGCTCAGGTGAGAGCGGCACAATAATTTTACTTATCAGTGCAACCGCCGCCAGACTCGGCACACTCTTCCTAGTTCGATCTAAATAATTGTCCCTTTTCGATTATGTAAAGCCAAGCCGTCCGCCCCGGGATTCACTTAACCCCGTGGCATCGGAACGTGAGATGGAAAGTTGACTTTTTCCCCGGCGACCCATCCACTTCTCTCGACGGGTGACTTTATGGCTTGAGAGAGAATTCGATTCTAATTCCCACTTTTTCCTGGAATCACAGGAGAAAATCAAGAGTCGCGGTAGGAACCCCTGATACGTAATTAGAAATCCTGTGGATTTATTGTCGATCGGTAATAAATCGGGAAGGCACACTTATTGACCGGCCCATCTATCGTCCATCTTTCTCACGGGTCCCATGTGAGCTGCTCGGCGACTCGCAGCTACCCAAAGCCTCGAGAACCAGCTCGCACCACGTGGCCTTTCTTCTCGGCCGGCTATAAGTACGCTTGATTTACGTTAAAACCCAAGGTGGATCCGACGCTGCTCTTTACACCGAGGGGGTAATGCGATGATGATGGACGATCGACAATTTCTGCTGGCCGCGCTCGGAATACGCGCGCATCGTTCTCGCCGGATGTGCCAGCATCCAGCGGACCGCTTATTATTGTAACTCGATCGCACCTCCTCCTCTAAGCAGATTGGAAAATATGAATTCGCCGCCTCTGCAACTCTAGCGCAACCATCCAACCGACGAACGCTCACCACTCCGAAATGTATTAAGTACAAACGAAGCCAACCGCATGGTTTATGCTTTCATAATATTTAAATCGAACTTAACTCTTGTGCAAATTATTCGGCGCCAGAAGATATTTCTGCGTACGTGGGAGGCGATCGGTAGGATTTATTTTGAATTATACTCTTTGGGAAAAATATAAGTAGCATATATCACGGAAGTCCGTGTTGCGGAACACCTGTCTTGGATGACACTGTCAAGCGGAAGTAGCGGGCGGTCGTCGCAAACATCTTCATCCCGCTGGGGACTCCACGCAGCGAGCTGGTAATCGATCGGTTATGGTAATCCAAGCGTTGAGTAAAATCGCTCAAAAAGCATCTTCTTCTTTCTGGGTTCGTGGTGAATGTGGCCAGGAGAACCAAGCTGGAGAAGACGATAAGTGTTCGATGCGTGTAGTCCGATTAACTTAACAGCGGGTGCGTGAGCGTGAACGCTGATGGGATACATAGGGAGCGTGGAAAAAACAAGCTTGGCCGGACCGCCCATGTAGTTTTTACGACTTGCAGCAAGCTGGTTTTGTTTCTCTCCTGTTAATAAGAGCAAGCAGACTGGGCTTTCCCTACTCGCGCTAGCGTTCAACCACACCTTCGATCAGGCTAAGATTTTAATTATTAATCTCCGAGCCACCCGACTCGTAGGTCTTACTTCCATCACGCCTGCCAGCGTACTAAAATGCTTGAAAATCGTAAGTCCTGTTTACCTCGGAGTCTCAATGATTGCATGTCGGAGCTGACCCGAGTCATCCAAAACAGAAGTCGTGACCCGCGCACGCTCAGTCCCACGCGAACCTCCGAAAGCTTCGGAACCAGCCGGCAAATGAAGATTAATGGCGTGCTGGGTGAGGAGATTCACGCACGCAGCTATGGCGCGAAAAAGCCGGCTCGTCTCTCAGTAGAGTCGAAGAATCCGCAATCAGGAAAAGAGCGTGGTTCGTGGGTTTCGTGTTTGCCCGGCGGCGGCGGACATTATTATCGCGTTAACACATAATCGGTCGTATAAGTTACGCCGGCATGAATTATGATTAGAGCCGTGAGCGAGAGCCGTCGAGAGAATCGCGTGGTGTTACGCGCTGCTGTCCGGATATTTATGAGTAGCCCTCGCCCTTCTCGCCCCCTCGATGCACCTAACGGCACGTGTCACATGCGACTATGCTCAAACAACAGGCTCTAGTGAAATTTCTTGGCCAAGGCTTTTCTCACGTTTCGAGAAAACGATTGCTAGCGTAAGGAAGTCGTTGCGCCGATGTCTCCGGGGCCAAAGAGACGAGGGCAAAGCAGGCGCGAGCATAGTTCGAACACGAGTTTGCGATTGTGATCGACGGCTCGCCAGTCACGATGAAGATAATAAGATTTTACGATGTCTCCTATTTCACGTGCTTTATCCACGCGAAGATCTCCCTCTCTCCCTCTTTCTCTCCTTATGTCCGGAATGTGTGTTATTACATTTCATCGGCGCACTTTGTTCGAGATCTCGGCCGAAGATGACCTACTACCGTGAAGATGCCGCGTCCGTACATGTACACACATACACATATGTCGGCCACAAAGACGATCATTTAATAACTTAGGCCTGTTTGAAGATAACGATAAACATCGAGTGTCGTAGGTCGGGCCGATCCCGATCACGTGCTTTCTGTTATCAAATGCTGTTAGCCGCGTTTCATTGCGCCCCCTCTTAATCCGACTTGGCGTTCCGCTGTTTTACCTACATTTCCGCATCAATCAATTTGCGATCGGCGAATCCTTGAAACGTGTACTCGACTTGTGTCATTGCTTGATCATGTTCTGTATTATATTCAGATCGTCATCGATGATCGGCATTGTGCCCTGAAACGAGACTGTTCAAATTTTCTGTACCAGTGAAATATATCAACGTCATCTGAGAGTCTGACCAGTGGCAGACCCGTACTACTTGCGCGCTAACCGACTGGGATTTTTTCTGTCGCAGGATACACGGACACAGCAAGAAGGCCAGTTCTCGAGTTTGACGACGCTGTCACGAGAAGGGAAGCACCCTCTGCCAAGGAGATCGCTTCCTTCCTCCTCTACCTAGAACGGTTACCCAGGTATGTTCTCTCTTTCTCACATCTCAGAAGTTCGTATGATATAATAAAATCTGTCCAATGCATTCATTTTCATCTCTTTGAATTCTTAGTAAATATCAGTTGTGATGCTATGTGATTCAATGGAAATAATGTTTTTTGGCTACGATGCAATTGATGATTTATTGCGCTCAGCCTGTGGTTCTCGGTACCGCGGAAATAATAACAGGAATCAGTTGGCCCTTGCAATCGGCAATTTATTAATGTAGCCGCAACAGCAGCGGTCGCAACGGTCTGCCCCTACTTTCCAATAAATAAAGCTGAACGACGCCGCTTTTCGTAATAATTATAATTTTCCATGATCGTGACATCCAGGCAGTTACGCCCATCGTAATCGTCATGGAAGTGTAAGATCGCCACCGGCCAGGATGCACTTGGCAACGAAGTTCCGTTCTCGTCCGGCTTCACCGCGCTCGTCCGGCCGCTTTCCATTCGACCAATTAGTATCGAAATATTCCACGGAGCGTGTTCGGCGTCAAGAACAATCGTCGGAGGATGAGTTACGTAAAACTTGTCCTATTCGATCCCGGCCTCTAATAGTGTCTCCTGTGGCATGAGATATATGGCGACGATGAGTATCTTGGCACGCCTTATATAACCAGTCGGATACTTAACAGAATAGCGTCCATAAATCATGAATTAACGCTTTTAATTGCCCGCACCTGAGATCATAAAGCAGCAGAAGGAGCAGCAACAACGGCAGCAGTGGTTAGGCTCATTTCCTTTATCTCTCCCCATCGACATACTCCGGTAGGGCTGCGAGTGAAAAAGTGCGAAAGTAGATCATAAATAAAGTATCGGTAAACAGGGCAGCGGGCAGCGGGCAGCGGGTTGATTTTAAGTAACGAGTTTCGCTATCGGCCAATCGGCTAGGGGAAAACGAGGAAATCAAATATATATTTGCGGCGTTGCATAATCAGTCTATTGTTTAGAGAAAGTGCATATTTCACTGATAAGGATCGAGCATAACGCCAATTTATTTTATTGCCATTCAAAGCATTCGCCGGCTATCTCTCTCGCTAGCCGGGCCCAGCGCCGATTCTCAGGGCGAGTGGTTGGTCTACCTCCAATATCGTCGTGTAATTTCCTGATCGAAAACAGCACGGCCTAAATCTCGAACGGATATGTCTAATGTATCCTTGCGAAAAGCCTTATTCCCGTCCGCGCTCTCCATTCCTCTCGTTCCCTCTGGTATTGTGGGTACTCCTTAATTGCGCTCGCTCCGAGCGCTCGCCTTTTGCCCCGAACACGGACGCCGCAGAATCATAATTCGCCGCTTGTCTATTGCTCGGATCAAAATTTCCCTCGGTCGCAGTGGCGCGAGGAGGAAGCACGTTGGGTGAGAAGCCGCGCGGAATCACGATTCTTTGTGTATCCCTCTCTCTAAGGCCAATCGGAGTCTGGATAGTCTTTGCTGGACCTCGAAACCGGAACACTATAGTGATCGTAGCTCAAATCTGATATTACTAAGTCCTCCAGGCAAGAGCAGGCTCATTCACTCTTGGAAAGAGTGGTATCAGAATTTCTGGCGTGCCAAAAGAAATCAGCTACGGTTGGAGGAGAATTCGGATCATTATTAATTGCCTGCTCGGCCCAAGCAGGGTGTCCTTTGTCCCCTTTGAGAAGGATCGTAAAACAGGAGAGGAAGGTAATCCTAGGCGCATGGAGGCGGCTGGCCAAGACACACCAGCGCGCCCCCCTCGCCGCTCGTTTAACCGCATTCGCATACTCGCCAGCTCATAAAACATATCACGTACGATAGCCACGGCAACCTATTGCGGTATCGTTCATCGCACGGTTTTATGGTGCAGCATGCAAGCGGCGGACAGACCGACAGTCTCGGTCAGCCGGTAATGGCCACTTCACACTATGCAGCCGCAGTAGTATGATATGACCCAGGCGCGAGGCCTAGGTCATACACAATCACCGAGGCACGCTCTGTGAACGTACTCCTCCTCCTATTTACATATTAATCATTCCCCATAGATCGCACGATACCGTCCAGATTTATAGTGCGTGCTTCTCAGCGCGAATCGTCCGACTCTAATGTATATCGGGAGACGAAGCCAGGAATTATTCGGAGCGGTATTCTAACGTTCCTAGATCAGAAAGTTTCTATTAGTACACGTCAAACGGTTGCACAAGCTGATAGCGGTGGTTGCTGCGATGCAGTAGATATTAAACGGTAATAATCGCAGTAATTGTTCGTGTGGAGAGGAAACCGCATACAGATCTCCCAGCAGCCGATCGAGAGAGAGAAAGATCATGGACCGATACGCTGCTGGGAAAAGGCCAGCGGTAGCGAGGAACGAGATATTCGGTAAATATCCGCATCCCGTCAACGGAACACGGAAGGTCGCCAACTCTGCTAGCCAAGGACAGCCAACCAAGAGCGTCCATTATTGTTACAAACGCGTCGATATTTCCCGACAGATTAGAAAAGGTTAGGCTGCGATGAAACGGCGCGGCGGACGTACGTACGACGACGCCGGAGGAATCCGCCGACGAAAGCTATACGGTGTGTCATAATGGTCTTCCGAGCGGAACACGATCGCCATAAATCAGCTAGTCTCCGGCTGGCTCCTTAGGCACACGGGATTCATTAGGATTTTTCTGGTGAAACCGACGGTGGGAAAGCGCAAAGGCGACGTTGACATAGCGAACTCCGCGTCGGTGGAGTGCCCGTCCGCAGAGTGCGCGGCACTCTACCTTCTCCAGGATGGAGGCTGCCGTATTTCGCCGATTATTTATTCCCCCGAAAGGAGCGCGCGCGATGCTGCGTGAAACTGACCTATGAATTTTCACATACATTCCGCCGGAACGATTCCGCCTTCCAGTGTTCCCTGGCAATGGATTGCTCGGGGTTTGTGGGACACGATGTGCACCATAGGGGTCTTGACTCTTTCCCTCGCAAAGAAAGTATATATCTCGGACATCTCGGAAAAATGCAAGAAAAATTCTTACAAGAATTAAGGAAGTATGCGAGGCTTAATTGAAATCGGGGCACACACCCTTTTTCTTGGAGAAACGCTTCGCACATTCCAATGATTGACTATCAATAATCTCACCTCTTCGATTGCAGATCGCTGACTGCCAGAATTATAATTATTACGTCCCGGTACAGATTTTCACCTCCCACGTATACGTTTAGCCAGCTGCGCCGGCAGAACCAGTCAGGTGCACTCGAACAAATCGAGCGAGCGAGTGCGCGCGTGTAAATTCTACACGCGTGCCTCGATTTCCCGGTGAATTGGAGGTGAAATAGGGAAAGTGCGGAACACAAGTTGGGTGCACGTACGCACCCGTATGCTTGCGTATCCACCGGTATCTCCGAATTCCAGATTCAGATCGGTCATGTATTTATTGGCCGGCTGAAAGACACTGTTCGAAATTATGGCAGACGATCGCTGCTGTCTGATAAAGGCGAACTATGCAAGCGGATTCTAGTGAGAGTGGACGTGAACGGTGCTCGCTCGCTCTTATGTTGCGATATGTTCGGCTACACTTGGAAATCTGTGTTTTTACCCCCCGCATTATACTCCGCCTGTCTCGAGTACACCCTTAATGCTAGATTTATGGGCGCAGGTAGCTCCTAAAATTCTATTAAGATACGCGAATTACAGGCTAATGTCTCGTTTATCGCTCGGCGAACTTTCACGTCCATTTATGGACCTGCACGAGTTATGCGTCTCCGATGCCAACGAATATCTGATAAAGTCAAAAGTAATTACTCCATTTTCAAGCAATCGCCTCCCATGCGCGCCTCGTAATCCAACAGGCTGCGAGTGCGAGAAATCTTAGTAATTGAAGAGATTTATTGTCGCGCCCTATCCGGGGAGTCTAATTGCCGCTCGAAAAATGAGAAACGACTTTGGAAAACGTTCTTGACAGCATTATTGATGGTAAGAGTGTCAATTACACGTCCGGTCATTGGCGGGATGATAGTTATTAAAAGAAACGGCTGGACGGGCTATCTGCACAGCTGGTATCGTATCGCGCACGTATTGTGTATGCCCCCAGAGGGAGTCACGACGTAGATCGCTGGGTGATAGGATCGCGGGGGATCTCTGGTTGATCCAGTTGTGCACCTGACCGCATTTCTGCATGAGTTATGGACGTGCATCAATCCCCTTTTACTCACTCCTCCTGTTCCCCCGCTCTCTCTCTCTTGCCGACGGTGCCTCTTGTGATCTGCCTTCATCTAACAGTTTCTCCTCCTCGGTCGACTCTGGCTCCTCTCGGTCTGGACTCACCGGAACGAGCCACCCTCCGCTTCGATACTAACGGTAAGGCTCTCCACACATTGGCCCCAGTCATACAATATTTCCACCAAAAAGAAATAAAATTGTTCAAACATCACCCGAGAAGCAAAATTATTATTCAATAGGACTTATAATATATCGTCGGAGAAATTTATACCACTTCTGTGGTGATCAGTGTTACTCATGAAAACTAAGACAGACTAGAAATCTGGAAAAGTTATGTTTTAACTTTGTAAATTCAATAGTGTTTTGATATGTTGCAATATGCAAAGTCGGGAAAGCAGGGTTTATTTAACGTGTGTTTATGAAGCTGAACTGTAAGTAGATTCAGACGTTCATTGTGCGGCCGGCCTAACGTCGCCCAGCAGTGGTATCTCGCTTTTCCCCGCGGGACGAAGATCTGGAGCCGCAGTTTGCCGACCCACTTACAAGATCGTATCTGGCCCGCGAGCGCCTCTTTTTTCCTCGTCCTTATTTTTCCTTCTCCCTACCACCTTATTGTTCTTCTCTCGCTCGTATCCATTGGCCGGTCCGTCTCGGTGGCGTCCCTTCATTCAACCGGCGATCCTTCCTCACCACCGTCGGCCGCTGTCGCTCTTCCCTCGCACGCCTCTTTGTCTTCCTGTCTCACATCTTCGACGCCACGACCACCGGCTAGCATTTCTCCGCCGGGACCCTGTCTCCGGTTTCCTGTTGACGCCATTCCTGACGATTTTCGTTGCCGCGCCGATCCTGCCTGCATAATTTATGTCCACCCCCAACTACCAGTCGGCGAACACCATCCGCAGGGAGAAGCGTCTGCCGGATAGGACAGTTCGTGCTTCGCGCAGATACCATAAAATCACTCCTTAGAATTCTTTTCGCCTTTTGTCCCACGGGCGGAAAGGTTTAGTGTTGTGATACTTGACGGAGGTACGCGGCTCTGTATTGGTAGTTCCTGCTTGGTAACCCAGGAGTAATTGGCAATATTAAGATCGCACGTTCTCTCCCTTTTTTAGTGCCAGTTCGCACGATCTTATGACCTATAATGCCGTTCTACTTCTGCTCCGGTGACTATTCGACTTTCTACACGAATGGACATGTCGAAATTTGACGATTCGATAATTGAGATGGGATACTTCCGTGGGATGATGACTTCACCAGATACCAGGGCAACCGTGACAAATGAGTGGCATAAAAACGCTAATTATCGAAAGCATGTTCTTCGGAGTATTTGTAAATCACTGCTCTCGTGCACTATTACTGTCGAGGCGTACGCTTTAAAACTTAAGAGGTAGTCGTCGAAGAAGGAGGGGAAGAGTTCAAGAGGGAAAAGTCGCAACACCCTTACGTTAGTAGAAGCGTCGATTCAGAGTCGCGAGAGAGCAGTGCTTAGTCGTGACGAGGGCTTTGTTCGACAAGGTTCGCCCACCCAGGACGTGGCCGTGTGGTTTTAGACTCCCGCAGCCCACTGTGCTGCATCGTACGTACACGATGAGCTGTCGCGATACCGAATGCGCGCTGGCTTCCACCGGAGCTCTAGGTTTACAATGGTGCTAATGCATGAGTTTCTTCGGTCCAAGCACTGGCGTAACTCACTCGCCTCCTGACAATCCCGCCTTGCCCTATGTCAGGGTCGTCGTACACCCTCTTCTCACGGAGGTAGAAACTCCTCGGCCACAACAGGCAAGTCCATCTAAAGCAAAATAGTTAAGGAAAGTCAAACTCGGTCGGATACGAAAGCGGAAAGTAGGAAATAGCAAAGTCCTGCAGTCATGAATAAAGCCATTTCTACAGTTCGACTGTGTTATGTAGTTGTTCAGGAGACGAAGTTGCTTTATCAAACAGACTCGGTTCCTACAACTCACAAGGAAATATCCCTCTTGTTATTCAAGCTTGATAGATCTGAGTGATGTACGATTAGGCCGGAAACATGTTTACTCTCTCGGTTTACGTAACATGTACGCAGACCAAACCACTCTAGGAATCAATCTGCCGTTCTCCTCGCTTGAAATTGCCTGTGTCTATGAAACAGTGACAAAATCTCCCTGCGAAAACCCCTTCATTAACTCGGCATGTAGGACGTGTGAGTTGAAGGCACGCGATATACATCAAACCTACGTCAATCGAAATGCCGACATGGACACTTCGTTCCCTTATCGATAGCTGTCGTATCGCTCGCCAATAAGTCGACGTAGCAAGGCGACTTCGCCACTTACTTCCTTTTTCACTTTGAGAAAGGTTCGACCACCCTATCGCTTAATTTCTCGTAGGTCAAATTTTTCCATCTGTTGCGATGCAGTATTATAATCCGACATGCGATAAAATGTCGGTTGTCTCCAATACTAATGGTGGATGATCGCGTCAGTGCCAACTCGGTATGACCAAAGACAATTTGCTTATCATCGAAATCAGCAGTTCCATGGTATGAGCATCGTAAGCGGTTCCGTGCCGCCAAAGCCATCGAAAGCTATCATTACAAGCCAGTTTGACGAGAACTGTTGGTGCAAATTCAATAATAAGAATTCGAGGGCCACTAAGTACAGGGACGATTCGGCTTTATCTTAACTAGAATCGTACACTAAATGATACAGTGTGCAACTGAACGTGTATCATTATTCCCGGTGAGCGCTATACATATTATGCTACCGAAGTTTCACTTATCCCTCAAGTCGCCTGGCTGATCAAGATTGAAACAAGTGACACGACCAACACTCTGTCGTGTTCGAGCGTGGTGCCAAAAAGTAAGATAGGAGGAACGGATTCGAGTCATTGCACTTGTTACCCAGCCGGTTATCACCGAGGACTCCAAGGCGGTTGGTTGGAAAAGTGGACGTCGATCGTACGTACAAAGGGCACTATTGTTTGCGAATACAACTCGACTACTCGTTCTATAGGAAAGGATTTAGAAAAGTAGATGAACAGGTTGAAAAAGAAGATAGGAAGAAGAACGGTTGCTACAGAACCACGTGAGGAACGACGCATACTTGGCCGAACTATCCGTCGAAATGTCAAAACTTCGTGCATATACTCGCTCACGCCCCTCTTCCACTCTTTTAAACTAGTTGCGGAGAACTTGCCTTCGGGCACTGATTTATTGGGTGCACGAAGCACTCAGCAATTCGGGAAACCTGGCCGGCTGCCAGAACGGTTGATTACCTCGTTCGAAGTATTTGACTATCACGCGACTCGATCTATGCTGGCGTCGGAATCTTCATTTATTACGTTGAAAAAAACTACTCTGACTAGACTATGTACAAATTGGAGTGTTGGCTCGAAAGTCAAAATATTATGATAAATACTGTCTTCAGAAAACGTTCCGCAGGATCCGAAACTGCTGAAGTCATTACAAATAGAGAATGAAACTCAACTCGAATGTACATTCTTTTGTAGGCTAAGGAAACTGGGTGGAAGAATGTGGCCAGGGTTAAACAGCGATATTGAAAATTCTTTGTTCCACCCGTTCTTCACGACGGTCTGCTGCTGACTGCTCCGTGGTCCTGCTTAGACCGGGGTGTACAAAAAACTAAGACAAGGAGCTTGTAACTGTCGGAGTTCGCGCGAGTCCCCCTAGCAACGGACACAGCGTCGCATTACGCACTGTCCAATCCGTGGCCACATAGACACAACAAATGCGGCCTACAATTCGGCCATACAACAAGTGTTGCCTACACTTTTATACAGTACTTGGTACCTGCGACAAAAAATACATTAGAATTCGCGTCTGCCAATTTGTGGTGATTTCATTACTCACTTGCAGTCTGCTCCAGTATCCACTGCATGTACACTCCAACACGTTCATTAACACCGGGATCATCAGTTCCGCAGCTCGTTCCGTAGGTAATGATACCAGCCAGTAATAGTCTTCTAGTGCTAGGGTCCATCCAGAGAGCAGGTCCGCCGCTATCAAACTGTTTCGGAAAATTCATTAATGCATTCTATCTTAACGACACGAAATCATTATGGCGAATCTCGAGGATTATTACCTGACAAGCATCTTTCCCGGGTGCAAAGGTGCACATTTGATTGTTCGTCACTGTGGAGTAGTACCTCATGCATTGTGAATTCGAAATGGCACGAACGTTGACTTGCTGCAGATAGTCTGACTTTGGCCCCCCGGCATCAGTAAGGCCCCAGCCTGGTATCATCAGTAAATATTTCTTCAGCATACGAAGTGCAATGCTATTGTTGTCATTATCGAAGGTCAATTGTAGAACAAACCTAATAGAGTGATGGGCTGCCCATTGAACGAGTCCCCCGAGTGTTTGAACGGCAGACACACGGGTCCCACCTCATTAGTATACATAATTAAACCATTGATTTCGACTATGGCTATATCATAATTCCGAATCATTGCATGGTACATTGGATGAATACGATAATTTCGAACTGAGTAGAGCACGGTAGCATTTGTGTCGCTTCCTGACAATACAAACCACATGTTAATTTCATTTGTACGAATGCGAGTTAAGACGATTTGGGCAATAAGGTTGACACGATACCTGTTGCAACATTATGTTCACCAACAACGACAGCGAGTATAGATCGATCTCGACCCATCAAACAGTGGGCCGCTGTTAGTATGTGTATCGGCGATATGATCGTGCCACCACAATAGAGCTCTCGATTAATAATGTTAATGATGCCGGCCATCATTGGGTACTCGTTAATTCCAGTCTCTGTACCGCCGACAATTCTGGTCTATAAAATAGGAATTGTTATTAATTGATCAAAGAAGAGTGTGGTTGTGTTAGTCCCTCATAGACATACCTGCTTCTTCCATCCGCACCTACAGTTAGCGTCTGCTGGCGATATCGCTTGCAAAGAACATACGAAAGAACCACGATTTCCGAGTTGCGCATCGAAGGTGACAATCATTTTATTGCCTATGGATTCTTCAATAAACCAGGCATTGCCACAGCGTCGACGGATAATATTATTGCCGACATTTACCGCGATATTATCTCCCATACATCCATTAGACTACCAAATAAGTACTTACGTTAGGAGTGAAAGGAATGCTGTCCTTTTAGTTATAAGAGAATTTGACAGACTATTCAACACTCACCAAGGGTAGATTGACATTACTGCAGGTCAATCTGACACGATAAGCACTACTCGCTTCCCATCTGCAGGAACGCGGTCCCGAATATTCTAAGGGATAGCCGGGATTGTAGACGAAGTAAGTTATTTCCGGTTGCAAATACTGTCTGAGATTGCAGTCCGCATCAACGGCCGATACCTCTGCCACTTGCACTGCTACTAACCATAGCAAACACAGCGCAAGCACTGTGAACAAATAAATGTCAACACAATTAACTTTCTTAGCCTATAGTTACTCTAGTTACATCTTGCCAAGTTCAAAATCCAAAGTTTATGGTGTTACTTACCTTTTTTCCAAGTGCCATTATAACCGCTGAAAACTGCGGTGGTGGCTGCCATAGAAAATTCCCACATCTGTTGTGATTTCGGCTACTGTCGTCGCAGAAGCGGCCGTCGTCCTTTTTCTCTTAAAATTCATCTACCTTTCGCGCCTTTTATTCCCAAGAGTTAACTCCGAGATATCTGATAATTCCACCGGCAAAATCACGTGACCTTATCTCGCTATACGGATTAGTTGCACGTCTTGCCAGTGATGGCAAATTTATGACATGAAAGACTAACATCTTTCATCGGAGAATTATCGTGCAAGTTTCTGGGTGATCGGTTAAACCTAATCAGACGTTAAATCGTTTGGCAGCTTGCGCATAAATCTAATTACAAGGTTTACAGTTTAAATAGCGCGCCTCTGAAATACAGGGTGTAAATAATGAGATATGGAGGAGCAGATATCACAGCTCGCATTTCATTCACGCACACTCAGTTTGCCCCGATTACCCTGAAAATAATACTCGTGCTTGTGCAAACATTGTCATGGAAAGACGGCACACTGGATAACTTCTTCGAATTGCTACCGTGTGATGATTTATTGTTGATGTATAAGAGACAATATCGCGGTAAATGTCAACAATAACATGATCCGCTGTCACTGTGGCAATGCTTGGTTTGTTGAGGATTGTCGGAATTGAAATATACTCGGCGTCGTCATCGGTGAACATAACGTTGCAACAGGCATCGTGATTTTTTAAAAAAATCACCTGGATTCAGAAAAAAATAGACTGTGTTTGGTTCATAATTATACGCCTCAAAGCTGTAACTTCTGCAAAAATCGAGGTGGAAATTTTATATAGATCGAAAAACGCTATGGTTCGGCATAAGTATCCTTGGCTGTCACGCGCTACTACTACTTGGCGCGAGACTCTTCTGAGTTTCCTGAGTTCGATGCTTTTTGTAAAAGCTGCCATTACTAAGTCAAGGATATTTTACTTCAAAGACATTTCGATATACATATATGCAATTATACATCGCATTCCTTAGTTTTTAGAGATCTGATGATACTAACATGCAATGGACTTCTCTTTCTGTTGTAGCTCCGACTGTACAAAGGACGGATTTACTCTCCTGATCCGCGGGGATTCCGCGGAATGTCTGGAACTCCTGGGCGAAGTGTTGGCTCTCGTGCGAGTAAGTAGAAATGCGCTGCAATTAGGCGGACTTAGGCTGACAAGGCAGGCAGTGCCTGACTGCCTGGAGGGTATGGTGCGGCGAGGGCAGAAGGGGCTCCAGTTGCCTGGAGTGTACATAGCATTGAATGCAGTTGAGAAAGAAAGGCGTCTCCCTTATTTTTTCAGAGCCGAATCAACGTCTGCCTGGCTTTGCTGCTGCGAAGCAGCAACGGGGGCACGGAGGTCCCCAACGACTCGCTTTTACCTCTGAGCTACGTCAAGGTAAGAGACCGAAACACCAGCGCCAGCAATAAACAATTAAATCCTTAAATGGCATTGAATGCACCGGCTACTCTCCCTGCCAACTTCTCTCCAGCGTCATTGTTTGCTTGGTCCAAATTCCACCGGTGGAAACATTGCTCTACCAGTCGCGCGCCGTCGCCATTTGCGCGTAACCCTTGCTTCTCTCATTGCTCCTCGAGGATCAGTCCTTTCAAGCATTCCAATTGCCCGGCTGGCATTGTGATTGATGAAACGCGTCGATGAAAGGTAGCCGGCGGTGAAAACTGAGTCGTTAGAAGCGAAATACTCGAAGCCCGGCCTCAATAAATGCTCAATTCAAGTCCCACGGTGCAGCCTCGAAGAATTTAATGATTCAAGCAGTTCCATTTCATTCTCACTCGCACTCGAACTATAGAGAATTGTTTTGATGTTTTGTAGACGATCGTGGTGACCGATGCGACCGTTGGCAAGTACATTCCCAGGCGAGAAGGCTGCCACCACGACCAGGCGCAGTGGGTCGCCTTTTACAAGGTAATTACCGACAGTCATCATTGAATTTGGTCCTGCAGTATCTCGATCTCGATCTTGATCTTGCTTTCCACGCTATTCTATTATGTATCCTGCTCACTGCTTCCGCACTACAGTACCTACGTAGGTACGTACACCGTGCTGGCAAGGCTTGGTCCTATCCTCGATCTGGCTCTTTTGTCCATCAGACCAATTTGTCCGGGAGCCGCGATTGCAATTCCAGCTACTCTTAACGCCCCACCGATAATTAACCAGCCGATTACACTTTTGATACGGTGTCGTCCAATTTTGCATAAATCATTCGCGCGACAAATTGGCTTCGAAAATATTCTCGCCGGTTTGACGCCAGGCAAAGTAAGCCGAGCGGATTTTCGACGGGCGGAGAGTTAACACAATGTCACGATACGGTGATTCGGCAAGTTCGATGAAAAATGATTACGCCGTGAGCGGTCTGGTACCTTTTGAGTGGCTGCCGAGCGGTATAAATGTATTGGTTAGCTACCCTGTACGTTCCAGGAAGCCTTTGAAATCTGTGCTTCGTTCGTTTGTTTCTAATTGATGTTTCGGTGACTCTCTTTCAATGCTGCTGTGAAGTCACATTTAATCATCTCTTCTTCATCCTCTGCGGTATCGAGCATAAGGTGCCGATTTAATAGAAAGTCCATTATTCAAATGGAACGTGACTTCAGCCCGACTTCAAGGCTCATAGTCTCTTGGTTTTACTGCTTTACGGAGATCCGATCTTGCTCTAATGAAAGTCGACAGCATCGCGAAGCAACTTGCGACTCGAGAAACAGGTGTTTCGCATTTGAATAGACGCGGCACGATAAGGGGGAAATCGCATAGTATAATGTTGATTTCCATCTAGCCGATGTCTTTGGCGGAAGCGCAACCGAGATAGAAGTGTTACAAGGAGAAGAGGATTCGCTCGCTCGTCCCTGGGAAATGTTTATAAATAACGGTCGTTCGGTTACATCCGTGGAGCCTGTCATTAGCATATTGCATCGAAGTGCAGATGCGCGCGAGCGCATAGGCACGAGATTCTTCGGCAGAAAGTAAGGGCTCTTCATCCGTGAATGCTGTGAACGCCGACGTCTTCCGTGAAGTATCTCGGGAACGACAATTTACAGCTCGCGAACGCTAAATAAAGTGTCTAACCCCCAGGTTGTGTGAAACCCACCTGCACCGTACGGTATTCTTGCCGGCTCAAAATTCATCGTCAGCTTTCCAGAGAAAAATAACGGTCTCCCACCTTGCTTTCGTCATCGCTGCTAAAACCAAAGAACTCTTACTCAACATTTTCCAACTGTTCTCTCACCTGGTGACTTGTATAGATTGGATTATTAGGAGTCTTCATTGGTTGAAGGAAGAAGGTGTGGCCTTATTAATTTTTCTAATCAATACGGATCCTTGTCCTTGCAAAGCCGTTAGATCCCCGTTGGAGAACCTTGTACGTGCCTCGAGAATAGCTAACACGGGAAATGATTAGATACATGTTCGCCAAAGAATGACGAACGCTCGCGAGAATCATGGTAACGCGATTCCAACTTACGAATCCGACCTCTCGTAACTGTCGGACCACTTTGCGGCATCGATATCGGTGAATTTAAAGAGCAAGTAGCCCGCGGCGGCACCCGATCGATCTTCCGATCAATCAATCGGCCAAATGATTTCGCTTGATTGAGACATCAGTGGGGATCCCACTGTCTCTACCGATGATCCATTATCAAGCAGTGCCTTTATTTATGATTGTCTCAGCGTCTGACGCCAGGGAAGAAACGATTGGAGAAAAGTCCCGACTAATAATTAATCGGAGAAAACAGCTCCGTCAGATCACAGGGGACCTTTAACCCGAACTAAATAGCACATCAGATCATTTCGCAAAAGTATCAAGAACCGGAAAGGAGTGGACAATCGATATTCGACGTCAGTGATTTAATAGTCAAAGTATTCAATCCGTTCGCACGTGCTCGATTAGGAGTACATATATGTATAAGACTACGATCACCCAAAGCGGTGATAATCCAGGTGCGGCGACATTGCATTCTCTTGGCGTGTGTCAACGCTTGCATATCTCCTTGCGGTGATTAATTTGAAAAATCAGGGGTTGTCGCGAAATAGCAAGCTGGAATGTTTTGAATCATCTGTTTCGCAAGATCTACCTACTTGTTTAAGCTCCAAAAAGACATCGCATATGCTGCCCTCCTGCTTAAAATAAATGACATTCAGGTGACATTACTTAATAACAAGATAGAGGCACCTAGTATTAACCCAGATCTCGATTGATGTAGGTCAGAATTTGACTAGCCATAAAAGAAGAAAGTACAATAGAACCAGTCCTATAAATAACTCGCATACCTGTCGAATCCATATATCCTACACCTACGTATTCGAAGAGAGACCTTATTAACGATGTTTATGTTTGCCTTTTCTGACAGGAATACGACAGCCTGATGACGGAGTGGCAGGCGGCAGGACGGCGGTTGGCGATCGAGATGTCCGAGCTGAAGGAGTGCACGAGTCTTTCCGGCACGCTGACGCCTCTCGGTCGGCTCCTGACGGACCCGACATTGAGACGAACGTCCAGAGATGCCGAGGAAGCAATCGCCGCGCTAGAGGAGCGTGCGGCACCGCTTTTGCACGTCGAGCACGTTAGGTGAAGGAGTTTTAGCATGCCCGAGCATACATATATACCATCGCCTATACCGCTAGGAAGCCTGGGGACAAGCCCTGGGGCCACCCATTTGATGGTTGCTCCCTGACGTATTATTACGGATTCAGCCTCGCTTTCCATCTCATTGGCGCACTCGGCGGCATTCCTTTTAATTACTAACGCGTTAAATCGATGATTTAGCTTGTCTCTGACTCGTACCAACTAGAAATAACTACACGTACAAGCACACGAGTATACTGTTTCTCGAGGCGATTTCAAATGCGGTTCGTGGCTAAAAGTCGACTATCGGGCCGGTGTTATACGATGTTAAGCGGGAATACTTTATCTGCTGGCTAGCCAAGGACATTTTAATGCAAAGATAACGCGCGGCCAAAGTGTGTTAGTCAGCGGCGAACGAGCGGGGCCACCGTGGCGCATCCAGCTAGGCAGCCCAGTGCTTTACCTTACCTTCCGCGGGACTTCGTCGCGAGTTAGGGCTCGATCTTTCGTAGGCGATAACGCCAGAGCCAACGAGAATTCCTAACGGTGTCGAGGCGAGGTGAGCACGCGCGCGATCACGGATCCTTTTTATCTTTCCAGATTGTCGGTGAAGCGGGCACGGAGGCTGGTGGAGGAGGTCGGGAACGCCGCGACCAGGCTCGAGTCGTCCTTCGAGTCCCGCCGGGCCACTATTCGGAACCTCGCCGTGCTCAGGAGCATCGAGGATCAGGCGCATGAGGTGAGTACTCGAAGAATTCAATTGACATATTCATAGCTGAAAGGGAACTCTCATGTTTTCTCGAAAGTTCGCTGGTTTCTCAGTGTCGTGCTTTATCTGAGGAAAAAATAATGGTTACGTGCAAAGAATATTCTCTGTTATAAAGACATACTGTAGAGTAGATGGTGGAAACTTAAGCTCCTACTCATTTGGAATGCAGTCGGCCATCAATATTCTCTCAGCTACGCTTCCCAGCAGGTTTTCGTATAAAAGAAGGGGTCTTATGAAAATTCCAGTTCATTTTTGAAGCATATGCACCGATTGCAAACACCGACCGGTTTCTTCGATCCTGCGCTTCGACAGTACGCGCATGTGCAGGATTGCTCTGCCCTTGAACCAAAAGATGCCTGCAATAGAGACGCGCCGCTGTTATTCCTCGTGTGCATTAAAGCCCATATAGACAAGGCCTCTCTTCTCGTCTGACTGCACGGCGATTACGCTGAAGTTATTGCACGCCTGTGCCTATCCTTCGCGCGCGCGCGCGTGCGAGAACGAAGCCACATGCAGCTTCACTTTCAAGCGTACCACCCGCGTCAAATTCCACAAGGCGGCCTCCTCCGCCGCCTTCAACAAAGAATCCTTTTATATCGTCCCTGCTTCCTTCGGCCGTGTATAAGACTTTCACTTTGAAAATCGCATGACCGCACCGATCCACCATGTGATACGCTACATCCAGAATCCACTATCACTCGAAGACCCAGGGGTTCCACCCGATCGAGCATGACACTGGTGTAACTCAAGTAGGAATACCAATTCCAACGCGGCAAGGATCACTTAAAACATTTATTCTGGATCAATTAATAGTTCTAAGGAGCTCGGTCTGTATTAGAGTTTGTTGGAGCACGTTGCAGGGTACGCACTTTTCTAATTTTCTCTTGGGTGCCTGAACTTTCTTCCTGCGGGAGGGATCATTGCGGTAGGTCGGTCCAGAGCATATCGAGGTCCACAACGGTCGAACTGCCGGCGGACACCTTAAAGCAAATACGCGTTAATGCCTTTTTCCCGTATTAGGCTTATGGAAATCACGGGCAAGAGTGTGCAGGCAATTACCCCTCTTCCCCGCTGTAGACGGGGAGGTCTCGCATTATCGGCAGGATTTCCATAATGGCCCTGAGCAGACGGGGTGAGGGACGCGTTACGCGTACGGTCAGCCATAATCGATAATAGGACATCGGCATCGCGGCGCCGATAAACGGTCAGCAGCCAGCGATATTGTGGGAATCGCTTGATCCCGAGGTTGTCGGAGGATCGCGGAAGGAGGATCGGGTTTCGCACTTCTGCATGAGTCCGCCCCACCGAAGCCACCTTCGACTCACCACGACGTCGTCATGCGTCTCGGCGACGATACTCAGCAAGACATCTTTGCTCCAGCGTGAAGACGAGCTAGTCGATACCGAATAAAAAGTCATAATGCTCGCGTAGCGAGTGCAGAGCCTCGTGAGAATTCGCGTTAAATTGGTGCCTTAAACGCTTGCTATTGTGCGCTAATGTGCCTGGCTGCGCGAGCGTAGAGCTGTGATGGAAAGCTCCAGCCCTTTCTTGAGTGGGGGTAATTGACGGGCTATTTTATGCGAGGATCCTGGACCCGAATACCCCTTCGAGGTTCATTGTTTCGGTACCCATCTATTAACTTAGGTATTACTAAGAATTTTCTATCTTAGCGAGCCTTTGCCAACAAATCGATTTATCAAACTGGTAGAGCGAACGATGCAAAATTCTCATCGCGTGGTAGTGCGAGTTAAGTTGAAAGTTAGGTAGAGCGCGTAAGTTGAGACGCTTGATGAAATGTAACACTCGCGTACTAATATATCGCGGTGCTTCATCACAATTTTCAATATCAAAGTTTACAAGAACACTTAAGACTTGGACTCCCACTTGCCCCCCCCAGTGAGGTACACTTACCTGCGGCATCAATATTGCTGTTCCCTCGAGTGCACCTTTATAAACAGACATTTAATTTCTCCTAGCGACTCATATTGCACGAAAATAGACAATAAATTGCGGGCGAAGTGATTGAGCGAAGTTCATGGGAAGCGCGGAATAGGAAGAGGATACAATAATGGCACGTTTGCCGCAGTGTGTCTTTAGCCAAGCGGTCAGGAATGGCGGAAGGTGAGACGGGGAAATTAAATCCTGGAAGAAGTACGAGTTCTCCTCCAGGAACAATTTACATTCGATATTGGAGGCAAGGGATGATGCTCGAGCACGCGATAGCACATTTACAACGGTAATTTACTTAAGGGTCTGCTTTGCTATCCTGGTACATTTCTTCATTTCCCACGGCGGCTCGTCCCTGCAGCCAGGACTTAGTCGTTGCCATATCACGCGAACTCGATGCTCCACTGACTTTTCATTAAAACAGTTTAAATCCATTTATTTTGAGAACTGGACAGAAATAATTAGCATTAATTGTTCCGAAATTCACCACATTTAACCCGGGAGAATGACTTTTTGACTCGTGACTCGCGAGTCGTGACTCACGAGTTGAAAATTGCCTGAGGGGCCTATTCACTTACTCATCGTCCGTTGATCACTTTATAATTATTAATTATCCTCCTCCTGCGAGTAGAGAACGCCTACCGAGGAGTTGGAGCGAGAATTGATAACTTGAATGACCTATAATTTCAAGCGATTCATATTTTTCTTCCTGCGGAATGTGGGTGGTGCTATGGATGGATAGAGAGAGATTGGAATATCAGACGTGTACTATTTCTTTTTCTATGGGACTAGCTTGGTACAAGGTCGCTCTGTCTCGCAGAATTCATTAGTTAGTCAGGAGCACGTGCCGCATAAATATTCCATCACCGAAGAGTCGGGTTTATATTTCTTCCATAATGTTAAATGCATTTACCCCGTTCAATCCAGCGGTTAATTTACCCGTCTGTTCGTGAATCCCTTTGTGCTATGCTAATTAATGCCGTAACCAGTTCGCAAGCCGGACTAATTCGACACGCGGCTCGGACATACGTATGCCGCACGTGACATTCCGGTTTCACACACGTACCTCCGTACGTGACGCAATTGCAGCATTTCATTAGCAGAGCATTCTGTAGCTTCTCCAAAAATAACTCTCTTCGTGAAATCCCTCTATTAACGATTTCAAAGAGAGTAAAAGGGGAACAGGTAGAAATCTGAAAGACCTTAGTCTTCTCATGACAGTGAATAGGCTTGGCCGAAGCATTACGGGTTAAGTAGATTCGACAAGCGCCACTCAAGCTTTCACTTGCGCCTCACACAAATCAATCTCGACTGCTCGATAACGCTAATCCTGTATATTCCTTAAACGTACAGATTTTTTGACATTGAATAAGTCGCCTGACCCAACTAAGGATCTCACAGTTATATCGCATCATCTCAGAATTAATGCCGAAATAAACAATCTCTTTTAAGCATTTACACAGATATCTTCAGAAACGATGTCTCTCAAGCACCGCTGGTTGTCCGACTGACTAAGCATATCTTTGTTCTGAAGGAGCGATCGATATCAGCCCTCTAACATCACGAACGATTCTTAGAAACGAACTGTCTCGTCAGACAATGGTTACACCATCGTCTCAGCTTACATTGTCGCCGTGCAACGCTTATAAAATGTCTATTAAACACTACTACTGAATGCAGATAATTCACAGGTGGCTGGACAAAATTGCAAATGAAAGATTGCGTTGACGCCATGATGGAACTTAATGGGTTAAATTGGAGAACGCCAGGGGGAAATGGAAAATAATTCGATGTCCGATTAGATCGCGTGGTAAAAGGACACCAGCGGTTAAAGACGAGGGGTTCGAATAACCAAGAAGATAAGGGACAGTGGTTCCTGGTGCAATTTGACGAGCGCGTTACTTTTACTCGGGCGGAGCCGAGTCCTTCCTCTCGCACGCGGTTACGTCTTTAAGGACCGTTTCCACTAGAATAGTTCGCAGTAACAGAACAGCGAACACTGAACATCCGAACAGAATCCCGAACATCCTATGCTTCTCTATAGGAAAAAGAAGGTTTTACCATATCATATTACCGTCCTCAACCCTTGCGAGGAGACTATCAGCCCTGCGTTAAGTGGGATGCATAGCAAATTTTGTTATGGAAACCACTTGATCCATTAGCCCCCTTAGTGGCTAATAGGGATATAGTGGGGCCATTGGATTACAGTCCTATGAGTGCCCTAATAAAACGGACGTAATATACTGCACTGGCAGTAGGCCTCTCCTGTAGAGAAGCATAGGATGTTCGGGATTCTATTCGGATGTTTGGTGTTCGCAGCTCTGTCACGGTGAACTGTTCTAGTGGAAACGGGCCTTTAGTGTCGGGTGTTACTTAATCGGGAGCGTGCGACTTAACCGAACACCACGGGGATAGATTGATCGATCCGGCGATTATCTGGGATCTCTAACTACTGCTCGGCCCTCGGCAGATCTTTGTCTTCGGACCGGAAGGAATTCGTGCCGCGGCAACAACGCGCAATTACTTCTCCCGGGCAGACTAGAGCAGCAGAGCTGCTCGGACCAGCACCATAATCGGTCCAGTATCGTTCCTACGGCGTAATTGTGCTGGTGTCATTGGCGAGTGCAACGCGCACTGGCAGGTAAATAAATAGAAGCCTCTTTATTCACAAGGCAATGAGTTGAGTCCGGCAGTGCAAGAGATGCCGTTTGATCTTAATCGGAATCGATGCACGTATCCGGCAGATCGAAAGTGCGGGGCCCCCTTTTTTATCGCGCTCTCGCGTCCAACAGTGGCTCACGTTGTGTCCGCTGTGTAAAGCCGACAGAGAGAGGAAAACGGTGGAGCAAGCGATGCGGGGTGTCTCGCCGCGATCGAGAGGAAGTGGGTCGGCACCGACAATTGTTTAATTGTTTGCCGGTACCACTCGAGGCATATGCCGCTTTCACGCGTGCCCGAAGTCGAAGGCGAAATCCTCGCCCGCTTTCCGGATGATCGAGGAGGAGGAGCGGTTCACCGCGCCACGCCATGCCACGCCACGCCACGCCACGCCACGCCGCTCGACCGGGAGACAGTTCGACGCCGATCGATCCTTCGCGTTCTACGCTTCAAAGCGCACACGTCGATTTCGCGTGCATGTAACCCCAGATTATCGCAATACCTTAAAGTTTAAAGTCACTCTCGACAGATTTAGCCCCATGGCTGCAGTACGCTCCCCATTCCTCTTATAAATGGATGCACAAATCGAAACGCTGGGCTCGATAATGAAGTAGAGGTCGGTGCAGGTGGAAAGGATATGTAGATGGGCCAGTAATCGAAACAGGCCCCGAAGCCCTCTGCTCTGCATTCCGTTATTACGCGCTCCACTTTACGATCGTCTGGGAAGTTTGCCCGCAACAAGAGTCTCTCTTGTGCGTCATGTGAGACCCTTAAAGCCAGCTCGAGGCGCACTATATTCCTCGAAAGTTTCTCGGGATTCGAGGTACACCAAGGTCACCGGTAGCGAGTGAATGACGCGGCTTTCTTTGAGGGAATACTGCTGCTGCTGTCAGTAGAGAGATTCGCTTAACGGAGAGAATAGGACAGCCTTGCCCGATTCCGGCGCTCGTAGCTCACTCTTCCCGTTACGGGTTGCTCGTAAATCTCGCTCTAACATAGTTCCACGCATTTCAATGCGAATTCGACTGCAATCTATTTATCGTGGTGAGTTCGGCCAGCCAACGGCGTTATTCATGAGTATCGTATGACGGAGGTTGCGTTTACATGAGTGCACCTTGATTATTCGGTGATCGGCCAAGTGGACATCGTCCTCTTCTCCGGCGTCTTTGACCGATCGCCGTATTTGGTTCACGGAAATAACGCGCGGCTTACCTGCTAAAGGGGACCGCCGGGAGCCACTGAACGAGTGATCGAGTGAGTGAGGGAGAAAGGGTGAGGCGAGGAGCAGCGGAGGATGATAAAACAAGAACGAACAGAGGCGGGCCGATCGGGCTCGAATTAATTGCCGTAACACCGGTTCCTCCCTCTCGACGAGAGCGAGTGCGCGGCCAACGGAATTACCGACGTGTGTGGGAAAGTGTGCTCAATCGCTCGTCCTGCTTAGGTTTAATAACCTTCTTGAATATTGCAACCTCCACTACCAGTTCCGAATTTCACCTGGTATACACTAGCAAAGTTATTTCGGGCCTCGTCGGCAGGCTCTTGCGCAGTTTCCGCCATTTCGTTTATTCACACTTTCCATTAAGTATTGGTTCAAGAATCCCTGCAGCGATCAGCTTACCTTGTCATTATGTTCTCCCAGAATCACAAAGTTGCGTTTCGGGTAATTTTAACCAAGGAAAGGTACACGCCCCACTTATGCTCAACTTATAGAGCGAATGTGAGTGCGAGAGAAAGGGAATTTATCGAGGGTTTTGTGCTCGCGTACCTGTAATGTGAATCGGGCTTTACGTCTGACTATGGCAGTCTGGAACCACTGACTACGCACGGGCATCCCATTCCATAGATAAGGCTCTGAAAGTGCACTGGTTCTCGACTCATGTCAGTGGCAGTATTGGAGAGCGTGAAAAACGGACTTTCACGGGCGTTTGAGCAAATAGTGGTAAATAACACTTGAGCACCAGTGAAATTATCGAGGTATGCCTCGCGCGGGCGCACTTTGCATAATGCCATACTCCCGAGGTTCTCTCCACTCTTCCTCCTCTCTTTTTCCCCTCTCTCTTGTTCGTGAGGCCATCAGTCGCCGGACTTTCCTCCCATCCGCGCTCCAGTTTCATTAGCGCGCGAGGAGAAGCCCCAAGTGCATTTCGGACGAGGAGAAGAATGAAATCGAGTCCAGGCGACGCGGTCACTAACGAGGCGTACACGTACTCTGCATTGGAGTAATCTTACTGACGGAAATCGAGAGCGTGCCGAACGCGAAGAATAACGATGGGGACGCATTATGCGTTTTCAACGTCGCGCCGCCAGGCTGCGCAGCCTCTTACTGCTCCAGTATCACATTGGTTTCTAATGCGCAATCCTGTACTTCGTTTCCTCTCGTCTTCATCGTCGTGTCATGGCAATAAAGTTTACGGTGCCCGGTAAAGCGTCTGTTGGAAGTCCGCGTCGTATTTTCGCCCGGCGGACTAGGCGGGGCGTTTATACTGTCGTAATGCGGACAAGAATTACCCCCTTTATCTGCACTTACGACCCGACGGTAATGAGCCTGCCAGGTTTACCTGGGGAAAGCAGCGCGTGCTCCAGACCACATTCTTCTCTTATTAAGCCTTATTAACGCGAAATGTACTTCAATCTGTATACACATATGATCGTAAACTCTCAAGTGCAGGACTAGATGTCTAGTAGCATAAAGTGTAGTCTTGCCTTATCGGTGCAAATGCACCAGTAAATTGACTTCTATGCCGTGATCAAGGTTCATCAATAACTGGCGGCTATGCTAAAAATGTGGAACAAACGATCGTCAATGATCAGGCCGGGATTCCTGAATTGATTTCGCTACCTTGGGAGATTTATGTGCGCTGATCAAAGAAAATGAATCCTCCTGGATCCCTTGACGACCGGCTAATATAAGATGAAGGGCTCTGCTCGCAAACCTTGTCCCAGTAATGTCCACCTATCAATACCCAAGCATTAGTTCCGCCAGTGCGCACTTTACGATTTTCCATCGAACACAAAAAGAGCCTCATAACCCGAATGAAGGCGTTAGATCTTTGAGATCTCAAGGAGATAGGCGCACCAACAGTTTCACGGTGGTTCTTTAGAAGTTCGGCGAGAAGACGCGGATGAAAAAAGAAGCGGTTTGAATGGGATTGGAAAGCGGCCGGCTTATGAATAATTTCCAGTGGATCCTTGGCGCCGTCAAGCCCATTGCTGACACAATGCTCATTGCCGATAAGGGCGAGTCACGAGAGCCTGTGGCTCTCGAAGCGCTCTCGATGTCATTTATCGGTGTTGTGCGTGGAAGAAAGCATGCCTAGAGGAGCAGTTGCCCAAGGAATTTCAGTATGCTCGCCGCTCTCTTTGGTCATTCATTCTGTCTCTTGCGCGAGCATCGGGAACGCAGAATCTTTCTCTCTCTTGATGGCGGCTTCTTTCTATCAGATAGAGAAGAGATGCGCACCGATTTTCCCTTCTTGCTTCACCCGTATTCACCCATGGCTGCTGGTGTGTACTCCTACTGCTCGGCACATACCCCTCCAACATATGCAGTCTGTGCATATCGGATCTAGTTCTACGCGGCACTCTTGCGGTCTTATCTAGCCATTGTGCGCATACGAGGGCCTGCTCCCTTATTGTTAAGGGCCCTATCCTATCCATAATGTGCGATAGTCGCTGCTCCCGGCAGAATGAGCGCCGATTTTCTCGCCCGCCTCCGTTCCCAGTTGAAACCGCCAACGGCACTCTTTCCAAGAAAAAGCGAACTAATCATTTCAACTCTGTCATGGTGCCAACCTGTAAGAGGATTACTTTGCATTCGACTATCATCCCGATTAGCACGGAAAGATGCCGGGAGTTCGTAATTCGAGCGTTGTTCAGTCGACCATGGGAGTTTTTCCTTGGGGAAGCTGGATGGTTTGCAGGTAGTGGGGCAGTTCATTCTCACGGCTGAATCGGTCAGTCGCCCGTGGTACGTCTGGGAGTAAGGATTCACCTAGGCAAGACTCCCCGAGCATTCTCTCTGTGCTGACACCATTGTCGTAGGAAAGGCGCATGCAAATAAGCAGCGCGCCGCGTGTCCTCCTTGGCGTGTCATAACGCCTTATAGGTAGTGGAGGCTGGGAATCGCTGGCATTTCCTGCTGCGGCCTGTGACGCGAGTCCCTACTGTCCTTTTCTCTCTTTCAGTCGGTTTTATCGTTTCCACGAAAGAGCGCACAAAGGACAGGATGTGTCCATGGGGTCATTCGGTTCCTCGGCTTTCCGCGGATTCTAGTTCCTCGTGGTCAGCGGCTCGCCCATTCCTCCTTCGCTAGAATCTCCCTTGCCACTGGCGTGTCTTTGCCATTATGGCCAACTATTCTCCAAGTGTTCCAGGTGCCTCGGCTCGCCTCAACCACCTTCAGTAAAAAGCGGGAGTCTTCTCAACTCACACCTTACCTGCTACTCACCTACCAATTACTTCGGGGTTTCTTAATTTAAGGCACTCTCTCTAGTAGTGCGGAAGTACTTGAAGACTGACTCGATGGAGATTTTTCGATACTTGAGTTCGAGCTAATGTGACAGGATATCTCTAAATCAAACTCGAGATTCCTCGGGAACGGAGGATTTGGATTGCGAAACGGTTGGCAATGAAGGAAGGAATCCATGGCGAATCGCGGCAGCGGGCCAATTACTTGCTATTTACGGGCCATCATTTGGGCAGGCATTGTGTCGGACGAGAGGTCGATCGAGAAATCTCTCTGATCCGGTGATTGATGGTAGCGCAGGTAGCACAGGATTGCTCGCTTGCCCGCCTCATTGGAATTCGTCCTAATTAAAAAAGTTGGACACACTCGGGTTTCGGCACGGGATGCACGAAAGAAAGTGCGAGCATCTCTCCGTGATCAGTGGTGTATTCTGTGGGTACGTGCGTGCCTGGTCGGCGATCGACGTGCGTGACAGCGGGGTATCGAGTAACAGAGAAAACAGGCAGCTCACTTTTGTTCGGCTGAAAACTGAAAGTCCGTGGGATCCACTTCCGCCTGGTGCGAGGGTTCCAATTGAGTTGTCTCGTCAAAGAAATTACATCGAAATTGGAAGTTACACCAAATGTCTTGCAAAATCGTGGTTTCTTGGTCGTCAGACGAAGAACAATCTCATCAGTCTTCAACTACGTCATTTTATTTCCACAAGATAATCTTACAACCAAGTTGCAAGGCAGTCCACGCATTGATGCATGAGTGTATTGTGTTTAGTCTGGTGATCAACGGCCCGTAGAATTCCTCGAGCCTGTGTCTTCGATGGCAATCTGAAATCCATCAAAAGAGAAAGTGTATGCTCTTGTGCCGAGCCAGATGAATTGAGATACATTCGACAAATGTACCCCCGCTGATACACTCCGGGCCGACGACCTTTCCCCTATCAGGCTGGTTTCCTGTGGAAGCACCCTCGTCAATTTCGCCACGCTCGCAAACGAATACGGTAATAGATTTCGAGGGGAACTTAGCCTGGAGGCAGCTTTGAAAAATCGTCGCAATACTTTCAATCGCACCCAGTGTTCTTCTTCTGCGAAAGAATCCACACAATATTCTTCGTTCGTCGTTAGCATCAATCACAGAACGTATCTTCCTTTGCGTGGCACTAAACTCTATAAGATGTATAGTTTCCATCTTACACTTCTGCAGATTCACCGTAATCTTTACTATACACAGTTGCTAGGTATGCCATCGAAACACGCGCCTAATTGGCTGCGGCTTCTCTGCAATTTACCAATTATTGCTAATTGAATGGTACTCGAACGCTTAATTATCGACACTGTTGGTGTGCATATGTGACTTCCCACGTTACTGTATCGCCGGAGAACCCTTTAGCTGGGAGTGGTGGGCGAGATTCACCTTACGCGCCGCTAACTCCCTGTGATTGATTTAAAGTTCGTTTATCATGCAAGCCCACCTCGGTTCGGGGAAGCCTTCACATGATTTTGCGAGGGTGGAAGAGAGCGGGAGAGAGGCAGTTGAAGGGAAGGGCCGCTATTACCGAGGAATTATGGGCATAGATTAACAGCGGACAGAGGGAGGACGAAGAATCGCTAACAACCGTTAGCAGAGATTGAGAGATTCTCACTTGGAGAGCGCATAAGAGCACCGCCGTTAGTCCTAGGATAACCAGAGAAAGAGGTAAAGGCGAAAACGAGAGATTGAGCGTAATCGTTCATTAATTGTGATAATCACGCTTTCGGGCAGCGTGAACTGTGTTAGCCCCTTAGAGATCTTTTATCGGGTGCATCTGGCGGCGGCGCAACGTGCGCGCGCGCGCGACTGTAATTAAATCGGTAATTAGGCGTAAAAGCGATAAGTTGGTGCACGCGGCGAAATAAACCGCTGGCGCAGGAGCAACAGCAAGCGTAGTCGGTCCATTCGATTACCGAGTCGCCCGCGCTTCCAACGCCTTTATAGCATTACTATCCTTATTATCGCGCTTTCCCTCCTATTTACGCGTGGAGCGCATAATAAATCTTGCAGGCGTTCACTCCTGTCGGGAAGCTGCCGCCTCTTGGTGGCACGGGGAGTGTTGATACGTGGATCGAGAGGTGCAATCGAACGCACATTGTTTTGTGAACGATATATCTCCGAGGACTAGTCTCTCTTTCTTAGCACGAATAGCATTTGCATAGATTGCAGACTTTAGTGCATCGGGCAAGGTTTCACTTTTCCCGGCGAGCTGAGTGTCGATAGGAAAATAGAGCCTTCGTCGAGATCGACGAGATTTCGTTTGGTTGTAATACATAGAGAGGTTCGAGATGTGGGCAAGTCGTCGACCTGAAGGATAGCTTTCCTCGGCATGTCAACAAGCGCGAGCCTCGTATTTATGTCCGGTGATATTATGGATCACCAATGGAAGACAGCTCCAGTCGTTGTACGAGGCTCAACCCATACTGAACTCGAGCCAGACAAGCTAATTGTTTTCTGAAGCGGTCGACTAATCGGCCTCTTTTTAGCAGTCGCTGCGAACGATAAGTTCTCAATAGATGTAACGGTGGCGGTCATTACAGAACAATATTGGCTAGATCGGTCCATTAATCTTCTGCAATGGGTCTCGGCATGCTCGCTGCTCGCTCGCGGTACACCTAACTACCTGGTCGTTTGGCAGGCGCCGAAATTGACAGCGCCAGGCGGATTTGCATGGGGCGCGGGCGCGAAATATCGCGTTACGGTTTTAATTTCACCGTTATACGAACCGAGGGTTGCCTTCGCGCGCTTTCTCATTAACAGCGCGGACGTTTGGCATTGAGTGTGTTTGTGTAATCGACAAGAGCGCCGGACAACCGAGCGCATACCAGTGGTGGACGCTCCAGATCTCGGCACGAAAACGGACTCCGAGTCGACGAGTGTCGTCGGCTTTGTTATGCGCGGACTTTTATCTGGCGTAGCGCATCGGCGTGCTGAAGTATCGGCGACAAATTGCGTGACAGGCGACGTTCGCCGGGAAGCAGCAGCCAAGGCGACAGGCGGACTGGTGAGGTTGGTCCCCACGTTTTCTCCTGGCCGCCATGAAACAGGTTACCGTACCCGACACCTGCTCCGTGTACCCGAAAATTCCTCGTCGCGCTGCCTGCCCCGGGCATAGCAGCACTCTTATCAAGTTTGCGCATCTTCAATCAAGTCCATCGCGCTCCAATGAATAATCTCTCGGCGGTCTCTCGTGGAAGCGACCCGACGTGCCCCTGTCGTCGTCGTTCGGTACCATCCTCTCTCGAACGCACACTTTCGCGGCCACACCACCTCGTTCTTCCCCCGGAATCACTTTCGAAATTATCGAGTTCACCGAGCATCGTTCTTACCTAGTTCTTGAGCATACTTTTTTCATTGGCTCGTCTGCACGGGCAAATGAAGCGTAGGCGAACTTTTCAACCGCTAGTCGAGTTAAACTTCTTCATCTTTCGCCAACTCGGACAACTCTACTTGAAATCTTCCATTAATTACGTTCGTTCAAAGCGTTAGGGATATCGTGATGCTTATCGATTTTCCCTGGACATTTATTAGTTCCAGTCGGACGGGTTAAAGGACGGCAGACTCGGAAGAGGGTCCGGCGCCCAAGCTTTCTCTGGAAATTGACGTGAGCCCGCTGATCTCGAGAGCAGTGTTATCGAGTTTCTCGTGGACAGGCGGATCAGCAAGCGGCGGGTGTCCGCCTCGCGAGATATCCTCGATCGAGCGTCCCCCGATCGATCGATCCTTCGGCCGATCCTTTGTCCACGCCCAAGATAATGCCGCTGAGGCGTCAGATTTACCGTCGTCGCTCTCCACTGCATTGCGCTCTTACGCAATGATCTAAGACGTAGCGTATAAATTATACAACCCCATTCTAGAGCGAATGGGGTTATTACGAAATTGTCTTGAACCTTCTCTTTCTCTCTCTCTCTCTCTCACACACACTCACACACACACACACACTCTCTTTCTCCGGAGCCGCCAGTACTTTTATTATCGGTCCATGTGACCTCCGCCACAGTACTCGCCTAGACCGTAAGGATACTTTGTCACGTGAGCACGCGAGCTTGCGACATCGGGACTCTGCGCGCTTAATCGCGATATCGAGACAGAAGCAGGGACACTGTCGAGAGTTAATGGTACTCCTGGCGCTTCCATCGGAAATGATCGGTATTTATTTTCTAATCAGTTGCGTAAGAATCAGTGGGAACTTTGCTTATTTCTCGGTCCATGGGGAGCGAATCCCATCTGTGATAATGGACCGAGCAATTTACTTCTAACGCCGTTCTTTACGATGAAAGTCTCTTTCTCTCTTTCTCGGATCTCTCCTTGCTCAATCTCTCTCGTTTAGGAATGATCGATAGGTGTACACCGTTCCCAACATTACTTTTTGCAGGCCCGCTAATCCGCATTTCGTTGAAGCCTCTCGTCACTTTCGCCCGACCAACTAACTATTCCCGATCGGTAGATTAGACTCTTTCTCTGGCTGAGTTAGGAATAGAGTTTTTGCAATTGACATTAATGCACATCATTCGCCGACCCAGGCAAAAAGTAGTCTGATTAACGAGGAATCCGACGCGTGCTACTTTGACGATGGCGGCAAAAAGGGCCACTGATTGCAACCACTAACATTTAAGAGTAGAATAACTTTCATTTATAGCCATTTTTTGTGAGACAGTTATCATTTGCGGAATATGTTGCGTGAGTAGTTTGAGGCTCGCGCGGAGGTATCCTGCTTATCGGAATATCGAGCAAAGTCGATCGCAGGGTTGCTCGGCCGAACATAATCTCTCGCTGAAAGGAGCAGCTCCGGCAGTGACTCACCGGGCACTCGTTCTCCAGGTTTCTCGAATCGGAGAAGAGCGGAACGAGCGGCCGGTTCCAGGAACGCCCTGGTATGCTAATTGCAATGCCCTGCGTGCACTCGGCTATGTGCGCGCATTGTCGTGTAGGTGTGCACAACACTCTGTGTCCACGCACTCCGCTGCACCTGGGGAGTGCAGAAAGCACGCGACCTACGTTAGCCTCCTCGTTTTTTGAGTCCCATCTTCGGCTTCTTCTTCACGTTTTCTCGTGCTCCCAAAGCACGTCAGCTCTGTCCCTTCTCCTGCTCCTTCTGTCGGGCGAACCCCCTTTCAAGCCAGGCGACACGCAAAAACCTGGAACGCGCTGTAAAGCCGCGACTAAGGTATTCCGCCTTCAGGAACAGACCGAAACTTCAACGGACAGAAGACTCTGGTGTGAAGGCAAAGTTTAATACGCTTCATTTACACGTTAAAGAGAAGTTAATCGCCGAGTAAATTCCTCGACGCGTAGAACTTCTCCCGTTTTACCGCGAGCCATTACATCTTATGGGCATGCTAATACGCATTCCAGTGTGTTCGCAGCAGGTTTGCGTTCTATTTCGCTGACTTGATGTAGCACATCACTCAAGCGAAGATCATTTGTTTCACTTTTCTCGGTACTCGATAGCGTATCATAGTGGGTTTTGAGATTCTTGAAGAATTCTCGGTTTCTGCATCTGCCAGTCAATCAAGGTCCGGACGAGTGAAGATCCTTATTACAGGAAACGGGTTGGTTGGGCGAAGTCACGTCATTAGGTATGCAAGTCTCGACCGCAGACATGACTTTACGCCGAGGAACACATCCGTCGAACACGAGAACTTCTAATCTAGCGGCGATCCTCCTCCACTGGTATACGCCGGGAGCTTCCCTCCTTTTTCCTCGGTATGTTTCTCTGCCCTTGGAATAATCGTTCGCGTCATCATCTGGCAGTACTGTCTGCCAGGCTTTTTCCAGCCTGGCTTACTTAAGTCGCCTACTCCTCTTGAAGCTGAGACCCGTGTTCCAAGAGATCGTATTGTTTTTGCACCGATTACGGAATCCCTCTCGTGCATGCCTGTGAGCATGAATACTTATCGCTGATTAAACCGCAATACTCTGCCTCACGCTAGAATCCTAGCGCAAGTACAACGCTGCAAGGGTTTTCCGTTGTCCGGACAGGTTCTCTTTCGATTATCTGGGGAAATTATTAGTGTCGTGCCCGCCCTCCTAAGTTTAAGATAGAACGAAGGTAGTCTTCAGATGGAATAGAATTTTTCTGTGTATTTAGATCGGGCAATAGAATGCGAGACTTTCGAAAAGGCAAGGCGTAAGAGGGCAACGTGCCTCGGGTAGCCAGGTATCACATTCACGTGGGAGGGGCAGGCGGTTCCACGGTGGCGTAGGTACGTCTTGAGCCAGGATCAGTCCGGGCATCAGTGACTCTTTCTCTGCCGCAGCATCCGAGCGCGCCTCTCGAGCGGCTCACCTCACTATCCGCAGAGGCCGGCAGCGTGCCACCTTAATTACCATATCCGGGCACCGTGATATCTTCGACATGTTTCGTTCAGTTCCGATCGAGAACAACAACTACACCAAATCCACTTTCAAGTCCGAGATAGTTCCATGCTCGCGATTCAGGGATACGTGAGATGAATCGTCGGGATTGTGTGGCAAAACTGTTGTGTTACTGATTTTGGATCGAATACAGTGTCAGGGCGAGAAGGGCTGCGCAGAAGAAGTTGCACGGTGGGATTTATCGTAAGAGTTTCCAGGTCGTGCCGGTACATACAGGGCTTGAGTGTATTCTGCAGGAACCTGTCAGAGATCAGGCAACACATGTAGCCACGTTTTTCTAACGGTAAGGACACAGCATTGTTCGAGCAAGCCGCTGAAATGATTAGCGAGCGAGCGAGCCAGCGCTGGAACGATGCATCATCCTTTACTCTATCGATGCTATCTCGATTCCCGATGGAAGTACGATTTGCTGGTACACTGAGCTACATTGGCGCGCGGCTCTCGTTCCCGCTGCTCCTTCGTTTCGCTGACTATCGAGTGTGTCGTTAGCTCCATGAGATCTTGGGAGCGATAAGTCCCCGCGCGGCGTAACTAGAAATACGCCTTCTCCGGGAAGCTCTCTTTCTCTCCTCTTCGGCTGGCTAGCATCTACTACCGAGTATAATTGGTTAAGCGCGAATCGATTAAGTGTTTCTTCAGCTCGTTTTTCTCGCTGTGAGCGCACTCGACGCCTGAGACGCGCATCACTTCCTGCGTCCCTCCTTATTCAGCAAAGCAGTTCCTCAACGCTTTATGGGAATTCACTTGTAGAAAGTACCATTCCGCCGAGTGCTAGTGGATCCACAGTAAAAGACACACCTACACTTCCCGTTCCAATTATTCGTTCTGCCTCATCAAAATAACTTCCAATCATCCACAATCCCTGAAGAAAGTGACACACCGTCTTCTCAGTTGGCAACAGAGGCTGACTAGAGAAATATTAGAAAAGAGTGACTTCTGGTCAGAGGATACCGGACAAATCGGTGAGAGATAACAATCGCAGCAGCCCGAGAGTAGCAGGTACTCAAAGTCGAAGTGAAGAGCAGCGGCAAACGGTCCATTGGCAAACAGTGTCTGGTGGGTAGAAAGAGCGTCCTACGGAGAGTTGTTGGTTGGACTGGTGTGTCGCCGATGCTTGTGGGATCGGTGTGTGGTCTGCTTAAGGAGACCAGAGCGCGCGTGATGCAAGGACCACGAAGGGAAGAGAGGTCCTCGGCGCTGGGGCAGCGTGACCCCAGGAAGAGAGGTGGTCGCGCTAGTACCCGGGGAGACTCAGCTCCCAAGGTGATTTACGCCACGCCAATGGCGCCTTTTGTCTAGCAAGCTGCCTGTCAGCCGTGTTTGATTTTCGCAATATATTATGCACCCCGGCGAATTATATTGCACGCCACCGCGGCTATAATTCACCAGACCGAGCAGCCTCTCAGAGATTTTGCAGTCAGCAGCTGAAAAGCCCCCGCAGTTTCCGCCAACCAAGTTTCCCAAGAACTTGGGAATTATCAAGTTTCTTGCGCCACGGACTTTAGTGAAGTGTTCCACTATCATTAAAGTTATCCATCGAATTCAGCAAATGCTGGCAGCTCGCAGAAATTTGAAGTTAACGTCTCTTATTACTAGAAAACTAAACTTCCTGAAAGTGTCTAAATTCAAGTGATTCCAGCAGGAACTTTCCTACGAACTTGACACTTGAAGTATGTTGGGTCACGGTGATTTTAGTGCGTTTCTCTTGCATCATTGGAAGGCGCCCACAGGCTTCAATTGACGGTGGTGTACCAGATAGGACTTCGAGAACGGAAATGCTGCACGCGCTGTCTCGTACGCGGCGATATGTATTCGATTTCACGACGAGCCTCTTCCGACGCGCCTTCCCACGGTCTCGCACTCAGCTCGATCCTCTCGCGGCAGGATACCGCAGGGTATCTGCTCTCTCAGTTACATCACCGGGCACACTCGTTAATTTCTTATTCGGTGACCGGCGCGGACACGTGGCTGGTAGCTTCTTCTTACCGCGCTCGGGCGCGAGAGTTGGCCTCAATTAAAGCAGCCGCAATTACAGCATCTCGGCCTCCAATCCGAATCCTTGCTTTTCTTTTGTTATAGCTTCTCCCCTTCGAACGAAAGTCGAGACGCCCTGCTACTTCACACGGCGATTTCAGTGTCCCCTTTATTAATTCGAGAAGAGAGGTTGGCATCGTGAGCACGACATTAAAGTGCAAACGTGTAATTAAGTTCTCGGTGGTTGCGGTGAAGAGCAGAGAGAAGAACGTGCTCAAAGAGTCGTCATGCAAGTGGTACTGTGGCGAAGCTATCTTATCGGGGATATGCGGTACCAAGGGGTGATAAGGTCTTGACGCGCTCTTCCTTGAAATTGCTTCTTTAAGTCGAGGCCCTTCGCAAACAGTGCCGACGAAAGGAATGTCTCTTAGGATTTAATGGAGTGCACTGCTCCGGGGCAACGGCTTAATAAAGGTCTCCCTCCTTCTCTCTCTATAAACACTTGTTCGTACAGGGACGCGCGCACCCACAATACTCTCTTACTCTAAGCCTCGTGAAAACAGTGTTAAAAGCACCGGTCGTCCCACGAAATGGACAAATCCCTTAAAGGGCCTGCGGGGAAAACCTACTTCGTCGCGTCTGCCCTCGATCCTTTTCAACTTGGTCTTGCACAAGACACTTTACCTTTGCTTCCTTGCTCTGCCTTCGGACAGCGATTTTCATTTACATCACTCGTTAAAATGAAACTGGAGCAGCCGAAGGACATCGTCTCTGGGGTGGCTCCCTCGGATCATTTTGTGTGCCGCATCTCCGCTTAGCCGATGTAACTCTCTCGACTGCAACACGGTTCTGCTCTTAGCGGTGCTCAAGGTGAGAGCGCGTTTTCTAGACAATTAACTCTGGTTCCCACGGGAGCGTTTTCTCGGCGCGGGGCTTCGTTAGCTCGGCCCGGACTGGTCAGTGATAAGGAAAGGATTCTAGGGAACTAGTAGACACCCCTTCTTCTCTGGCTGCTTTTAGATTCAGAAACCTGGCCTTCAAGTTTTTTTTATTCCCAGACTCTTCAGTCATAACCAAGTCTAAATTCAAAGTGCCAATTATGAGGCTCAAGTGAAATGTGCCCGGCGCGGCCAGGCAGACAGACCGCCATGAAGACTACACGGTCAAGTGCGAGCATTTTATTATCCTTTGCCCAAGTACTTCAGGCTTCTTCTTCTTGTGGAATCCGACCGCATAAATCGCCGGCTGCACTTTCGAGAGACAGAGGGCAGCCAGTGGAGAAGCATCGGTCGTTTGCGTTCAGCGCGCAAACAAACCGTGTATCTTTATTACAGTAATAACTATAATCTCGGCTGGTAGCGGAGGCCTCTACCCCCCATACAAGATACTGCCGTAATACCCTTCGTCGAAAGGCGCATAATCAGCCGGTGCCTATTTTACCCGCGATCCCTACGCACCCTCACCATTCCAACTAGGTACATGTACAACCAGCTCCCTCAAACCAGTAACTGTATATTAAAAATCGACTATATTTCCTTCAATCTTGTGTACTGGTCTTTTACCAACGATTCGCGATCGGCAACAAGAAGGGCTAGAAATACGATCGATCGCTAAGTCCCGAGCGTCTATTTTTGCTAGAATTTATGAGGGGCTCCTAGCCCAGTAGTTGAAGAACCGGCAGGATAATAGGTCGTTTAGCACCTTGAAGCAAAAGGGAGCAGGCCGCAATTACAAGGCGCTACTCTACTCGATCCTCGGTATATTAATTAACGCTTATTTACGTTTATAGAGGCCGACGCATCCCGCAGCAACGTGCAGCAAGAAAGTATCTGTTCTGATCACGATATAAAGTTATAAGCCGCGTTCCACCGCCATAACAATTCAGGGTCGTTCTCATCCTCCTGAGACGAGCGTTCAAGTACAATCAGGAATCATGAATCAGGAATGCCTCGTTAATTTTATGATACGATTTAGATCGCTGTACGCCTACCGTGCACTTGGCCGTGCACTTTACGGTGTGCACTAATTCGCAAGAGGAAGGAGAGGTGCAGCGCGGACGCGCAGCGAGCGATTCAATAAGCATTTCATAAAAGTGGACGCCCCACGATTCGAATCAATGAGGGCCGCCCGGAGTTCTCTTAGGCTAATTAGCCTAATGAAGTCAGGCCACTCACCGATTCGCAGAGAGTCCATTCACTCGTCGGGGCTGCGAGTAGCCAATTGAACGTGGCTGCATTCACTCATCGCTCAAGTCCAATTCCTTTCTACCTTATTCCAATTAAAAGTATGACTTTAATTGCATTCGATTGGCTTACATTCTAAATCGGTCATCATAGATTCGTGACACTTGCGAGTTCATCCCTCGTGATTCGATGCACCTGTCGATCGACCAAGCACCTTTAATACCACGAATGGCCTCTTAATGATGGACTTTATTAAAACTGGCATTCAGTGCAATTAGAACACGAAGAGTAAGATTTGGGGGATGAGCGTGCAACGACCAGTTGGTGTCTGCGACTGCGTTAATATTCCTTGGTTCACTCGGTGCGCAACTCGAAGTATTGCAACGGGTTTTACGCAGGCGGGCCGCACCGCCATACATGGCGCGGAAGCGAGTGGAAGGCGCTCGTAAAATATGATGCGTATCTTCTTATTAGGAGTAAATTGTATCCTCATTATCCGGTCGAGGCCTGCCGCTCGCGCTCGCGCCCCGCCGGTGCGACAGGGATGGAGGAGGTATTCTCGTTTTGCTTAATCGCGATCGGCTGGTGAGGCCAATCAGCCTCCTCCTCCTCCTCATCCTCATCCTCATCCTCCTCCGGGCACCTGCGCTTGGTGGGCCCGACTGATAAGAAGCGCAGCGCGCGCGCCGCAGGCCGATTCCCCTGTTAACTTAAATCGAAACTCTACCTGTCGTTCGTTCACCATCGCCGATTACTTGCCGCTGATAAGACTCACTCGATTAGAGCTCTCTTCTCTCGCAAGCAGGCTTCGCGAAAAAACTAGCAAATGGATTACTCGCAATCCCAGCTCCCTTCTGAATGCGACCGCCTCTTTTGCGTATATGAGACTAGACAGGTTGAAGACATACTCGTCTGTGATAAAAGGCACACCCGTATGATTTAACTGGCCGGTAACCAGTTGTCGAATGAAATCACTGGATTACATACGTGAAATCAAGCGCGCTTGAACTCTTCTCAGCTGTTTCGACTTTGACTCAGCTCGAGCAGTCGCAGTCACTTCCTAAAAGGTATTGTTACGGCAAAAGTATTGCGCAAGCGATCGCGGACGGAAACATACATAGCTTGCATGCCATTGTCGCGTGTAAAAAGAGAGCGTCCATACACGTGTCAAGCCTAATTTATCACCCGGCAGACACTAGGTGCTACTCGCTCATAAGTCTTGTGTAATTTGGAGCAGTCACGTAACGGGTGCCCAGAGAGCACGCATCCCCCCCTCCGAACCCAATACCCGTCATTGGTGGAATGCGATACAAATTTCCAAATCCGTTTTCCAGATTGGAAAGGGGAGAAAAACGTGACATGACGGATCGCGAAAGGAAGGAGGAGAATCATGGGAGGAAACGAGTGCGCTTGGTCGATCAGGGAACACCGTTGTCGTAGTAGCGGGAAGCAGGCTTGTCTGTAAAGAGACTCATTACCTTCAGGAATGTTCCTGTTGTTCGATAAACTTCGCTTCATTCGGGACAACCGAGACGAATGTCCTTTAGAGTCTTGTCGTCTTAACCACTCTGTGCGCCCCTGTTCTGCCTCTTTCTGTCTCAGTTTGTGCGAAAGCAGATGAAGGAGAGGGAAGACCGGGGAGCATAGCCGTCGGCGATGCGATTATTCATTGAGACGTTGATTGCGGCTATGGCACACTTACTGCGCGGCGTTCCGAGGGCGACCGGGATCGCCGGAGCCCAAAATTCACATACCTTTTTCTCGCCGTGGCGCGCACGATTTTACGGCTTATTAAAGGAATGACTGATTGTCTTATCGGCCCGCTTCCACTGGCGGATTAATAATTGCACTAATTATCCATAATTCAAGCGAGCTTCTGGACCATCCCGTTTTAACGGCCGACTCCGAGCATTCCATCCTTGAGAAGGCGAGTAACGTTATCCTCCCTGTGCGCATCGAATCACTTCGACGATAAACCCGATCTCTTTTCAGCCGTTGGAAGCGTAAGGATGATTTACGTGTTGGGCCCGGACAATCATTTGTCCGCGCGCTTCTTTCAATTATACGATTATCAGCCACGAGGAGCTGCGTCGCGATTCTTTATCCTCTGATACGTGGAATCACGAGTGTGGTTCGCACAAGGTGATGTTTCTTGGTTGGACGCTTCATTATCAAGGGTTCAGCAGTCATAAATCTCGGGTGGGTCCGGTGGAAGGTATCATCACGACTCTCTGGAGGATTCTCTAGCAGGCTGAGCGATAGGTCCTCGTCAAATTCGCGTGTTACCTGACAAAGCAGACTCGTCTGTCATCGAGCTGCGTCTGCTAGATTCAATCTTCCCAGCCTTGTGCGCGACGAGAGCTGAATGCTGGAAGGATCGGCTCTTCGCAGGACCCCAAGACTCGTTTCATTGATGCTCGCCAGATGTGTACACGCCTGATTTGATGCGGCCAATAATTCATTGCGAACGCCCACACTTTTCGTTCGTCCGCAGTATGACACGGGTCCTGCTAACCCTTACGTCTTCCCTTTCAATCCTCTTTTTCTCGTGGGAAAGTTCGCGTTATACATTTCTTAGACTTTTCGAGGCTTCGGCGTAGAGTTGGTAATGATACGGATGCGTATAATACGAACGGGGATGTCGACAGGATGATGTATCTATCGAGACGAAAATCAGACGTACCAACGGCGATAGAGAATCGCGCGGATGTATGCGTGGGTGATCTAATCCACAGGACCAATCGCACGCGTCGAGCCATTAATTCAAGTTGCGTGATCAGCGTGTACAAGATGGCAAAAACAAATCCTCTCGTTTTCGCCGACGCTCGAGATGATATCGACGAGAAGTCATTGAAAATTCGGGCTTATCAATCGTGAAGATCGCTGTATGGGTGTTTGCTAGGGCCGGACGACTAGATGTCCGTCTGGTTTTCGCGAAAATCTTTCGTCCTCCTATCGCCATTCAGTCTCTCCGAGTGGCTGGACAATGGAAGCATAAAGATAGGAGATTCTATTCATATCTTTATTCGTATTAGCTTCCTCTATTTGCGTAACGCTTCGTCACGGAGATGAGAATCGAGGGAGCGTCGAGCTAAAGTGGATCAGGCGGTCTGACTCGTAAGTGTCGCGTGAAAGGGAGATGAAGTGCAGGGGTCTGGCGGCGATCGCCGGTAAAAATTTGGGTCTCGACAGGTCTCGGAGCTAAACGATCGTGTTCCTGGTTCGACGTCCTTTCCATCTCGTCCATGTCGCGCGCGCCCGTGAATCTGGGACGATCAGGCGAGACTCGTCCCGAAAGCCGATCAAGGCGGTCGCTCGTCGTAAAACTCGCGTTTCGGGGAATGCACATCGTTATCCAGAAGAAGGTCTTCATCGGGGAAGGGAAAGGGACCGCCCCGGTACTTTCTGGGCCGCGCTAACGTCCCCCCGATAAGAATCCAGAATACTTTCGATGAAATTGCCTCCTTTACCTTTACCTTACCCTGGACCAACACCGTCATCCTATCTTCCATACTGATCTCTGTATGTAGTCCAGTTTCGGAGCTCGCGAGTGAATCACCAACTTCCATCAACCGCCATTCTCCACTCGGCGGCCCTTTCTTAAGCTTCAGTCTTGAAACTTTATAATCAGAGGACGAGCAGAGAGAAAGAGCAATGCTTGAAGAGTGTCTCCAGAGCGTTATCATAGGAAGAGGTTACGCGAGAGAATACGGTATTCGCGTGATCTCCCTCGTTATCGGTCGATCGGCTCTCGCACCGATCTTATCGCGGCGCACCGCGTGAGAAGATGCACCACGCGGAAGCGCCTAAGAGACCCGTGCCGAGGAGGAACCTGAATGCCTGTCGACATTAGGCTGAACACACACGTAACAGCGGATAACACTAATTACAGACAAAATCTGCAATCGTTCTGAAATCTATAAAGTGCGCGGTACACAAAATACCAACTTTTCAGACATTGTATTATTCTCAACTAGAGTACAGGCATGCGGATTACATCATAGAGTAAATATCTGTTTTATCGAAGATAATAATTCCGAGACTTCGATATCTTCTTTGCGGACGAACTTTAATGATCTCGTGTCATCAACTGTGAGTTCAAGTGGCGGTACTTTAGCCGGTTCAGTGTGCGTTGCACCTTAGCTGAGGCCGGGGAATCACGTGCGTTAACACCGCTTAACATAAGCGTGTAAAGCAGGCGCGATAAGAGCGGCTGGTCCAGAGGATCCCGGAGGCTGAGCGCGTTCATGGGAGAGCGCGGGTGGTAGGGAAGCTCGTTCGCGCAGAAACGGGCCCCACTCGCACCTGTGCCGTGGACATACACATCGTCGAGTCGGGTGCCGGCGGCAGGCGCACGTAGGTATACATACATACATACTATACTTGCGGTATTTGATCGTCGCTCACTTAGCACGGCCCAGTGACCCGCATAACCCGTGCGGCGCGCTTATGATCCAGCCGCTTTACGTCTACGTATCCCTTAACGGGATGCTTCGCACGCCCGACGTCGACGCCTCGTTGACGTTCTTAATAGATACGTGGCTAGTGCATTAGCTTGTCGGCACACGTTCACTTCGGTATTCGTGTTTGCACTCGCTTTACACTATATTGACAAATTGTTGATCGGTCGTTTTCATAACTGTCGAGAATTCACACGTCTAAGTAAACTTTAATAACTTTTCTATGGAGTTTGGTTATTATTTTTTTGCTGCTTCGAACCTGGTGAGAAACTTGGTTTGTTCAGGAGGTCAATTTCTGCCTTATGTCGTGAAGCAAAGTAATTTCCGTGCAAAGTTTCAAAAGCCAATTTTGGAAACAATGACTTGCAAATTCATTACGCCAGTGCTCCAGTAGATGGCTAATAAGGAGTGGGTCTGAACGCGGCCCAGTGACCCGAAAAACAGATACTTTGCGTATGATCAGAGCGGACTTCGTCTCTGGACCATCGGGGCCTCTCTCTTCCTCTCATCCTTTCTCAATCCTTCTTTCTCTTACTCACTTGCAACTTGGCCTCTCTCCTTCTTTTCGTGGACCCTCTACTCGAATTCCCCGGCCGGTGCTCCCGTTAATTATTCTCGCGTACTTTTCGCCCGGCGGCACGTCAGTACGTGGCGACGAATCATTAATCATGGGGCTTGACACGCCCGTACGCCGGCGATCTAATTATCCACTAAAAGATCCTGGCCTCGAACCATCCTCAATTGGCGAGTAATCTCGATGTACTTCATAAAATTGGAGGGCATCTGTGTCATTTTGAAGTTAAAGGTATATTCTTTTTCGTGCCTCTTAATGATTAAGGATTTTTTTAAACAGGAACACCACCGGAGGCGCATGGATAGGAAACATTGAAGCGAAAGCTTTAATTTTCGAATGTCTTTATTGCTACTTTAAGTGCAAGTGCAGTCGGGTGGAGCACGACTGCCCGGCGAAATCGGGTCGATTCAGGCGGAGGATTATAATTTGAAATGCTACAATAACGGTACATATGATTGCAGGTGCTGTCGTGGCTGTGTAAAAAGGGTGAGGATATTCTATCGAAGCACGCCCAACACTCAGCGACGAACTTAACCACCGCGCGGCTTCACGAGCGAGAATTCGAGAAGTTCTACTTCACGTCGATGGTGAGTACACACACTTTGTATATTTCATGTGTGACGAGATTCTATGTGTACGTGGACGTGACGCGTGTTACGTGCGCGCCCAGCTAATGGGACCGAGAGGAGTGGGCCCTGGTGCGATCTGCTCTAAGAGAAGATTTCACTTTTTTCACGTCCCATTGAGCCAGCTTGGCCGTCACGCTTCGATACGAAAGAAACTCCGTGCCGAACTCTGCTGTGCCTGCACAGAACGTGCGATAATAAAAGAATCCCTTTGTCAGCAGCCAACGACTCTTGCCGAAGACCCCTGCCAAGTGTTTTCGACAGCAGTCTCTTTCGGCGAGAAACTTTTGCTCCTCGTGTCAGCTGCAATTGCGAATGTAAAGACGAAACAAAAAGACTATTTGACATTTTCTACATTTCTCTCGCAAACGCTTCGGAGACTTTTCGGATAAAAGTACGATTGGACCTTATATGTAGATCGAATGACGGAAGATGTCTTCTACCAGTTATTAAAAATCGAACCTTTTTTTCTTTAATTTACTTTATTGGTACCATCGAATTAATATCCACAGCATACTTGCGAAGGAGAAAAATTGGAAATGTCAAAGAGTTTCCGAGTCAAATCGATGGTAGTGCAGTTTCCATCAGTAGAGTGAGAGCGTCGTAGTCAGCCAAGCGGCAGGCGAGGTATACTCACCCGCCGAAGGCTGTCTTGCCGATTCTCTTGATCGGTAACTCCACTCTCTAGGAACGTGGTGCCGTCTGGCGAGAGGTGCTCTAAGTCTGTGCCTCTTTAGAAACAGTCTCGACCGACTGACGGACCAACACTAAGCTTGTTACATGAAATAGCGGGACTCGGGACTTCTTGTAATAGATTTCATTCATTTCTCCGTCTATATCAATCGGAGATTAATCATCATTCGTGACTTCTAATGAACTAACGCTACCCTCCTCAATCTATTAAATAAAACGAATATATATATAAGATCCCTTCAAATCAAGATAGATCATTTACTCGTCACATTAGTTCAAATCGGTTTTGACATAGATGATCGTCGATAATTAATTTCCAATCTTGATTTACATAATTCGTATCCAATTATTTCTCTATTTAAGAAGGATAGGGTATCGTGTGGCGCGTGAAACTTGTTTCAGCCGGCTAATGGCGCGATGGCATCGCGGTCATCAATTTAAAGAACCGGCGCCGAAGTTAACTTCCGCAATTAGAATCCGGGAGGCCGGCACCGCCGGTTCGAGGATTTGATTAGCTTGGGTGAAACTCGATTTGGAAGACACTTAAAGCGGTGAGTTTAAGTGGATATCAATGTCCTAGCTTATCAATCGATGGCACGGGTCTGTCCGTGAAATCGTTTCCGTTTCCTGATGGTGGAACCGGTACCAATGGAACGGCGCCTCATTACGACGCGTTCCGCAAAACGGCGCACTCGCGGGAATTCATGGAAGGCACGTGGAAATCCAGCATAATGCCTGCAAGCTATTTGAAACCTGTATTGTATTGTCTTCTGCGTTTTTGATGTAAATGTCAGATAGATCCGATGCATACATATTACGCCGATATACCAGGAAGAGGCGACAGCTGAATGGTTCAGTCGCGCAATTCGACTTTCGATAAAGCGAAGCTTCTCGATCGAGGCGGAAAACCTAATTGCGAAAGAGGTATACGTATATTCATCGGTGTTGTTTTTCCCCTGCTGAAATAGTTCACTTTCTCTAAACGAATCATCGCGGATATTACGCAGCCACCCTCATTTAAAACGCCGTTCATTTCTGCGTTCCTTATTTTATGAAATGAATGGCTCGGTTTCCCCTTTTTATTTTTCATTCTCAATGAATTCGTCGGTCCATATCCTCCTTGACTTTGATCCAGTTTCTTGATTCCATGGGAGTGCGACCTTACCGCCGCAAACAGGAGTAAGAGACATCCTCTTAAGTGGCATAATAATTGGATTACATTTCGGTAACGGGACTGTGACAACTTGTTCGGGAACGAAGAGACAGACGTCAGCGTGGGCAGTGTGAAATCACGATAATCCTGATGGTGTACTGCGCTCAAAAATTGGACGTTAATTAATCACACTGCACCCACTTCGATTATCAGCGGCGCGGGGTAAAGGATCCACTTGTCGGCGATTATCCAAAGCGCAGCACTCTTTTTTGGAGCAACCCACTCGCTCTCATAATTGTCACCCATTATTGGCGTCGCGATGATCGAAAAAGCTGATTTTATTTGGGTCGACGTGTGCCGGAATTGGAGCGAAGGTATTGGTCAATTTATTATGAAACGAGCCGTGGATATTTGGAGCATCCAGTAATGACTTGCCGTCAGGCTAAAGAGCACATCAAAGGAAATAAGCGCGAAATTAATGCGAACGCCCGGGTGCCAATCGCGAACCACGGTAGAAATACCTATCACATCTGTTTCGCAGCTGCCGTCCATTTTTTGTTTCCTAATCCACCCATTAAATGAAAGCGATAGCCATGGCGGATCATAAACGATCGTTGTCAGTTCCTGGATTAAAAACTAAAGGCACCTTCGGACTCTGATAGAAAATCGAAAGTAGATTCCCCGAGGAAAGTTCGAAGGCCAGGCCCTTAAAGTACGAAAGCGTGTTAAGGTGGCTGTGAGCAGGAACAGGTCGCCTCGAACAATTGCTCAAGGTAGTTCAAACGATTCTTAAGAACGTGCCCGCTCGTTCCGGTAACCTAATTACACGCTGCCGGTAGTGGAAAAGGTGAGGAAGTCATGTCGGGAATAAGAACGACTTTGCACGCCCTAACATCGACTTTATGCACACACCTATTCCGGTCGATCGTGAAATTGCTGGCCCGTTCGTTCGTACCAAGGCAATTCCCCGACTAAAAAGGATAAAAAGGACAAAAAGGATTGCTAAGCGTGATGCCGACGGATAATAAGCATAGCGCACGCCAAAGAATTTCGCGCTAACACACGTAATCGATCGTGAAAGTAGCAAGTGTTTCTTTTCGTGTTCAGAACCGAGATCTCGCCTTCGGCGACCCTAGCGAAATGTCTCGGGTGAAACTCTGGTACTTGTCCCATCTATTTCCCTCTCTTTCTCCGATTCTCTTTCTTTCCCCTTCTTTCTTTCCTTGCGTATTGAAAGGCTCGAGATGCAATCTTTGACACCGCGATAGCCATCGAGCCTTTATGCGCATCTGCAAAAATTCATTCGCCCGGCTTCGATTCAAAGAGCGAAAGTTCTTTTCCGTAAAGAGCCATTTGTTAATTGGCATCTATCGTTAAATTCAGAATCTTCTCCGCATTTCGACTGGCGATATTAATTGCTCGCATCGAGAACTCGAAATCACAATGCCGTCCTGCTTGAAAAGGCCGCGATTATGTGGGTGAGGATGATCTCACCGGCACATCCGACTTTCTACGCAGGCCTAGTACGCGTGTGCTTTGATTTATGTCGCGATTTCAATCGCATCTTGATATCAACAGCTCAAGAAACACTCGGCAAACGGTGTTGCGACGTTAAATCCGGTAGCTGTACTACTCCTCCCGTCCGATGCCGAGTTGAATCGTTCTGGAGGGGCGCAGCAGGCGTGCTGTGCATCGCGATCGGGAAATCATTTCAAAATTCGATTGCAAAACTGCTTGAATCGGCTCAAGGTGGTCATGCTTCTTGACGCTGTGCACTTCACACTGGTTAGGATGAGGTGGATACTTCGATCTCTCATAATTCCAAGACCTCCTACTACCAGTTGATTTCTTTGGAGAAAGAAATATGTTGAATCATTTTCAAATACCACTCCAAACGTTGCAATGCAGTAACTTTCCTGTCAGAAGCCGGTCATTGGCCTCCAGATCAACAATGCAGTGACAGAACGTAATGCAGCCTTTTTAACGGAGCCAACTTCCAATCCGCGATCAACGTTTTGCTTGGCTAAACGCGCAAGACACAAAACGAGCTTAGATTCTAATCGACTTGATCTACAGATAGCATCCTCTTACCATAGCGTGCTCATAATTATCCTCCTTCCTCGTGTGGAATTCCGCAAACATCGTAGTTACCTTAAAAGCAACTTCCTTACACTTTTTTTTGTTATTCATTAAAATCATCAGTTTTGTCGGTACTATTAGCAGCGGAACTTTAAAATTAATTCGGTAGATATTTTATTAGCTCTTGGAGCAAAGCGATTAAGGGTGAATTTGATTGCCGCTCGAGTTCGTGGGGGATGAATCCTGTTGGACGGCGATTTTATTAGGGTTGCCGCTGCCCACCCTGATATTAAGCTTCGAGCATGCAACTGCCCACTCGTGCGAGGAGGCTCAACCGCCTAATAGCACTTCGTTCCACCTATAACACAGATTGATTCCGGGGAGAAGAAGGCAAAGCGCCCTATTCAATCGACGGCAACATCTGTCGACGGTTCTCTTCCCTAATAGTTTGTCAGTACTTTCCAGAAAAAAAATTTTATTAAATTGAATGCTGCTTACAACCAAGGGAAATGAATCCAGCCTTTTACATTGAGTTTTTTCAAAGAAATTTCTTTCCTCGAAAGGACAGGATGTAACTTGTACAGAATCATCGGCACGAGTGTCAGTCGAAGAACTTTTTTTCTTGACAACAATGCAATGGTAGGTCAAACTCGAGTGGTAACTTTCTCGAATTATTAGCAGTCCAGCCCAACAGAAGTAAGAGCACGATTGAAGGTGACTGCATTGTAGGCATTGTCCTCGGAAGAACGTGGGACTTCCCCTTACCCAGTTTCTCGTAATCCTCGAGCTAGGACAATCGCAAGGACTACTGGTTGAACAACGTGTTACGACCTTCCACCTACCCTATCATCAATCTATGTTAAGGGAGAGAGAACGGGTACTGGTGACACTCGCATATAGTCGACTCGACACGTGCCTTGTCATATTCGCACGCTTAATACGTATTATGCAATAAAAGCAAGCGGCTGCCGGGCGGGAGGGGGCTTCTACGTTTCAGAGAAGAAACCGTAAAACCACGAGAGCAGGTCGCTTCCTACAAATGTGACAGGTCACGGTGGACTTAGTGTGCCTATCCGCCCTATAAGAAACTGAAGACCTTGGCATACCTGACACGTGGGCTTATGACACCGTGCAAGACACGCGTTAAATCCATCCGTTGAGTTATCTCTTATTTGGAACGCGTGTACACATTATTGCTTGTACCTTGTTGAGAAGCCGACACGTTCCATTTAATCGCCTGCAAACATTTTTCGTCATATCACCCGGATTTATGAGTTTTCTCTTTGACAGGCTTTCGATTCTCTGTGCGGTAAATTATGCCGACAGGTCGGCTGTAACAGTATCGTCGTATTGATAAGATGTGATAGATGCAAGGGTAAAGATCTGACTTCTTCACGAGTGTAATTTCAAGAGTTTAATAATATTTGTTTGAATGAGTGGCGAAAATAATTCAACAATTTTATTTACCCTCATTTTTGTTAAATTAAACTAACTGTAACGGCTTATTGAGTCCTATTATTGATTCGGGAATCTCAAGGATAAGATTAGGTTTTCAGATCAGCTTAGAAGAAGGTGAAAAGTAAAAGAAGGCGCGACGTCCTGTGTAATTCTTCGCATAGGTCATTTGTTCTCGCCTTCTAATAAGGAGGCCGCTGATTTGCAGTCTCGTTCTACTTCGGGCATCGATTAACCCAGATGTCTTTCCGAGTGCATTGCGTTTTAGCTTTCGTGTTACACCTACGCCTGGATCAGCGATCGGCTGTCCATGACACCTTGTGTTGCCTCCAGTTAATCTTACACGCCAAGCTGCATTCTTCTTGCTTGTGAACCCGCATGCGTCCAGTTGCACACTATCATTTCACTTGGCCGTGCTTTACTTACTTCAAACACATCATCATCTCTTAGATTACCAGTAACCGATACCTCAAAGGAGATGTCTCCTGAAGCTCGACATAATAATTGAAGCTCATCTTCTTTCACTCTACAAAACTTGGAGATTTGAATTTCTGATAAAACTCTGGCTAACGAGAGCGATTCAGCTCGAGGCATCACATTCCGGAAGACTCATGGATGACGTAGCGTTAATTGGGCGTGGAAACAGCCTTCCCTCGATATCGCACGGTAGCGTGGTATTATTTCACAGATCATAACACGTCGCGACTATTTTATCCACTCGTTCAAACCCTGATAGCAGCGCTGTAATAAGCCCGAAGCCCGAAGCTTCCCAGTGGAACAGAAAACGAATTCGCTTATCGGCAACTCAATAATCGTGCAGCACACTTTTGTTTATTTCTACTTTCAGAAGTCATGCATTTGCATACAGCTCTAACTTTAGTAATATATCGTTTGTAAAATGTTAAAAATGTCTATGCAATAGTGGGTGGTAACGGAGAAACGGTTCCGGGTAAAACCATTTCTTTCGTCTGTGGAATCTCCGCTTCGTAAAATCGATCTTTGCGTGGGTTAAAGAAATCTTCGGTTGTCTGGCATGTTCGAGGGCCATGTTACATACGTGCCCCTCATGAGAAATGAGTGTTCGACCTGTCTTACGTGCCGATACACCTGCCGAAAGGATATGTTTGTGCTCCGGTGTACACGCCTGGCGTTAAAATGAGTGGAAAACATAACTGTACTCGAATAACCTATCTCTCAATACTCGGTATCGAACTGTGCTCTCAACATTCGTGACTTCATCCGGTACAATTGAGATAGAGATTCGTCAGTACAAACGTAACGATTAAGCATAGCATTGCATAGTGGCAATTAGTCGAAGCAATGAACCTCAATCACTTGGTTTTCGATCTCAATTCTATTTGCAGCCGTGCTACATACTGCAGTAATAAAGCTCGACTATTGCTGCGTGTCCAATGAGCACGCATGTGTACCTATCGTTAAAACACGTCTTGAGTGATTTTTACAACTGCCAGGTTGGTTATGTCACAATAGAGCAAAATTTTAACGGCTCGTTCCGATTAGAGTGATGAAAAACAGGTTCGCTAGTAAAAAGAAATCGGCCGGCCAGCACAAAAGCGTAAAGAGAACCTTGAAATTTTGACATTCAACGTTGGATCGTTTCGCACGTTGGATAGATAAATTTCGTATCTTTAGCACGAACTTATTACGACCCGAAATGCTAATATATAATCCATGAAGTATTCGTCACACTTCATTTCCTGCACGCAACACCTGCTAAATCATACAAAATGATCAAGCCCTGAACTCTTTCTTACAATTAGTGAGTGAGAGTCGGTGTCCAAACAGAGGAAGACAATAGTTAACGAGAGTAACTCCGGAGGAAGTAGCTGTGAACGAAGTGGCCTGTTAAATTCGGCATACAATGACACGCGTGGTCTCTCGCTCTCTCACAATGGGAGAAATCCGTCTCTGTTGGGCCAAGAGAACATTTACATCCTCGATATTCGTGTCACTGGGTTAGTATACTTTCGAACCCTATCTGAAGCAGTGAACTCCCGCCTTGTTCGTAAAGATCTATCGAGGCGAGGCTTTAATTAAAGAAGCAAACAAGAATCGACCGTCGGCCTCAGTACTCCTCGCGCTTCTTTTACATCGGTTCATGAACGACCGTTTCTTGCTCAACCTGCTTTTCCGATCGTCGGATTAACCGAGTCACTCGGACCGATTAATACCCTCCACGATTCAATTGACGGCTCGAAGTACCAATGATTTGCGTTCCCTATGAAGTCTTAATCAATGTACTCTTGAAGTACGCGACGAAACGTTGGTCGTTGTCGGGCCAAGTATACGGAGTGGTTTGATTAATTCGACAGGCCTCCACATATAAGGAATGCGGATGGACGCTCACTTTCTTAAGTGCAATACAACGAGTGGAACGAACGGCACGTCCGAATAAGTTGAAGCTAATGTCATAATTTGGGATCCTTTTTTGGCCTGGCGTCCAAGGACGCCCCCGGTGAATCTTTGGGCCGCGGGTTCATTAGCTTGAAAGAATAGGGCGACTGTGGTCGCGCAACGAATATGTAATGCTCGCACATACGCACAATGGCATAGTTGCGATGAAAGTGGCTTGTAATCCCCTCGACGAGCACCGACTCGCACTCAAGCGGCTCGTTAGCCGATTAAGGAGTGCCCGCCAGGAGCTCGAAGTACCGATTTCAAGCGAAAAGGACAATCAAGCATTGCAGGCGTCCGATAGTTTATTTGGCGGATCGGTGAACTCTGACCCAGCCAATAAATCGATGGGGAGGAAAGTGCAGGCCAGATGTAAGTGATATCTTCGGAGAACTTGTTGCACTTTCTACGAAGGCTTCCTTTACACAGATGGAATTGGCGAAAGAGCGAGTGAAGCAGCCTGGTCGGGGGAGAAGAAGTTTTATACGCTCGATATGTGCTTACCACTTCGAATTCCATGAACTCGTTGCGGCGGTTTGACATCCACCTTCCACAAGGACTGCCAGCTCGCTGCACTCGCAACTCTGTAGATCACGAGTGAGGCGGGACTTCTCCTTTCTCCCCGTCGCTCGCTGGGAACCGTACCTTTCTATCTAATAAAATCGAACGGTAGCCGATTGCGCACCGTCGCGCCGCGGCGCACCGCGCCGCACCGCGCCGCTCGGCCACTTGAAACCGGTGTAACAATCTCCTACGTACTAGAATACACGTACTGCGACCGTAACCAATTCCCTATTCATAATATCTGCACAGCCGCTCGATGCTCGCTCGTCGTGGAACAATTTGCTTCGCACTGTCGATTCTCTCTCCTGCCGACAGCTTGTAGACTTATCTTACTAGCTTAATTAGAAATCAGTGGCACATACCGGAAGAATTCCAAATTAAGTTCAGCCATTCATTTCCCGGCGTTACTTGTAAGTGTCCGAAGCGGCAAGATCGCATTCTGACGATAGTAACGAGTACCGGCTGTGCCGAGCGCACTTTTGCAAAATAAAAGACTTGCCCCTCGCCTGGCGATAATCCGAAGTCAGGGACCTTGGAATCTATATATCAGAGTCCCGCCTTCTCGTTCAATTGTATCACTTCCATGATGAATCCAAGGCCAGGACGAGTTTCAGTCCCACCTTCTCGCCAGGCTTTGCACGCACTTTTTAAACAACAACCAATGCAGAATCTTATCCAAGCATATCACTTGTACTAGGTTGAATCGCCCACATGAAAAGCTTTTAATTACAATTATTACTAAACACTCCCGATGCGCTGATGCGGCCCAGTTTTTAGCAGACTTGACGCAATAAGTCAAGTCCCTCTGCTCGGCATTCGTTGGCAGCGCGAGCGTTGCGCGCTCGGTATTTCAAGCGGGAGAGAAAGGAGTGCACAATTGGCGGGCGAGTCATTATTCAATTAAATCGTGTAACGAGTGAGCAATCCTGATAAGCACCGCTCATTACTCTCCACAATAGCGTGAGGATGAGCGTGCCATTTGCGCGCATTGGAACAACGATCCCGTTCTTTCGCCAGGAATAATGAAAAAAAGATAGACTGACAGAGAGAAGGAGTAGGAGGGAAATGTAATAACTGGGGAGAAGAGAGGCAGCGTAACACGTAAATGCCGTACAATCGCCGTGTATTCCGAGTCGGGCAAATAAGTCTCATTTACACCCGGGCATTGAAAAGGTCAGCAAGTCTCGGTATATCGGAGGTCTGAAAATGTACAGGGTACTTCTCACGGCCTCGTTATCAGAGCACGAGCTAACATTCCGATTTACTTGGCACCGGGCGATAATTAACGTGGAGTAGTCTCGAGTCCTTGGTAGATGCATCACCCCATGGCCACGTGGCGAAAGCTACCGCGAGCAATTAATAGAATCCCTGGTGCACGTGTACGCGTGTCAAATACGAAGAGCCGCCGAAGTCCCGACGACCAACGCGTTGCATAGGGAACATAGATGCCACGCGAATGTCTGCGTGTACGGGCACCGAGAAGAGCACGTGCGAAAATTGTCGCGTCTTTCGTTTCATAGCAGTGCCGTAGGGTGCTGTCACTCGGATCCAAGCGCACTGCGTATTATGAGCAGGATTAAATCGGAGTAACGAACCCAGGCGGCGAGCATTAGGCTTCATCGTACTCTTTAAAGCCCCGAGAGATTCAGTTCTTCATTAGAATGCACGTGCGTCATGGTCCTTGATGTAGAATCGAATTAAAGTTCAAGGGAATTCCGCTGACAGCTGTTGCACTTGCTGTACCCCGCTGACTGGCATTCGTTATTGATGCTCTTGTTTACATATAGATAAGTCAATGCGTCTTTTCAATGAATCGTTATCAGACTTGTATTCGCAGAGTACAGGAAACTCGTAAATCAATGGGGAGGTGAACCCTAGCGCCATTAAGTCTCTCGTGGCACGATAAGCGGTGCAGGGGAGTCCGAAGAAGAAGTATAAGAGGAAGCTATGATTTTTGCGAGATACTCGTATCGACTAATAAGAATGCCAAGTGCATTCCTGCGAATGGGTGGAATCAAGGACGATGGGTGTGGATTGCAATGTATCTAGAGCATGCATGGATTTTGTCGTACGCGGACGTGTGGAAAACTCGTAGGGAGATTTATGGTTTTGAACACGCGCGCACAAGTGCCAGTGAAAGAACGGATACGAGAAGGTACTCGAGGGTTGGGGGAAAATATTATGGTGCTGTGCACCCCATGTGGGACACTTTTCACCGGTTCCTCGTGGAGAGATCGATCGATCGTGAACATATGGCTGCGGAGGCCCGGATGGCCCTTACAGATGAAAAGGTGAGCGCTGTCAATACATGGTTGCACGCGTTCGGTAACGAGGAAACTGCACTATAATGCTGCAGCTGCAGCTTCTTTTTGAACCTGAGTCTAATCGATACTCGCAACATATGCCCGGAACATCCATAGATCGAACGGCTGATCCACGCCTTCCCACAGTCCAAAGGTTCTCCTCTTATAAGAGGGGATCTATCAGTTTCGAGTAAATTCCAGTAATTCGAGCCGAGGTGCGAGCGGCTTTCCGAAAGGAAAAGGCATTCCAGAGAGTAAAGTGCTGGATCGCTCGTTGATCGTAGTACGTATACGTACACGGAGGCCACACACACTGTACATTCTCCGCCTCGGGAGTGAGAGGGCCGTGCATGCACGTACAGTGAAATGCATAAATGCCACTCGGGCCCCCACCGTTCTAGTATAGAAACGCCCGACTCCACTCTGATATCTTGACATATCTTCCGACATCCAAATGACCCGCTCCTGTTTTTGTCGGAAGTGAAAGTGATTGCCGTCTCTCTACCTGTGTTTTTTCGTAGCCCCAATTTTTTGTGTCCCATCTGTGGGAGCAGTCCAGAATCTTCTTGCATGAATCAGTAATCTACGATCTCTGACGAAACTTGACTGATTTCCAATACACAATAATTCCAATACGGAGTAGTCTTACACCATTTTCGATTAAAGATGCTGCAGGAAAGAGCAGCTCTAGTGTCGAATTATTGGATGCATTTTCTAGGAGTGGGTGTGAGTTTATCGCTTTTGAATCTCTCTGTACGCGTATTCATAACTAGATAGCCTGAAGGAAGGAGTTCTTGCAAAGGCAGAGGGGCACGTGTATGTACACGGGCTGTGTAGATCCGAAGGTGGTAAGAGTTTCCGAGGCTCACGTTGTTCGGCGAACATGCTGGCGAATGGAATGGAGGCATCGGGTGTACGGACGAGCGCATAGAGCGATGGCTGTGGTGTGCTGGAGTAGTGCGTGACTCTCTTTCTCTCTCTTTCTCTCTCTCTCTCTCTCTCTGTGCATACGCATATGTGACGTGTGTGTACTATGTGTGCTCTACCGTCCAAGTGACTACTAGTGCGCCTACCGTCTGCGGGGCTGCGGGCCCTGTGCGCTCTCTTTCTCTCTTTCTCTCACTCTCCTCTCGACGGGGCACGTATCGTACGTACAGCACCGCTCGGGATTAGGAGCCGCATCAGTAGGCCGCCGGCGCTCGACGCCTCTGCGTCTCGTTTCAAGAGTCGTATCTCTTGCAACTTATCGGGCTTCCCTTTCGTCGTTAGTAAACATTGTTATATTTTTTAAAAGTTTTTTAAACTCGTATTGACAGTCATCGTGAGTTTGTTCGCGCTTAATCGTGTAGTTGTCAATTATGGCTTGACTGGCAAGGAACCTCGAAGTCACGCATTGTTGACTGGAGTTTTGGATGATCATATACTGTGAACTGTTATTGTACTGCACTTGGAGAATTGGTCTAATTTACGGAAGTGAGACTGGAGTACCAGGGGTGCTTAGTGATTGTCCGTGTAGAGCGACAGCTAGTAGTATATACACCGTTCTAGTCAGACGTCGCAGTGGCGCGAAGATGAACTAACGCTTATCTGACAGGCTCGCTTGAGGGAGTCTTAAGACGACGAAGCACCATTATTGGGCGGGAAGACTGAATTACAAGTGTAAAAGACATCGATCATAGTTGTTCACCTAAATCGATCTTTCGAGAGAGAGAGGTGGTCGAGGATCGATTGCGTGCCGATAGATCGTGTCAAAGTTTATCTGAGAGCAGGTTAATCGGTACATTAAAGCGATGCTCAGTGAAACTTGATCGCGCTAACGTCGAGGTGGGCTTCGTGTTGGAGTAGGTCGCAGAGAAAAACTGCGGCTTTGAACTGAGCAGCGCGGCGTTCTCTTCATCAGTATTCCGCGAGGCGAGGGCAATAGATCGCGGAAGGTCGTGCCGGTGGAAGCGCTTTATTCTGAAGAAAGCGGCAATCTGCTTGGGCAAACAACGTTGAAGGCCTCGCCACGAAGCACAGAGTGCTCGTTTCACCAGGAAACCATCGACGAGAGAGTCCACGGGGGAGAGACTGGCGAAACACAGCCACTTGTGGTAGAATACCATAAATAACTGTGATTTAGTAACCAGTTCCGAATCACCTCGGACGCTGACTGGCTATTAAATGCACCGAGCTCGACTGCACCCCATTTCGCTGGCGTGGCGATTTACAAAGCTTCCAAAGAGGCACGTTGACTTGCTCGATAATTGATTAGGAGAGCTTGGACACAAGAAATAATTGAGTTTGCGAGGAAGGAGAAAAGAGGGAAGTATGAGACGCCCGAAAAACTTGGTGGACGTCATCGGGCGGGCAGGACGTGGACCAGGCGAGAGTAAAAGATTTCTGGGAAGAATCGGTGATATCGCCACGCGGTGGAGGAACGTCGCGACGTCGACGATGACGTACATCGAGTAGCTATTTCGGATGTACATAACCGAGGAAGATAGTGGGGACGACGGCGGATGCCGTCTGATCTCCGTCCGTCAGTGCGTCGACGTCGACGGAGAAGGCGAGAGCCCGTGGCCGGCGAGGCAGCAGCGTCTCGACCGTGACGTCCCCGAAGAAGACAACGCGCCGAGCGTCAGCTTAGCGGACATCAAGTGCTTCCCGCGATCCATCGAAACCACCTCCTCCTCCGAGCTCTTCGGAAGAGCTTCCACCGAGTGCCAAGTGAAACCTCGGGAGCTCAAGAAGCAGCAACCTCTCAGAGCTATTCGATTCAGTGATAGTAAAATCGACCTGGTCGATAAGCTATCTCGAAGTAAGCAGGGTGCAGAGCCCAATGGGATTCGAGAGAGCAGCGCAGTAGGCTCGAAGCCACAGCAGCTCGAAGTCTCGATCCAGTACGTGGACGTGGTCGACTGTAGCAGTATCACTGAGGAGAAGGGTCATAGGACGATTGTGAACCTCTTTTACAAGGACACCCTAACACGCTTCGTCGAAGCCTCCTCCTCAGGGAGCGAACCAAAACGCGCACTCCGGCGAACCTTCTCGGCGCCGGGCAATGAGAGTAACGAGAACGCCGATACCTCGACGACCAAAGAAGGCGGCTCGAGAGCGAGCGAGGAAACCAAAGATTTCGTTCCTTTCCGCAGTTCTGCCACGTTCTTTTCCTCCTCCGGAAACAGACATTCCGTGGACGGCGCTCAGTTAAACAGATACCGGACCAGCAAGTGCCAAGAGTTCTCCACGAAAACGGAACAACTGTTGGCCAGACGCTGTCTGACACCGGCGCCAGAGACATCCCGACGCACACGTGCCTCCTCTTTCGTGATCGAGAGGAAGAAGCATCGCCCGAGTAAATTGTCGGCGTCCCGATCGAGCGAGGACCTGACCAAGTGTTCGGCGAACGAAACGGAGGCCGATGGAATGCGGAATTGCGGCAGTGGTGTGGCAGGCGTCGACGAGAACGGCGGATGCATTCTGCTGGGGGTGCGCTCCCTCGAGGAGCCACCCCAAGTTGTCTCGACCGCCTTAATACCTCGACAGGATGATAGGTGTACCAGAAGAGATCGGGAGCGCGCGAGGATCCTGCGCAGGAGAAGGATCAACGGGAGATCTGCGTCGGTGCCCAGGCTAAATGTGAGTCGTCTTACCATCATCGGCCCGTCGCATTAACTTCATCCATAACAGCTAATACTCGTATTTCTTCGGGCTGTTTGAACTCAGATAACGATTTCAACAGTATAATTCCGCAGCTCTGTTCCGTCTACGGATTAGATACCAATGATTTCCTATATTCCGATATTGCCTTGAACTTGGGGCATTGCATCATTCGAAAACACAATTCAGAGGAGGACAAGTGCCAAGTTCCTCATAATTCTTTATATGTATATGTACATACAGGAAATCTTCCGATCGTTTCATTCTCGTAGTTCCCTCTTCCGTAAAGTATTATTTCCACTGTACGGTTTTAATAACAAGCGCATTCAGTCGAAGTATCCTTTGGGAATTACTTCGTAAATCAATGCGGCGAGTGGCAGCGAGAAACTGCTAAAACGCATTGGTCCAACGAGAACGGGTCGCGTGTGTGTGCGTGACTGGTGGAGTGAGTGGCGCGGCACCCACACATAGCTTGCTGGCGGTAAACGACAACGTGATATTTAGATGGGGTCCGATCGGAGCGCACCGCTTGCGAAAGCTTCTTCGTCGACTATGTGCGTTGGCGCGAGTGCCTCGACCCGAGCAGGAATTTACCTGGCGCGGCGGCTTACTTGTCTGCAGGCCGAGTGTTCGCGACACACCGAGCATCTCCTCTTGCCTCCACACGTATGTACATACGTACTTTTCTCGGTGTGCACGCTGTGCTTAAGGAGCCATAAGCGCAAGCCTCGCGTCGCTCGCCCGAGAGCAGTACGTGCCTTCCTTCGGTCCGCTCGATCCGATTCACGTAGGTGAATATGAATCGAGTTGCGATACTTGGAGTTAAAAAAGCGCTGCTTCACGGTTACCAGCTCGTGTGAACCTCCAACTTTAGACTCGTCGTTTCTCCCAAGTGCTCCGTGATAACGATGAGCCATTGTTCGCCCTTGTGACGGAAGCGATGATAACGGAGCGCGCGCCCGGTGACGACGTGCATCGATAAATCTATCTGATACAATGAAAACACCACTGGCGCCCGCGCACCATCGTCTAGTCGACATCTCGGAATTCCTATACTAAAATAGTTCGGGTGCGAGAATACAGAAATAGCGAGAAGTGCCTTGCGTTTGTTGGAGAGATCGGAAGTGCAGTACCTAATGTACATTGGTATTCTGTTTCCCTTATCACAGAAAAACATACAAAAGTGTCTACTTGTCATTATGGAGCGTGACATCGATATCACAATGGCATTACCCTCTATACTCGATTCTCCGTTCAATAACCGGGCAGAAATTCCCAGAGTTTGAGGAAAACATGTTTTGAGCAATTTATACCCGAATTTCGTACTGCGATGTACCACGCTTCTGTTGGTCCAGATCGTACTTCAAACCGTCGGATGATTTCTGATATGAGTTCTGGCAATTTCCTGACTCTCTCTGAGAGTCACCGTGTTTTTGGCAATGGACCTTCAGACTTTTGAGTTTGACTTCTACATCTATTTGGTTGCCGCGAAACTAAAAGGATATTTATTCAGAAGCGAATCGATATTTGTCTGCTGTCTGAACGGTGCGATTGGTGCAGTAGATAAATGACACAGTGAGCAAAGAGTGAGAGCTTCGGCAGCTGGCAACGTCCATTAAGAAACAATAAGCCGGCATGGCGCGTGCCGTTTCTCTATCACGCGTGCATCAGCCCGCACGTGCGAATTCTCTCCCGATGCCAAGGCAAATTTACTAATACCCAAGAGCCGGAGTTCAAGACAGCGCGATAACACTCAGCAAACAGTCCACTCGCGCTCAAACTATCCTGGCACACGCACTGTTTGCAGAGTGTAGAAAAATTCCATTCACTATGGAACTTCGCATAGTATCTCTATTGGAACTGCATACGCTTCCTTTGATGGACTGAATAAATTAATAATCGTTGTATTGTTCGAGGCAACCGACCAATGAATTTTCGATGCAGTGTTTTGACCGACAGAGCAGTAGATTACTAAGGAACGTCTTGCATTCCCATGGGATAGCAAGCATACCATGTTGGCAGACGATCGAGACGGTCCTGCTATCGTTGTTTACACTGCGAAGCTACCGCTGGGAATCCAGCGAAATTTATGCTAATCTCCCGGATGAAATTGTGATCCACGAAAGCGAAGAATGTTAATGGCCGCCTAGCAGCTCGACTTGAGAGTATCCCGAGGTCAATAGCGCCGAGGGCTTTGGACCGGTCTAACGCTTCGATCCAGTTCGAACCCACTCTCGATTCTTGCTCCTTCTCCCTTGAAAGTGAAATAACGTTGTTCTGCAACTCGTCGATATTGGGGAAGCCAGCATTATATATTTCAAGGCCTTTCCAGTCTCAAGTTCCATCGAGACTCTAACTGGATCCCAATGATTCGCCGTAGCTTTTTATTATTGCCAGCTTTTAAACCAATCCTATTAGGCCAATCTCTCTCGCGCGCGCTATCAAATGCGATTTGCCTTCCTTACTGGGCCGTGCGACGAGGCAAATTTGCTCGAATCTGACACAATTAACAGTGTCGATCGCGCTTGTTTAGTGTACGTGGACGGCTTCTCGCGGCACTTGTACGACCTCCGACCTCAATATGTTTCGTCTACTGGCGCATCCGCCATCACACATACGCACACTGACTGGCAGCAAAAAAGATTCTCTCAGACGATTTGAAAAGCTCTCTTAATCCCGCCTTAACGCACTATTGCTAAAGAACTGAAAGACCTCTTGAAAGAACGCTTCGCACTATAAAAGGGAAGCAAAGTTCGGAAAACTGGCATTGCTCGTGAGGCCTGTTGCAGCAGACCGCAAGGAGTGTACTCGACATTAAGTCAGCCTCACCACTAATCGCATAAGAGATCGCATGTCACTCGCTTCCGTTGTTGCAAAACCCACGCCTCTACCACCGCCTATCGTTCCTCCGTACACGCATCACTTTTCCCTGCGTTTGTCTTTGCATAGCCACTCGAACCGCCAGGCATTCCAGGATCCTTAATGCACTGCTTTCGATTGACGCGTGGGCGTATCGGGGATACGCGATAATGAGTACCGGCTTGAATGAAAGTGCGGATTCTAGAGAAGTGATGCGATCGAGCACATATGTGAGCGCGGCATAATAACATGCCGATAAGTGTAACCGCTGACGCAATGGTTTCGCATCTCGTCTGACATTTACTCTCCAATGGATCTATCAACCCTTAAATGCAACTCGGTATATTTCCGATGTATTCACTGAAGTATCATCACTTTTAGATTACAATAATCTTCGCGTTGTTGGAGATGTTTGAATTAATTAATTACTCATACTTTTGTAGATAAACCTCGGGAATAATAAAGGGAAGAAAGTGGAACTATAGTAATGTGATTCAGATTTAAATACCACCTCACTTTTTCTTGAATCGTGACTAGGAATAATAGTTCATGCGATCTAAGAATGACATCTTAGTTCAGTTTGATCGAGCGTCCTTCCATTTTCAAAGGAAGCCAACTTTCCCTTCGCGACATGCGACATGTAGATTCCCCCACCTGTCACTTGTATTCGCTTGAACTTTCGGAGTTGCGACAAGCAGCCGTCTCCTTCGGCGGAGGAGTACTTCCTTATAGGAGGACTTAGATAACATTGTCTGTATCTTACAAATCATCTTTGCGAGACACTTCTGCCTCTTTGCAGATCACGTTTAGTCAGCACTACATGTCTCACCTTACGTTTCCTCCAGTCAGCCCGATTCTTTTCCAATGCAATCGATTGGAGTTTTGCTATTCGTACGCACACGCATTGCAATCAAGGTCTAAGTTCAGGCGCGCTGTATCTCGCCTGGGGCAGGCAACGCAGCAATGATTCCTCGAAGAACATCTCCGATAAGGCGAAATGTGATCGGACGAGGGTGGCTGCTGACGCGCGGCCTCTTGGGGGATATCGAATCGTCGATTTCGCGAAACTCCTTGGTGTATTTCGTTCGCCCTGTAGTTACTATAATTACATCGGGGCGAGCTTCGCGGAATCCATCAGGCTCCGAGACGCTGGAGCGTGTCGCCCCTGCGAAATAGCGCGAGCTTGGCGAAGCACAACAAAATGCTGCACCGTGCAAACTTGAGTGGCAAGCCGATAACAGGTTTACCTTTACTCGGATGTGTCGCCAAAGCAATATACCGGCTACTCTACCTCGTCGACGTTACTCGAAAAGCTACCTACCACTCATGCGAAGCGTATACTTTCTAGTCGAGAGGGAATCAATTGCTCCAGAGTTGAACTTACGTCAACGTTCTCAATCGCATCGCTAGAAAATTCGATAATTTGTAACTCGCAAATAGCCAGTAGTTTACACTAAAGTGCTAAACTAGCAGTGCTAGAAAGCCTGTTCCAGGGAGTCCATTACACATTACGTCGCTTTAGTTAGCCTGTAATACTAATCCTTTGCATGGTTGCTCGTTAGTGGAACGAATAGCTTGGATTACGTAACGGCATTCGATATTAATGCGCTCTAGTACTGTAGTATTGCGGGAGTACCTCATCTTCTTAAGGATCCGGCTCGCCCCGATGATGTAACGTAATTAATGCAAACAATCAATAACCCCGTTGTACCAATGAATTCTTGCGAATTTCCCGAAGGCTTTTCATTCTCACGTGTTCGCGACTATATGCAAAAATCGCCATTTACATACAAGCTTAACATGAATTGGAAACGTGTACCATTGTTTGTTGAAAACTTGCTCTTCCCGTTGGTCTTACATGATGGCATCTCGTACTATAAGTGTGGAAACAATCAATCGCCTTTCCACACCGCGCTGGTCTACAATAGTATACCCTTTTGTCGTGCTGTTACGTCAACTTATGTAATAAAGTATAAAAGCAGTTCTTACATTAGGTCGTTGAGCAGTGGCTCTAAGCTTTGCTATGAAAGATAATCTCTATCTCAGCGGCATAGAATGATTGCATAGTTCAAAAGTCAGGTATGCGCAATTTTCAGCGACTGCCGGTTTTTTCCGGCGGTTCAACACCGGCGGTGAAGGAAGTGGAGTTAAGTAGATAGGTAGGTCAGGCAAATCTGCTCGTATTTACGTAAGACTAACTATCGGCTCGATAGTCAACGCTGTTTGTCGACCAACCTGTTTCGCCGGTCTTGTAGAGTTAGCGCAAAGTTTCCCGGGGAGGAATTTCAAGCGCACACTGCCAGCACCGGTTCAAAGCCGCGTTTCCCCTTAATCCGCTTTCCCCACTCAAGCTCGCCTTTAATGTCAGAGGCAGTAAGGTGGAATTGCTATTGAGACATTGCGCATACCGAATGGAATGACTCTCTCGAGCAATCGACGCCTCGCTAAAAACGAATCTGCGAATATCTAGAGTGCTTTTGCTCGAGAGTTCACTCCAGATAAGGTGTCCCAAAAGAATTTCCACGCCCTCACTTCACGACACCGACGGTGACATTCATTCTGTGAGCCTATTGTACTCGGCGTGGCGTAGCGAATTGTCACTAAAGAGGACGGTGAGTCTTCGATATTGTACTTGGGACGACAATTTCTTTAGAACACTGGCAGCGAACTCTATGTCCTATCGTCTCTCCATCGCTTGGTTTCAGGCATAAGTGTATCGCTGAGAGTCAATAGCGGGCGCGATATTAATAGTCAATGTCAGCAATGTCAGCTAACGACATTACAGTTACCGCAGAGCTTTCAGTGTTCTCGGTGCAACGTGCGGTCTATTTCAAGCGGTTTCGTCGCTCGCTCTCACTGCCTGCTGGTAAGGCAAGGCTGCGCGTGTTATTTCACCGCGCGCGGACGCGCGCGCACGGTTCCTCAGTGCACATAGGCGCGCGAAATTCCAGCAAAAGGTAAGCGTAGACCTTTCGAGGACAAAGCGGCCTGAAAACGCCCCGGAGAAGTCGTTGCCTTTCGCTCATCTATATTTTTAGAGTTGCCGTTGGTCAACACATTACCTCTATCTCTTTCTCGTTCGTCCCACTCCTTCTATCTTTCTCCCTTTCGCCCTTGTTGCTCGGATTGAGTGGTCTTTTTCCACTTTGTTAGGGACTGTCCAGTTACAACTGCAGCTGCTCCAGTGGAATCTCGCGCGCATTTTAATCGCCCAGATCAGCCATGCTATTTCGAGGTGAATTCTAAGCGAATTTCCGACGACAGTTTGGCTTTGGCCTTTGATATACCCACGCACTGCCTCGTGGTTGTTTATCCTGGGGGATTGCACGCGATGCTACGCAGGCAATTATCGGCCTGGACTGCTCTTGGTCAGTCGCCTGGACAAACAGGGTATCCGTCATTTGGCTAACGCCTTTTACTTTATGCTACTTATCTCGTGCTGTTGCATCTTTGAGGAATAGGGAAAATATTTCCCTTGGACGGTGAGCTTCTCCAAGAATAGCTCTATAATAAATCGTGACCATCTTACTTTTGGAACATCCACCGCGAAAATGATAGTTTGCAAATAAAGCTTGCTCGTAAAAGAAGTTTTCACAACATTGATAATGTTCAGTAATATGTTTGTTATTAGGACTAACTGATTTTTTTGGAGGACCATTCCTTTGTACCGAGAGACTATTATAGTTCTCCAAGTAGAAACGGGAGCACCCGTAATACTTTCTGTCGTTTTATTTCTCCTCGCTAGAAAGGATGGCTCCACAATCTCGTTAGTGTTAATCTCGCGAACACGCTCAGTTAAGCGCACACGCATTTCGCTTGTAAATTGGGATATAGTGAGATCGCGTTCCACCGGCGTGGCGCCGGGGATGTGTTTATGAGCGGCGTTGTAATTGTTCGCAGATGTGCCGAGTAGCTCTTTGTCCAGTTGAAGCAAGAAAAGCATATAAACGGACAAAAATGTTACAGACGTCGTTCAATCTCCTAATGAGCTCTTCCGATTCAACTTAATTGGACTATAAATCCCCCAATTGTATAAATCCCACATAAATCCTGTTTTCGGTGGCAGACCACGACGCGCCGATTCCACTTCGCGGCGTATCTCAGCAAGCGGAACTCTATCGAAGGAACCCAATTCCAGTCGTCATTTTTTGACGCACCTGGCTGATGTCATACATTTTTCTGTTCCTCGTGGGTGCGCCTCCTTCGCATTGGTATTCCGGGGCCACCCACGAGAGCTAACATGTAACATCCAATATCAGGTCAACCACACGAGCCTCCCCATCATCTTGGCTCCACTTATTATCCTTGCTAAATTAGTACTTGTCGATCCTTACTTGATAGCAGGAGTAAGTACCAAGTTACTCCAGTAGTGTGTACAAGACAGCCTGACTATCGGCGATCCAATAATCCGTGGATAATCGGCAATAGGTCGATGATAATCAGTATGCGCGATCACATGGTGATTGGGCTCGTCGGACAGGATATCTGACGTTAAGCTCCTGATATCTGGGCCACTCGGACTATCCAGCTATGGCGTATTACACCCGCCGGAAGGTGCGAAGCCAGCAAACCACAAGTATTTTCCTAGTCCGGATATTTTTTT